>JAQNBH010000009.1:7276680-7469946 GCA_028752905.1 Cladorhizidae sp. MBARI D1340-BT2
TGATGGTGTGTGATTTTATGATTATAATACATAACAATACAAATCATAATATATCAATGTTGCAGGACACTTATAAATCTATTTTATGTGTGGGGTAGAGAAACTATTCTTAAAGTGGGAGGAAGGGGAACTATGCTCAAAGTTGGAATAGAGAGAAACTATTTTCAATTCTCAGAGGATGGAACTATTCAGTGGACAGGTAAAGTCTTCTCACAGATGCACAGGAAAACTTCTCTCTTTATATAACTGCTTTTGTGTATAAAATATAACCAATCAACTGAAAACGGTCATTCTATTATAATTGCAAGGAGTGTACATGAATCCAGTAAAAATAATACTCGAACTTCAAAAGGATTGTTTTCACACGAAGTGATAAGGAAAAGCTTTAAAAATAATTACCATTCCCTAGTATAATTATATAGATTCTTGCTTTTCTAACATTGAGGATTAGGTGTGTAGTAATGGTGTTAGTGTCTTACTGTTTCAAATAATTATGATGCCCATGACCTCTGACTATATAGACTCGACAGAATTTTACTTGTTTTAAGTAAGACATCATACTGAAAAGTGTAGGCTCTGAAGTCAGTGCCAAGAACCTACAAGTAAACTTATAACTAACTTTTGTGGCATAATAATTATGTTGCATAGTTTTTTTAAAGGTTTTTAAAAATTATTATTATTTACATGGTACATAATTGACAGACAATAGCCCTAGCAATGCAGACAACCAGAAGATCAAAAAGTAATTGCCTATGGAAATTCTGACTCCTGGGGTGCATTGTCTCGGCAATTGATCCAGGAGCTGGAACAGCAAATCACAGATGCCAAATCGGAGTTTCAGAGCACCAGGAGCCATACTTAAAGAGAAAATAAAAAGGTGGGGGGATGGGAGGTTCCATGTGTACACTGAAACCAGTGAGTGTGAGCAAGGTGTATTTAAGCAGACACTCATGGATTTGGAGTCCATTTTTTAAAATGTGGCATGAATTGTCTTTGTCAACACGAGTTTAATAACTATTTCATATTGTGATATTGTGAGTGTAAAAGTGGAGGTCTGGATTCCTTGAAACCCTGGCCTCCTTGATCTGCCCATGAGATCCTCCCACGTGTACACTGAAACCAGTGAGTGTGAGCAAGGTGTATTTACAGCAGACACTCATGGATTTGAAGTCCATTTTTTAAAATGTGGCATAAATTGTCTTTGTCAACACGAGTTTAATTCATACTGTGATATTGTGAGTGTAAAAGGAGAGGTCTGGATTCCTTGAACCCCTGGCCTCCTTGATCTGCCCATGAGATCCTCCCATTTTCTCTTTCAGAGACTTGCCCATCATCATCCAAAGAGGTAATGTGGCAAGTGTTCTAGACTCTACCATCAGCTCCCCTGACTGTGACCTAACACCCATGTACGACTCGGGAAGTTCCTATACTGTCTAGTGTAAGTAATATTATACGATGAGGTAGTTCGCGAAATCGCCAATAATTATTATACATCCCGCGTGCGTTCCAGTACGTGGTTTTGCAACGCTACATGCTATTTAAAATATTTTTTTGACATTACATAATTATTGTATTGGTATAGAGTTCATTGTATTTCACTGATGTAGTGATATTCGACCCTCACTCATGGCAAGGTCGATCGGTGATGTTTCATGAATGGGGTAGCCTGAGGTAGATCTAGCACCCCTGAGACAAGTGATGGTTGACCTCAGAAGAAAGAAGCTGAGAAGGACACGCAACCAGGTGCTGATCTCTTTTTGCTGCAAGTACGGAGGCAAGCCTTTTGTAGGCTACTGTTGCAGACTTTGCCATTCCCCCAGAGGTAGGGGGGTGAATGAGCCAAATTCAACATCTCGTACTCTTTGTTCATATTTCCTCCTTTTCTCTCTCTCTTGATTTTTGTAAGCTGCTCCTAACTGGAGTTGTCGGTAGCTGTGAGCGTTAGGGTTAAACACCTTCACATCAAAGAAATCCCGCTGCTACCTATTCCCCCAGAATCCCTGTGCACTTACAGCTAGCCGGGCTCCATCTTCTGTCAGGGTAGAAGCTAGGTCCATAGACTCTCCAGTGAGTGGCTACAGTGATGGTTCTACTCTGACATTGTGACATACCTCTGACATCAGTTTGGCAGTGATATCTCTTAGTTCATTGTGACGTATAGTCATATAGCCTCCTGTCGGGCAGTTGAGAGCGTGATCACAACGTTGAATGATCTGCCACATATGCAACTAGTTGGTAGTTGAGATGGGAGCCAGTTGTAGTGTAAACACAAGGCATCCCAGAACGATCCCTTGTGCAATGCAAACCCATGCTCCTCAACCGTGCAGACAACCAGGATGATGCACCTTTCTCGCTTGCTAATTCCATGGATCGACGTAATTAATCTGTTAGCCTTGGTTTTAGATGGTCAGCTTTGGTTTCCATGTGCTTTCTCTTGTTCAGTCGAACAGTACATTTCTCATTTGCTTGTTCGACCATGTCATCGTGTGTAAGCTCATGTTCTTGCTTGAGGATGCATGCAACCAATGGACCAGTAACTCTTCTTGAGCAGTCAAATTGGAAAGAGGCATCCTCGGTTGGTTTTGTGATGCCTAGACCACCCATGCAAACAGGCAGGGCAAAGAGGTCCCTCTCCTCATCTGTAATGGAATCTCTGTTCGTCAGTGCTGGAATGAAATGATGGCAGATAGCATCCTCAAGAGGTTGTAACAAATCCGACGTGTCAGGGATGGTGCGTAGAAGGTAAGTCCATTTTCCACACAGGCCATGTGTATAGGCCGCATGGGGTTGTGTCTTGGCTATTGAGGACAGTTTCAATATTGATGATTTCCAATTTCCCACTTTCTCAGAAACATATTCTTGAGTGTATGGTGCCTTTTCCCATCTGTTGTTATGTTGATACCTGAGCTTTTGAAAACACATTCTGCCCTGGCTCGATGCTGCTCTTTCACAATAAGCCATGTTTTGATTGAATTGCAGAAGTAGCCATAGTTAGGATCCAGCTCACTCAGTTGGCTCCACCAAGCATGAATTTGCTCTATAGAGCCGCAAGCCATTGCATCATCAGCATACCATGTCTGCTTTGCATCAGTAGATTTCAATCTGTTTATCAGTTCGAGGAGGGAGAAAAAGATTAGGCCTCCAGTGCACTGTCTCGGAATAGGCATTCGTGCTCTTTGAGAGTAGCTCCAGTCATGTCCACATTTTCTCCCCAGTTGAAGATCGGTGGGGACATCTGTTGGAATGATGGCAGAGAGGGGACAGTCTCTGGTGCTAACTGACCATCAGCTTCTAATCCTGCAGAGATAATGGCTTCATCATAATTTTGCCAAATTATATACTTATATGTGATAGGATCTGAGAAAAGGGGTCTTATGTACAAAATTGAAAAAACTGAGTTATTGATACCAGGTGAAAGAACAAAGCAATTCCTATAATTATTTTGAAACTCAAATCATCACTTATTTCCATTCAGAAGAAAAGTTATGAAAGCCTGAATGCTAGAGGCTTGAAGCATTCATTTTGAGAAACACGAGTTTAAAATTAATGGCTTTTGCAGCTTCCTGTGCACTTGATGAAGCCATTTTTTTTAGTTTGTTAACCACGCGGCCATTAGCTTGTATGCGATTACATCTGAGCAAAAATAGTGGGTGCTGACTCGCAAGAGTAGGCACACTTGACTAAATCTATGCAATTTGCGGGTTCTGACTCGATCGTTCCTTCCTTCTTTGCACCAGCTCCAAGTGTCTGATCCAGTCTTCTGGCCCAGATGTGTCAGTGTGCAGGAAATCTCCCCATCTTTCCGCATACGCGGCAGTATTTTCTCTGCGTTACATGGCAACGCAGTCCGTAGTAAGCACCAATATTCTAACCTCACTCTTTCCTACAAAGAAGCAAGCAGGAGCCTTCAGACTCCACACAAATGTAAAGGAAAGGTAGTAGATGCCTGTAGTACAAAAACAAATAAAAAATAGTCAAACAATAACTTTGAGGTCATACCTCAAAACAATTTTTCTCTACATAAGACCCTTTTCTCAGATCCTATCACATATATCCCGCGTGCGTTCCAGTACATGTATCTATGGTTAGCAGCGTAATTAGGGCAGGCGCAATAGTGCGAGTTGGCGTCTGGGAGCTATCCTGGGCATTATCTAGTTCTCCCAGTTGAACGTGTTTCTTCTACTTTTGTAACTGTGTTTATACTTCCCCAATCTGTAAGAATCGAAAATGGAGACAGAAGTAAACCAGGATACTATTAAAAAAGCTGAGTTGCAAATTCAAGTAACTGAAAGTACAGCAATGGCTACCCAAGTTATCCTCAAGAAGTGAGTTGGCCAGCTAATCATAAAGCGATCTACTAAGTAGTAAAGAAGTACCAGCAATTACGTTAATTTATGTATTTGTATTTCATAATCACCTTAGAAAACTTGAATTGTTCCAGCAAAGCTTTGAGTTAGATGAGTCAAGCCACTTAGAGAATAAGAAGAAGCCATTAAAGAGCAAACTCATCGAAGAAAATCAAGCTATGAAGGCTGAACTTCGTGGGGAGATAATAAATAAATCAGTTCAAGTTACAAATGTCCAAGGTTTGTCTTTAGTCTGCCACACAGAGTCCATGTATTCCTGTGTAGGCCTTACATGTATAAGTATATACTCTGCATAGAAAAAAGTCTGGATGACTTTACATCATACTCTACTTGCTTGATTATATATCTATACCTTGCTCTCTTTATCGATAGATTAACCAAGTAAAGTATGGTGTTCATCCAGGATAAAAAAAATATATATACATGATGTTTTGATAGTTGATTCTCTATGTTTATATATTACTCAGTGACATGTAATAAACTATAAAGCTATAATTTATGTTCGTAATTTATAATCTCCATGTTTTGTTTCTAATGATGAATTGTTGCTGAAATATGTATTGGCATAAACAAGGATAGAGTATGATGAAAAGAATAGTGAAAAAAATCCTCTTTATATACCTCTTATTATATGGCATACATCACTTCAAAAATAACACCTGGAACATCTCTCACAATAGACAGTTATCCGGCTAGTGGGGAAAAAAGGCTTGCATACTCCAAGTATAGACATTTCATGTTCTATCTATACAACTGGAGTCAATTGATGTCACTATTCCTCTGTTAAAATAACTCTTACAGTCATAATATGATCAGTGAGCAAATATCAGTCAGATGGCAGGCAAGTTAGTCTCATGTAGTATCCGGTATATAAGTGTTTTATGAAGCATTTTTGTCTATTCGTACACTAATTGGCTGTGTGAACACAAATTTCACATAATTATGACTTCTGCTGTTGGTTGTGCTGATTTTACCCTGTCTTTACCATCTTCACATGGTAACTGTTGCTGGCAGAGGAGCCTCACTTACTTTTTGTAGTTTCCAGCAGTCTCACAGGTCACATCATGAAACCAGCTTTTCTGGTCTTACCTTGGCAATTATCTTGGCTTCCAATTAATTGACTTACATCATGCACACTGACGAAGTAATTGAGGGTTGAAGATAAACCAACCAATCTTTTCCCAAGGTGCTAAAATGAGGCTTTACGGTACAATAAGATTATGTTACAATTAGGCACCTGTTATTATTTTGAGATCTATTTATTTAGGGCATTATAACTGGAATTCCCGTACAATAGTTCCCATACAATAATGAGGATTAAGTGTTGATGTCTAATCCTAACTATCAAATTAACAGGTGATATTTCTGAAACAAAGAGGACCGCTGCTTCTGTTCAAACAGAACTGTTTCTTGACAGTCACCAGAAGAACATGCTTGAGGCTAAAGTATGTAATCTCCAAGAACAGCTGGCGAAGCAGCTAATTGAACCAAGTTCCCAACAATTCAGAGAAGAAGTGGAAAGTCTAAAGGTAAACAAGTTAATTTCATAATAATATTGGTGACCTTAACTAAATAGCTTGCAATTTGTATTTTTACTGTTGCTGTGTAGTCATGGATACAAAATAAACAAAGTTTATAATAAAACTTGTGAATACGCAATATTTTACCAGCTAGAATAAAAATAAAACACTATCTTAAGCATCAGAATCATATGATAAAACCTCACATATATAAAAATGTGAGACTATTTAATTTGTGTGAACAATCAGAAGATATATAGAAGGTTTGGCAACAGTTGCTCCATTTATTTATGAGCTTCCACTCTTCTCCTTGCTTGTCCAGGCATCAACTTCATTGCCCACACTTCATATCAGTACACCATCTCACTTTTATGGCAAGTCCACCACACATCATTCAGTCACCACTTTTCTATTAATTATTATGATCTACAATGGCTTGTTCTTTTTAATTAATGGACAGCACTTTAAATTCATCAAATAGATTTGGAGAGAGTCTTCCTTGGAAGTTGCTTACAAAACATTTTAAACTTGTTGTTAGGTGGTCTTGTCTCACTGAGGTCCTCATAACCATGATCTTCAGTAGAGATCTCTGACTACACCAGCAAACATCCTATACAAAATTAAGCAGCTGGAAGAGATTCTTTACCATGACAACAATTAGTGATTGCTTCTATCATTTACTATCTATGGTGATACCATATATTTAAAATACATCCTAGACACATCTTTGAAAAAGATAGTTACTAAGAAGCATGGGATCTCTGTCGCTGATCTTGCCAGTTGCCAATTATACCATTCTATGTTGGCAATTGCATGTTTGGCTCCTCCTGTAAACTTGCAGCAAAACTGGTCACTTGCAGCTTCTGCTTGACCACCATAATCTTCCATCTCTGCACCAACAGAAAGCTGCACTCCACTCTCACTAGCTTGCCAATGGTGGTCCATCTTGAAATTAAGCAAACTATAAACGTTGCACATCTACTACGATCTTTGATGTTGGGTCAAGTCAACCCGACACTTAGTTTGTGTTGTATGTAACAATTATATTTATAGCTAAAACATTATTGTCAAGAAGAAACTGTAAAATGCAAATAGAAGATGCTCTTTGGTATAAGAATCAGCTCCATTAAGTAAGCAAAGCTAAGCTACACATCACTACATTGCTCTATTTCTACAACAAAACTTACAGCAGAGAAATGCACCCAGGGATGACTTTTCTCAAAAGCAAAGGAATTTATGGCAATTACAGGTAAGCGTAGATAGCTGTGCAGCTTTTCTCCTTCCAGAAACAGTAGTAAAGGCCAAGAAGAGATTGTCCATGAAAGCCGTCACGAATATCTAAATTAATTTTGGTTGTTCTCCCCCTTGAGCCAGAAGTAGAGAATTTTATAGATCCAAAAGTCTACATGGCATGCACAGATAAATAGCCCAGTGTTTAGCACGATTATTTCAAATTCTTTTGTGAATGATGTCCAAGTTCGTGCCTGATCATATGCATAATCACAGTCTGACTGGACAAAAATGGAGTAACTATCTTACGTACAGATTAAAAATAAAAAGGCATCATAATATTGGTTTATAAAGGGTCATCTAACTGGCTGTAATCTTTGTGGGTACAGTTTTGTTTCTTTCTTTTTTAGCAAGTCAGTCCAATATAATTTTAAATGAAAACAGTTCTCTTCTTTAAGGATTCTCTTTAAATAATTTTTTTGTTTCTAGTGCCAACATTTCAACTAAAATATTTTAATCTTCATCAGGGAAAATGAAACAATGCAATGCATCCACACTCACTGGCAATGCATTTCACACACCAAATGCACATGATTTATGAATCATCTGAATGACAGTGTATATACACAGCAACACATCAGACAGACAAAGATGGGTGTGATTTTACATGCACAGTCTTGAAAGTTGAGACCCAGAAGCCAGGTAGCTCCAACCCTATGTCTTGATTGAAGCACTGATTCCTGCGTATTGTGTTGTGGATGTGGAGTGTCCCTCCTTCATGATCAACTTGCTGACTCGATCAACCACAGAGGTCTCTTCCCACAAGATTGGGTTGTGTTGGTTCCATGCATGCTCTGTGATAGCAGACTTCTCAAGGTTTCTCTTTCTGTAAGCATCCCATATGCTCATTGAGTCGGGTCTCCAACCTCATCGTTGTCTCACTAATGTCCACTTTCCCGCAGCTTCAGGGAATCATATGCACAACTAATGACAGGTAGGCGCACCCTCATACGCATCTGGAGCCCACATATGAAAGGGGGCCTCATATTGGTAGTGTCCAACGTATCTTCAACCCTAGTAAGCTGATCTCAATGTCAAGCCTAATTTAAAAACAACCCTTTTGGTTGAAACATGGCACTAAAAATATTAAAGCGAATCCTTAAAGTATTTGATGTCAGCTGAATGTAATCGTACAAGTTTTGTTTTGTTTGAAGTTGTTTTGTTTTTGTTATTTCTTAGTTGAGCTGGAGGATCACTTAGTGTGACTATTAGCCCTGAGAGTAGATCACTTCGAGTGATTGGTACACTGAGAGTAGATCACCCAGTTTGACTGGTACATTGAGAGTAGATCACCCAATTTGACTGGTACACTGTTTGGAGATGAGTAGATCCCCCAATGTGACTGGTTGCCCTGAGAAGAATAGGCTTCAAAACTCCCCCCCCCCCCAAAAGATAAATCTTGTTATTTCTGGAGTTTTCCTCTTCAACTCTTGCCAAGTCCTTGAAGGGGGAGGTAACTGATCCCTGACTCTAATAACAAAACATAAGATGTGGTATGTGCTGACTTGTGTAGTGCACAGAGATTAGTTAATAGGAATGGTTGATCACTACTTGTTGGTTTGCAGTTGTTTAGTTTGCCACAATGTCGAACAGTGAACTTAAGAACAGCTGGATTAACAGTTAAAGAAAATAATAGGGTACCCATGTAGACCAGATGACTCCTTACCATTTTTGTTCTCTTAATATTGAGGTACACTCCTGTTACCTATCGTCTTTAACCTATCAATCTGATGTAGTTGTTGATTTCATTCTTGATCTTTAATAGTTACATAGCAATACTTTGTGTGTGTGTGGTGCACATGTGTGTGTGCATGTGTATTTCAGTCTAAACTGAAATGGCTGGAGGAAGACTGTTGCTATAGGAAAGAAGAACTGGAGAGAGAAGGCAAGCGTCGTGAGATGTTTGAGAAGGAGTATTCCACCATCAAAAATAGTCTAAAGGATGCTCAAAAGAAAAATGCTACTTTGGATGTTTTGGTATAGTTTTGACATTGGTTAAAAAAAACCTACCCTCTTTGCTGCTATGTAGCTATATAAATATTTATCTACAATTTGCAACATTGAATTTTTTTAACCCCAATGTTCAATGTGCTATATAAATTTAGCCAGGCACATATCAAAACCATCATAATAACATGTAGGTTCTATACCAAAACAACAGCTAGCTTCCATTGTAGGCACCTTAGATTGAATTCTGAGAAACAACACCTAGCTTCCATGTAGACACCTTAGATTGAATTCTGTACAGAAACAACACCTACATTCCATTGCAGACACCTTAGATTGAATTCTGTATATTATATACAGAAACAACACCTAGATTCCATTGCAGACACCTTAGATTGAATTCTGTATATTATATACAGAAACAACAGCTAGCTTCCTAGACACCTTAGAATCGAATTTTGTAGATTATAAAAGAAACAACAGCTAGCTTCCATTGTAGATAGAATTCTGTAGATTATATACGGAAACAACAACTTAGATAGTAAAAATTACCAATAGCCGGAGGTATAATCATCTCTGAACTAATTTATGTTGCACAGCTAGCAACTCTACAAGCTGAGTATGACAGTTCTCGTATTTCCCTCACCCAAATTTCAAGAAATGTTGAGAAGAAGCTTCAGTTAGCTACAGAAGATCTCGAAAAGTCAAAAAAACTTGTTACAGAATGCCAGGAAATGATTACCACCATGCAGCATGATCTGGACACCACTACTGACAATCTGCAAGTGGAGAAACAGACTAGCAAGGAACTTCACAACACCATTCAGGTGGTGAATGAGAAACTAAAAGAGAGCGATTCTAAGCAAAGACATTTGGAGGATGAATTGGACAAGATAAAATTGGCTGCATTGGAGGCAGAGCAATCTATGGATGCTGCCAATAATGTGGCTAGCACTCATAAGTTGATGCTAGAAGAATCCAAGTCTAATCTTGTGGCTGCAAATGCTGAGATCCATAAGCTCTCTAAAACTAACAAAGTAGCCACTGCTGAAAACATGGATTTCAAGAAAAAGATAGAGAATGTTGATATGCAGCTGGTAGAGAAGGATTCAGCCCTGCAAAAGAAAGAGAGTCACATCATAAGACTGGAGAATGAAATTGAATTGAAATGCGCTGAGATAAAGACAAAAGCAAAAAAGATAAATGAAGTACGTAAGCTTTATTAAAGTGTAGCAATTAAATTGAACCATTGTGTGATGCTTGACATCTTTAACCAACATTGCAATTTCTGCTTCCCTAGGGTTACCCTAGCTTAGGACTGAACTTCAGTCACTGGATTTTCTAAATAATGACTTAACTATTATCACTACATGTTTGTACTTACATTTCTCACTTCCAGCAGCAGTTGACAGTTATTGCCAGACAAAAGTCCTAACCTTACTTTTTTTTGAAATTACAAGTAGATTTAAGTGCACATATAATGCCAGTTATCACCTGGAAAAATTGGATCAGTGATAATGGGTAGAAATACCACAAGAATAGATACCGTTGTGTCCTTTTACACAGCAAACAAATTGCAGTAACAGAAATATGAACATTACATATTCAGCTTAGTGCATATTCTTTAATCACACAGACAGCAGAACTATGCCTAGCTAGCTAGGTAATTCAGAGTGATATGGAAGCAATTGGCATCACCTTATATATTTTCTTGTAACTGATGCCATGTCTTCATCACTTCATTACTTTATACCTCACTCTCTGCTGTCCTGCAAAAAAGAAAATCAAAATGATTTTTTATAGTCAGACAATAACACAAATCAGACACTGACAGAATAGAAGTGCTAACACAAATTTCTCTCTCACATATTGACTAAAAGTTCCTAAAGTGAAGTCAGATCTCCTGGAAAACAGCTGCCTGAACTGAGAAAATGTGGCATAATTAATATTTACTGATAATAGCATCACCGCTTATCAGAAATACATGTTATGGTTTGAGCTACACACATGGTTGAGGACCGAAATATGGAACAGATCTAAAGCTAGACTAAAATGACTAGACCACTATGGCTAGAAGTCAAGGCTAAGGCAAGAGTAATGGATCAAGATGAATGGTTGGCTAGGATTATAGTTCGTGATTATGTTACAACAACCATCACTCTGACCTGAGAGTAAATTCCAAGAGGGTTGTGTAAATCCAGCCGGATTGTGCAGGTTATAGTGCAAGCAGAAAAGGAAGAGAAGAAAATAGCCTTCATCAGGAATAATCACTAACGATATAAACGTAGTACCAATTTGATCTACTGTAAATCTGGTTTCTCTTTGTGTTGTATGTAGCATGCTCATGACCAGAAAAGTATTAATCAACTCAAGGATGAAATTAGTCGGACCAAAACATGTCTGGCTGTATTGAGAGGACAGCATACCTCATTGGAAAGTGATAACAAGCAGAACTGCTCCCTCCTGAAGGCTGCTAACAATGAGTTGGAGGAGCTCAGGAAAAAGTCAAGCACGCTCCAAGCAAATTTGAAGAGCAGCACTGAGACAACAGAATGTCTTGAGAAAAAGTTTAAAAATCAGCTGGATGATTTAATGGGCGATCACAACCATAAGGTTAGACAGTAACATGACCCAATATTTTCTAATGTCCATAGCTAGTTTAAAGTAATTTTTGTTTTGGATTAACCAGTCTTGAAGGGAATTAGACCACAAAAGGTTACATATTTGCTGGAGTACAGGTCGCATATCAACTCTAAATTTTCCTCTCCATTTATGGAGTGAAACTTATGCACTGAATACGTCAATTATGTTGGAATATAAGTCGCAGTGATTAAAATGTAAACAAGGTTAGGTCACGAGTAGAGCATATGATTTCCTTGCAGCTATCTTCATTGTTCTCAAGTTCTTGTGTTGGGAACTAAATGTATGAGCTTTTAAACTCAAGTTTATTGAAATTACAGAGAGATCTGGGAACAGAAGAGCTGAAAGTGAGCACAGAGTAAGCAAGAAAAATCAGTGCTAATCTGGAAAAATTAGAAGCTTGAGTTGATTCAATGCTGCCAAGTTCATCCAGCTCACATCAAGTTAAAGTCAGAGCATAGTGTATGTGCAACTTATACTCAACTACGTAATGATGACTAACTTTGGAGAGAGTGACTTATACTCCTGTCCAAACTATAACTACTCCAGTAAATGTAATAGGTATTGTGTAGAGTGTAGATTGTGACATAGCCATTATCACGACCATGCCATGTGTAAGTCACTGGAATACCAGTGAGTATATGTGTGTGCTCCAATGAAATTGTGAAGGAGGTAAATATGAGAGATGAGCTGGTCATCACAAGGTTGGAGCTACTGGTCAGGTTTTGGCCTGACCATGTCCTGTGGACATATTAGACCCTTTGAGGCCGATTTATTCTAACCCAAAGTTGATCTTTGTCTTCCACAGGAGGGGATACACACCCATGGAAGAATGTGTACATCATTCTTCTGTTAGCACACTCCTTCTGTTAGCACCTTCAGTCATGCAATGGTTAAGTTCTATGTCTTTATTACAATAGGGAAAACAACAACATAAGTTCAAACTATGGCTTGCCAAGGGATATTTGCTTATTGTGACCACAATAAATGATTAGAGCCAACATGAATGTTAGTGAGGTATATACATTGCCAGGAAGGACAAACCACAAATGTAAAAACTTGGTGGCAGACAAATGCTCTGCACCATTAGGGAAAAACTGATTGCAATAGCTACTTACCTTTGGACTTGTCTAGCATCAACAATCTGTGTCACATGCCTGACAAAAAGTTGTTGGATGAAAGGTAGGAAATTTCAATTTCAAGCCTTGGCCTGTTCTGAGGGATCTATTCAGCAGGAGTTTGACCAATTGTTAGGAGCTTGAGAAAAGGTTAATTGAAGTGTCGAGAAGTAGTGGGCATTATTCTAGTGTGAATGCAATTATATAAGGCTAGACCAGATCCTGATTCTCGTACCAAATCTTATCTGACTTTAAAAAATGCTCTAGTGCAGACAGAAGTATGTGTGAGAGTGAAGCTGAACAAGTGGATGTTCATGTGTGCATCTGTTGAATACCTGATTGACCCTGAAAAAATCCATGCTACAGAGAGCAAATTAGCATACATCTGGTAATGGACCTATAAGCATGGATTGGCTTAATTTAGAACAAGCCCTTATGTGTCTAATTCTAAATTTCAATATATGTATATAGAAAGCCTAGAAATGCTGTAATATTCTATATGTCGTATTAATAACTCAAAGTTATTATGTTGTTCTTTTTAACTGGTTCTGGATAAATCCACCAGCGCTTGTAGTCCACACTTTATGATAATTGGAGTAATCCAATTGGAGTGTGGACTATGTTATGAATGGGTGATAACAAAGATGGATAGACCAGGTGACTGCCTGTAGTAAATATTAACAACACCCAAGATTCTTACTCTCTTCTTCAAAATTCCCTGCATTGTCTTGCAACCAATAATTATATCTATGGCCATTTTGGTCTAGTCAACCTTGCGAGGTTAATATTCCACAACTGCCTTAATAATAATAATGTGTTACACTTGCAGACATCTGAGCTTAAGCATGCCAATAATCGTCTGTCCATGATGCAAGATCATCTTGATGGTGTAGAACAGGTATGTACTATAGTTGTAAGTAATGCTGTGTATATATTTGACTAAGTCTGTTTTCTCTCTTGTTGTTATTCTTTCTCACAATATTCCAGGAAATTGTCACTTACAAAGTGGACCTGCACAAAAAGATGGTAAGCTTCACAGTACCACGTGTATGAACTCTGATTCATTCAAATCTACTTCAAACTTACAATAACCTTCTCAATTATCAACTTGAAATTGTACTTCAAACTCTCTATATTCTAGGCTGATGACGAGAGAAAAGATCAGAAATTGAAGTATCTGATACTTGAGATTCAACAGGTGAAAGGAGAGAGGAGTTTAGAAAAGGATAGAGCAGATGCTATGTATGCTGAAAAAGTTTCTTTACGGAGAAATACTGAAGACCTGACCAAGAAACTTAACACAATGCAGCAAGAGGTAGACAATCTTAGTAGCTGGTGTTAACTCAACTTGACAACTGTTGGTAATCTGATGTATAAAAACTAGATATTTATATATATATAATTTTATATAGATTCATGATGCAGTTATGATACTTTTTTTCTTTAGCTAAATGAACATCCATTCACACAATAAATATGACATTGGCTAAAATTAATATCCATTCACAAGTTGACTTAATTATTGTTATCTAATAACAGATGAATGAAATAGAGAAGGTCAGTGAAGATGCACATGAAAACTATGATGCTACCTTCAGTTCTCTCAAGTCTAAGCACCAAGAAGAACTCCATGCCTTGACAGCTGAGCATGATACTCTGATGAATGAAATCACTCAACTAAAGTATGCTGTAATGTAGAAAATATCTGTATATCTCGCTGCACTCATTGTGAAAATATTGGGTAATATGTTGCAGTGATTTCTAATAAGCACTCTTTTGTGATAATTGACAAATTGTTTCTATATGCTATTAATAGGGAAAACCTCTTCATAATGGATAGGGATGTTAACATCAACAAGGAAGAATTGGACGTTGCTACAGACAAACTCTCTAGAGCTGAAATGACATGTACTCAACAGAAAGCAGCACTCTGTTCTAAAGCAAGGCAAGGGCTTTCTGAATAATGGAAAGTCTAGTAAAACTTATATCTTTTTCCTATATAGCTTATATGATTTACTTAAAAGTCAGCACTTACAACTGGAATCTGAAACTTCTGAAGCAAGGGTGGAAATTGCAGCTCTCAAAGACAAAATATTTTCCCAGACTTACGCCAATGATATGTTAAAGGTATGAAATGTTGCTTCTAGCTTCTGAAGGCAATTTTTACATTAAAACATGACTAACTGTAGAATGAGGTAAATGAGCTCAAAAAGGAATGCACTTCATTGAATGAAAAGCTACAGATGCAAAAGGAGACTGCTTCTCTCTCTCTCAACAGGATCCTTAAGGACAGCCAGGAGAAGTCTATAGCGCTACATGTTAAGATTCAAGAAACATCAGCGAAACTCGATGAGGTAGCAAGGATTGGGTTGCCAATATATACCTAGGACCATATAACCATTATTGTGAATTGAATATCATAATTTCACAGATGAATGCTTCATTTATGGAATCCCAGCAAGACCTGGCCAGAGTGCAACTAGAGAACAATACCTTGAAACATTCTTTAGCAGAAGAAATTAACAAGCGTACAACACTCAAACTAGAGCTTTGTGAACAGGTCAGCAATTATCAACAATGTGTTTAAATGAATCACTAATTTTGTCCTATTGCAGACGAAAAATATGAAGCTTTTAGAACAGCATGTGGATCATTACCAGTTTACTAGAGACTTGGAGAGAAATACAAAGGTGATGCAATTAGTATTGAGAGTAAACGTAATACAATTTATTGTTTTTTACTATATAGATTGTGCTCAAGCAGAGTATCTCTGATGAGCATCTGAAGAGGCAAAAATTTGAGTTGTTCGTAGTAGAACAGGAGGGGAATTATGCTATTACAACTCGTGAGCTGAGTCACTGCAAAAAGCATCTAATGGCAGAACAAACTAAAAATGAAGAGCTAAATATGGAAATAGTAAATCTCATGGTATGTACCTAATACATTTTAGTATCTATTGATTATTTTGCCATTAATTAAGAGGTGGACAAGGGGGTGGGGGGTGGGGAAGGGTATTTTCACTTTAAGTGGTCAATCTTCCTTCTTTCATGTACTTAACTTGGACTGGTCAAGTATTTTTCATGACATTCACTTTCGTCGTGATCTTGTGCTGAAAAATGTGGAGCTGGCTATATAGGGTAATCAAGCATGCCCTTCTATCTTATCTATTAAACAAAATAATTCATTTATTTACTATACTGGCTTGTTTTGCTGCTGAAAATACCTAGGAAGAACTCTGCGACATTTTACTTCCATTTATTTGATGGCAGTAAAATTTTACCAAACTTTTATGTAGCTAGCGTATATATACGTTATTACATTGATACGGGGAAATATCACGAGTCTGTGGCTAGTATTTCCACGAGTGCCGCAGGCACGAGTGAAAATACCGGCCAATCAGACGAGTGATATTTCACCGTATCAATTTAATAATGTATTTATCATGGGACTGAGGATGCGCAAACCTTTACTGAGCATGCGCATATCGGGTAGGTAATAACAAGTAGGTAATAACAAGTAGGTAATAACAAGTACGCGATATGGTAAAATATCACAGTAGTTCTATTTGTACTATTCTCTATGAGTGGAGTAGATAGCTACATGATAAAGACTATTATGGCTCAGCCTATTTTGATAAGTTACCTTAAGTCAGAGTTAAGTATAATGGTGGCGATAAGAAAACTTTTTTGAGGTTAATAGGCAGCGGAAATTAAGTGGGTGTGGCCACACTTCTCCAAATAGTAATTGTATAAATTAACTCTGGTTAGTTTTAATTTGATCACAAATAATTTTTATAAGACTGGATAATAAGGAAATTGAAATCCATGTGCAATTTGGGGGGATGGGGGGGGGGGGGGGGGGGGGGGGGAATGTAAAAATGGGAAGCCTGCATGGTTCCTCAACTGGATTGAATCTTAAAAGTGAACATGTTGATTTACTTGAAAATATAATCTACTATGTGATTGGTAATTCTAGCAAGGCGAACAGTAACTAATAAATGAGAAAAAAGTTTTGCAAAGGCGAACAGTAACTAATAAATGAGAAAAAAGTTTTGCAAAGATGGAGGGTTGTGTGTGTGTGTGTGTGTGTGGTGGTGTGTATGTGTGTGTGTGTGTGTGTGTGTAAGGATAGAGTGTTCATCAACATGTACTCTGAAAACTGAGGATGCATGAGTTACAGTGGAGTAGGAACGGGGGGGGGGGGGGGGGGGGGGGGGGGTAAGGGGGCCCCCTAATATTGCATTTGGGAGGCAATGTCCCCCCAATATTTCTGCTGTCATAATATTTTACCTTTAGTATCATTTATTATTGAGGCCAGCCAGGTATTAAATGATTTTTCACTGGCTAACACTTTGCTGCTTGAGGCTAACACTTTGATGCACACAAAATAGTTGTTTTCTTCTGTTCTGTTTAATGCACTACACATGAGGAATATTTCAAAAATGAATCCAGCAAAGAGAAAGAAAAAAAGATAGTCAGTTGGGCATCTTGAACCAAGTACATCTAAAAATTTGTTTGAATTGTGTATAGCTACTAGCCGGGTCAGTTAAGCTCCCATTAATAAATGTTGTGTAATACTCAACAGATGCTATCAATGATAACGAAGAATTGAGTGATAGGGGTGAGGAAATTTGTTCTGATATCTTAACTCGTGATCATAGTGATGAGTCGGATGGAAGTGTGTCTATTACTGGTAGTTCTTCCTTACCCGGAATCTCCAACATTTGCAATAGTTTGTGTTGTATTAAAAGAATAATTAACCAACCAACAGATGAAGCCTTGCTAAGCAAAACCGAAAAAAGTTCGGTTCTGGAAGAAATCTCAAGAAAAGGCACTTTATGGCATCTTGGTGTAAGTCATTCACGTGGATTCACTTTTGCTCTTCATTAAAAGTATTTTGCTATTACTGTCAAGCAGCTGACAAATCAAAAGTTACAGTTTCGAGCACAAAAGCTCAATCAGCCTTTAACAGAGACGGTATTTCTAATTGGAAAAAAGCTATTACAAGATTTAAAGAGCATGAGTGTTCTCAGACTCATAGGGATGCTGTAGCAGCTCATATTTCAGCGAAGTCTACACCTGTATCTGAAATGCTTCAGAGTCAAGTTGACACTATCCAAATTAGTATTAGACAGAGTCTGATAAAGTAATTTTCTGCTTTGCTATATTTATTGCGACAGGTTATTTCTGTCAGAAATGGCCATGCTGGTGGCTCTAATTTAACTGTTATGCTCAAGCAGGTGCTTGATGAAAAATCTTGGCTGAAACCCAAAAATATCAGTCTCCAGAAATAATAAACAAAAATGATTCAGCTAATGACTCATAAAGTATTATGTTCGATGATTGGCAATTTACTTTCTCAGCAGTGGTTTTCACTCTTAGCTGATGAAACAGGGGATGTCTCCAATCATGAACAGCTGGTTGTTACTCTGCGATGGTGTCAGAAAATTATGATATCAATGAAGATTTTTTTGGCCTCATTAAACTTGATACTGCTACAGCTGAATGTATCTTCTTAATCACTGAAAGATTGCTTAGTTTCTTTAGGCATTCCGTTTGAATATTGCCGGGTCAGGGATATGATGGGGCAACACATTTTCAAGATCATGTTAGTGGTGTTGCCAAATGATTTGAAGATGAAAATAGATCTGCTATTTCTGTTCACTGTCTTGCTAATAGTGTGCAAACTTTTGCTTGCAAGATATTGCCAGAAATAGCAAGTGTATAAAGGAAGCCTTAAATTTTGCTATGGAAGTGCTCCAATTGATAAAATATTCACCAAAGAGGCAAATAGTATTTGAAAAAGTTCAAATTCAGCAAGCAGGCTCATCAAAATCTGGAATTCGTACTCTTTGCCCAACAAGGTGGACAGTCTGCACTGTAGCAATGCAACAAATTCTTGATAATTACGAGGCACTTCAAGTAACACTGGAAGCATCCTCGCATGGTTCAGATGACTGCTCTAGGTGAGCTAGTGGCATAGTAGCACTCATGGACAAATATTGAACCTACTTTGGTTAAAGCTTTCTTTAGTATCACAGAACAGTTGTCAGTTACACTCCAAGGAGTGAATACTAGTGTTGAAGATTGCTTTGCTGCAGTTAATGAAGCTCTAGAGATGATGAAATGTTCAAGAAGTTTTTTGAGACCATCAAAGAGGAAGCTAGAGAGAAGTGTGAGGAACCAGTATTACCAAGACAACATCAAGTTCCAAGGAGATTAAATGATGGATCAGATGAGCATACTTTTGGATCTATAATATGTAACTACATTACAGAAAAGAGTATTTTGAAGTTATCGATGGCATAAAAGGCTATCTGGGATAAAGGTAATTGCTGATGATGAGTAGCTATATATATATATATATCATGATTGTGCATATAGTGTGTAACAAGCTCTACTACTCCTATTCTAATGGTGAAAACTACATATATAATGGTATCTCTATCTTGCTTTGCCCCCCCCCCCAATATTTCCCCCCTTCCTATTCCACTTAGTTATGAATGCAGTGTGCACATGATATAAACATGTGCTCTATGACTACATTCTAGTTGCAATACAATTTTACTTGGTTCACCTCATTTTTACAGGGAGACAGTCTGCAGACCAAAAAACAACATGATGCTCTGACGAAATTACAGGAAAATGCATGCTTAGAGATGGAGAAATGGATGAAATCTTTGAGGTTTTTTAAATATACCTGTATATCAATTCATGACATTCCTTTTTTTTTAAATGGCGGAAAACAAACCAAGGTCATCTGGCAGTACTTTTTGAAGGATTTCTTGGGGAAACATGCAGAAGCTGAGAAGAACTTCTTAAAAATGATGGCTTGCATTCTTGACACCATTTAGTGTGTTCAGTATGCTCTCCATCATTAGCACATCTCTCCTCTATTGAGCATATTCATCAGTTATCCTTCCTATATATTATATCGACAATGTAGTCCATTCTCTCTGTCCATAGGGAGTGGCAGTATGTGTATTCAATTTAGCAAGATTGGTAATAGTCATCATTAAGCTAATGATGTATCAACCACTGTCCTACATGCATGCCTAGGGTGGTTAGTGTGGCTATATAGAGCATGTTGATTTTTTTAGTAGCTATGTCAGAATTAAACTCAAGCATCCTCAATGCATCCCATTCACACTTTCTTGTGCAACCAGTTCTCTTCCCTCTATCTCTGAATTTGCTGCCATTTTCAATCTTTCTCTTCACTATGACACCCATTTCCATTTCTAAGTTACCTTATTTAATTTGAGGCAGGTGATCTGTGCATATTTTGAACGTACATACATACATACATAATATAAACCATGCGTAGTAATGCAAACTTTTTCACCCATCTTCCCAGCGAGGGCTCACCTTGCTTATCAATGATTGACTCAAATTCAAGTGCTTAAATATGCAAGCAAACAAAAACTGCTCAAAGTGTCTCTCACATCTAAAGAAACATCAGTTACCATCTTGGGCCCAGACAAGGGAATGTATTAGCACCTGATCCCATTCCATTCATTTACTATTTGTCAAGTGGTGAAGTTAGAATTATTTCCTTGATTTGTCCAACCCTTAAGAGCTCATTCTATGTACTATGGGAGCCAACTAGCGAGAGGCCTTCCAGCCTCCTATATAGCACAAACCAACCTATATAGTGAGCATAGTATCATCACTAGATTGTCAAGTAGCTAAACCTGCTCCCTTACATGTACATGAAATTTTTCACTGATGCTCCTCTCAAACACGTATACTCGTACAGTAAACAAAATTAACAATTCCTCTAACGTACTTATGAATTTCATGCAACTCTGACAAATCATGTCTTGCATGTTGTCATCCAGTGCATAGACTGTAGTGAGTCTGCTTAATTTAATTTTTGAAGTCTGTATATTATAATATTGCTGAGACCATAGTTTTTTAAAGGCTACTTGTTAAGATAATTGATGTATGGTTATCTAATTACCCTTTATTTTGTGATGTCAATTGTAATATGTAGAAGCAACAAAATGGAAATATTTTTAATTAACTTGAAACACGGCAAAAATACATCTTCAGTATTTTAATGAATTCAGCAGAAAATTGCCGTACAAAAAATAAAAATAAAATATCTTTCAAAAAGGTAACAAGATTGTACCCATGTTATTAAATTCCATTTAAAATCATGTACATAAATTTGATACCTTTATCATCTAAAATCATAAACCCCAAGATTATACAGCTTTTTTAAATGTGTACTATATTTGTGTACATGATTTTAAATGGTAAAGGAGCATAATTATAATGGCATAGGTGCATGTAGTGTTTTTTAAAATGTGTTAATGGGTATGATGGTTCTTGTAGCTCTCTATACATATATAGCAATGAGCAAGAAACTATAACTATCACATGCACAATATGATCTAGCTGAAGTGGGGGTTTTCATTAAAAAAATAATACCTAGGGTCCAAAGGCTCCCATTATGTTTAGGTTAATGAGGTAGAATTGAACTTGGCTGTATTTGTATCATATTAACTTGCTACAGGCAAAAGTGTCATGAAGATAAGAAATTTCTGAAAGAGAAGATGAAAATAGTCCGAACTAAACTGCAGGATAGCATGTAAATACAATGTTAAACATATCAGTGTCCGTAGTTGTTGTTTTGTTGTTATTGTTGTTGTTATTGTCGTTGTTTTCATCTAAAAAGGGATCAGCTTGAAGAGAAATGCAGT
Source organism: Cladorhizidae sp. MBARI D1340-BT2 (assembly GCA_028752905.1). NCBI lineage: Eukaryota > Metazoa > Porifera > Demospongiae > Poecilosclerida > Cladorhizidae > Cladorhizidae sp. MBARI D1340-BT2. The sequence continues at coordinate 7,298,267 of JAQNBH010000009.1, forward strand.
CAAGTTCAGGCGTTGGAAACTAATGCCAGGAAGTTTGCTGGTGTCATGAAAGAATTAGGCTATAAACTTTCCAAATCTGAGCATAAGCTTCTTGACAAAAGAGAAGAGTGCGACAGGCATAAAGAAAAGTGAGTCAGTTCCATCTTATAAAATTGTAAGTTATCAATTCTCACATAATTTACTTTCTTGGATTTTTTTTATCCACTGGGAAATAGTTTACACATCATACTTCATGTGCTGCTGGAATCTAACAATTTAGTACTGTAACTCTTGTACCTCTCTATCTAATGTTAGCCATAGCATTCTTGCCAGACTTTATTTAAAAGCAAGGTATGTGCCTATTTTTTGAAAAGTTGCCTACTTTACTGTTGGTTCTAGCCTCTATTTGTTAATTGTTGTTCAGACACACTCTCCTCTTGCTCAGGAGTCAATTTTTCTTCCAATCAGATTTGTTTATGTGACATTTACATATGGCACTTTCCTGGTTATGCTCTGCAACAGTTTGACTATTTGCCTCACAACTGGCTTGCCTAGTAGCTAACTATACACAGAGACTCACAATCTGTACACATAAGAAATTGATTATGTCTGCATTAATTTTTCTTGCTCATTGGTGCTATATGCACCCTGCTTAATTAACAACCAGCATTTATAGATGTCCTTCATATATTTGATGACCTTTACCATTATGTACCCACATAACATTTTCTTGTTACATTATTTTTCTCTGTTGCATATTTTTCTTGCTTTATTGCTTCCTCTTGTTATCTGTTGTTTCCTCTAACTCACCTTTTTGCTTCTCTCTTCTGCAACAGTCACTATTTAACCAAAATTAGTATATAGCTAGTATACTGAAAATAAATTGGACAAATGGAGAAGCGACATAATATATTCTTAGGTGATTCATTTAAACCCAGCACACCCCCAATCATTGCTTCCATTGCTTTTTTCATGCTTGCTTCTATGAGGTTTTGTGATCAGTTACTGATTTCAATTTTCCTCTGCCATTCTTGGCAGATTCAGCAATTGCATTTCCTGGCATTAAGATCTGCACAACAGTTACTTGCTAGTTCAGATTTTCTAAATGTTTAGAATCATAGAAAATTTACAGCTAGCTAGCAGGATAGGATAAACTGCTAATCGCTATTCATCTTTAAAAAACACCAAAAACAACAACAACAAGAAAATGCTGTCAATAACATATCATGCAAATTCTGTGTTTATACTATATAGCACTTCTATATACAGTTTAGTGGTCAAGAATGTTAACTGACAATTGGCTAAAGTGACCAAAATTTCAATAAATCCCCTCTTTATTTTATTTTCAGACATACAGGCACATCATGTATGTTTTATTATTACAGACAAAAAGAATTTGAGATACAAGTGGCACACCTTCAAGCAGACATCCGAACACTGGAAAAGGCACAGACACAAATAGAGGAATCCAGGAAAAAATCAGATTCCAAATCAAAGCAAGTTATCTTAATTTTTTTATTGCCTCTGTTTGGCCATTTTTCTTTCTTCTTGTCATTGCCATAGCTCTGAAATAAAGCGTGTGCTGTCAGAAGTCACAGAATACATGGAACAACAATTCTTTTCCCAAAGGTGTCTGGAGAAACTTCGCAGAGAAAATGAAAAGATTGCAATGAAGGATAAAGAAAAAGTAGTAAGTACTGTGTATTTCTATTATAAAATAATTAGATGATTGTTCTTCAAAGATTTCTAGGTTGAATGGCGAATTGAAACTGACAAAACAAGGTATCAAGCAAGACAAAATGCACTTGGAAGAATTGAAGCTGGAGTCAGCACATCTCAAGAATCAGCAGATAGAACGGGAGAGGTATCTCTATTACACATTTGTTAGATAGTTAAAAACAAAATCTGTCTGTGCCTATATAATATATGCATGTTTGTCCTTTAAACTTAGCCATAATTTTAAAGCTAGGAAGCTAACTTGGTACAAATGCTTACTTTTACACTAGGACAGGTAGGACTGAGTTGCATTAATGATATTAGCCTCCAAGCTCCCTGGAAGCCATCATCACAAAAAAGGCTTGGCACTCATGTGACCATTCCAGTACAATTTTTTTAATGTTCCCTACAATCACACAAGTAATACACACACATTATTTCCACTTTATGATTTTTATATTTTTATCTAGCTACTGCCTTTGCTTTAGCCATTGCTGTCTTTATCTTCGGGTTCTCTAAAACCTCCAACTCCTCGACTTCAGCTCCATTCAAGTCTGCAAAAGGATTGTCATTGCTCTCCTTCTCATCAGCTTCATGTACCACTTCAACAAAATCTGTTTAGTGGGCACTTGGCTACATGCAGCATGCCTAATCTTAGAACACTGAAAAGAGCATAGTGGATGCTTGCAACATAGAGGCTTTTACTATGTAGCTAGCTACCTTATGGTAGATCAAGGAATATGCTATATTGATTTGACTCAATAGTGGATGGTTAAAATCAAATTTAAAAAAGTCATACATATTTAAGCTAAAACTGAGCAATTCAAAACAACACATGAGCTAGCTTGATTGCATCATACAGCCATCACTACCATGACTTTTTACTGCAATCGAATAACCAAATGATTCATGGATGTTCATTTGGAGTCTTCTGGTGGTGCTGTATTATAAGAAAAACGAATGACCTGCACTCGGTCCTGCTCCTAGGTTTGGGAAGCTGTTACCATGTCCGAAAGGCTGTAGCTGATCCCCTACCAAAGAATCAGCTGTTTGGTTTGTTTAGTTCAACCATTATATACCAAGTCCTTGAAGGAGGCTGAAGCTGAACCTATGTCGGTTCAACAATAGCAAACAAGACATGGCATGTGTTGATAGTGTAGTGTACAACAATGATAAACAAGTTAGAAAAAGTGCTTATAAACCTTGGAGACCCTGGAGCTCACACTTAGTGTGGTCTCCATTGCTCAACTATAATAAGAAATAACTAAACAAACAAACAAACAAACAAACAACAAACAAAAAATTAACACATTTATTTACAACATGCAACTATCCTGACCTATGAGAAGAAACAAAACTGTACCATAAACCACAACCAGTTAGATGACCTTCACCATTTAAAAGTATACACACCACCAATATTGGACTTTCCTTTGTACGATGGTGTATACAACTGAATCAAGGAACAGATTGGTTGTGCAATGCAGTGGACTATTTGGAGTCACCAGGTAGCAAAATTGTTTGTAAGGAATAGACTTATTTAATGCAAGTTATGTGTGGGTGAAAGATAGATAGACAGTAGATAGTTACATAAATAGGCATTGAAGACAAATTCGTGTTTTTTAAATATATTTTGTGCTGCTGGTTCCTCTCTCGTGAAGTTCAAGGCATGCTGGAAGTGCTTTTGGAGCTAAAATTGGACTATTTGGGATAACAAAAGGCTGCAATAATTTCAGCTAAGATATAAATCTCTAAGGTTTTGGCATCAGCCATTTTAAATACAATATTGGAAGTTCTATACACTCTGGTCCCTGATAGATATTTTCAAGTCCCTTGAACATGAATTTCATGGTTTGGGGGACTGTTGGTTAACTAGCTACCTTACCAAAGAGTTCAAGAAGTGTTTAAGTTGGCAAAAACCAACTAGGGTGCTAAGAAGCTGTCAAAGTGGATTTTGTCTGTGATATGAGCTTCATTTTTTGTGTGTTGCTGGTGTCTGTCATTTTCAAATAGGAGGTCAAACTAATATAGAGAGTGCTACTGCACTCAGGGGACATCAAATGTCTCCCTTAGTACAGTTTGCATACTTCCTTTAAAAATAAGGCAGTACTACAGTATCTCCACATCTATATCCTGTATTATATAATCATTACTAGATCCAGACATAGACTTGATGCACAGCTGGACCAGGTCAACAAAACTCTCAAGCGAAACATGCCTTCAGCTCTTTCAAGTCTTGCACTTGATCTGGAGGCCCAATCCACACATCTTCCCCAAGTCCAAGTAGAACTTGCTACTGTAATGAAATAGGATGACTACCATTACTTGTGCACATCATTATATCTTTGCAGATTTTCTTTTCTGATGTGTGAGTGTGAGAGAGTGTGTGTGTGAATGTGTGTCTATGTGTGAATGTGTGTGTGTCTCCCTCTCTGTAATATATATATATACTAGCAGGCGTACCTGCCATTGCTGGAATAATATAGCTACATACAGAACCAACTCTAGGTGTAGCTAGATATAGAACCCATAGCATTGTTGTAGCTAGACACAAACCTCTATTCTAAACAGAACCTATAGTTTAGGTGTAGCTAAATACAGAACTGATAGTCTAGATGTATATAGCTAGATACAGAACCATAGTCTAGGACTCTAGGTGTAGCTAGATACAGAACCATAGTCTAGGTGTAGCAAAAAAAAATTAACAAATTTAAAAATTAATAAAATTAAAAATTAAAAATATCAGGAGTCTGTGCCTCCTTATGCCTGCAAAAACCTTCCCGACCTAAAAACAGCCTCCAGTGACATCGGAGACCAACATCACATAGCCTATACTTTAAGTTGGGTCAAAACCTTCCTCCATGCTAAATCTGAAAGGAGTTTGTCTTGCAGTTTAGTGAGCATATAAACACATACAGATAGATAGACAGACATTTATTAAAAATAAGTGCCTGTCTGTCTCTATCTCTCTGTCTGTCCATCTGTTTATGTGTGCGTGGCTTGCAGACTTGGCTGCCTTTGGACACAACATATTATTGGAAACATCTTAACCTGTGATATTTTGGTTCCAATTTTGGGTATGCTCCCTGACCAGACTTGCTGCTAAAGCAATCATAATATATAGGCTCGAGTAGAAACAGGATTGGCACTACAATGTTGTAGATCAGGGTTGATTTGGGGTAGGGGGGGTCATCTCAAAATGCCCCCTGGAGCAAACCCAGTGGTGTAGCCAAATATTAAATATTGAACAATACAGAAGGAAGGGGTGACTAAACTATATAATTTTATTTACAAAAAATGTGGTTATATACGACTTTGGAATTGCGCACACTTCACTGTATGAACGCGATACATATACAGCTCAAAAGATAGATTTCTCTGTGTGTTCTCTTTCCATACTAAATTGTTTCATAGATATAATTATGCCAAAGTTATATGCAACCTCAAAAACTGAGTGCCTGAACTGGCTGCAGTTGTGGCTCCTGATTGTTAAGTGCTAGTCAGCTGAAGTGTGGTAGTCAATCATGGCCATGGAAAATGTCGATGGGATGGGACAGAATAAATTTAATATTCATGCGACATTGCAGGTTAAGTGCTGCTCTAATTCAAACATAGATTTCTCTAATCATGTATTTCCAAACTGTCACACTTTCCTGGACACTGAGCAGCCAATTCAACACAGAGAGGCCTATCTTTTTAGCTATATATCACTTTTATAGAGTGAAGTTTATGGAGCCCCAAAGTCGTAACCTCAGCACTTAATTTTTTTTATAGTATCAGCCTCCCTCAAGCGCTTGGGTTGAAAATTCAACCGTCTAGCACTTTCCAATTGGGAGCCACAAATTACGGCATGCAGGTTTTGAGGTTGGTTCCCAATTTTGACTGCGTGTACCATGGTAGACATTTATTATCGCCATTAACCTCTGTCTTACCTGCGTAAGGAATCTGGATAAATTCCACCTCTTGCATCATCACAAATTCAATGATGGATACTTACTCTGGGCGCTTACAGGTATACAACATGCTATAAGGCTGGGGGGAAGAAATTGGGTAATGCTGATGTTTAGAATAAATTACCTAGTCTGGTAACAACTTCCTTAGTCAAACTACCAGGAGACCTCATAAATGAGCATTAGTGTAGCAGTCATCAAGCGATGAATGGCCAAAGATCCACTTATGGTATGTGTGGATGGCCATATCAAGACAGAAGTGAAGACCTGCAACCATAACAAGTGAGACAGAAGAAACTTGGTACCTGGATGAATGTTCGCTATGGGGATAATGAGTGTTAGTTCCACAAAAAGGGAGGAGATTGGTGTTGGAAGAACTCCATGAGTCACACACAGGATCATTCAAGATGAAGGCCTTAGTGGATTAAGTCTGGAGGAAAGTGGGTGTGGTTGTTAATAGATAAGATCCAAGATCTCTTTGTGCCCCGATTTGACCAGATACAAAAGTAGGTTTCGTCAGTTAACAATGCACGCAGTAATGAAGTATATTATGTGAGCATACGCATACATGTAGGTAATAGTGTGTGGGTAAAGGGTCCTTGCCCATTAGGTAAAGGGTCTCTGCCCATGATTGGCTATCTCCCCAAGGCCTATATTAGTCTTTGTAATTAGGCCGATGATCCAGTACGCATTTCCTACTACTAGAGCGGCGTCGTGGAGGGGTCGTGAGTAGGCGTCTGGTGGCGGTTGGTACCGGGCTGGACGGTGTCCATTGAGGCTTAGGTGCTGACGCTGGAGACTGTGGTGAAGGTGGAGGTGGAGATGGAGGTGGAGGGTCAACGATCCGAGTGGTATCAGGGATGTAGGCAGGCGCACAGGTATGGAGGGGCTCTCGACTACTTGGTCGGGCAGAGTGGTATGTACCGGAGGAGCACTGACATTCTGAAATGCGGGGACCACAAGGGAAGTGGAGGGGGAGCACTTGCGGAGGAATTTCCTGTTTCGTAGGGAGGCACGGCCTGATCCGAGCATGCGAACCCAGTATTGGTGGAACTGTTTAACCTCAGTGACGATGCCGAGTTTGTCCCATCGACGGGGGAATAGACCTGACTGGTTTTGCACCCTGACCTTGTCTCCAACCATGAGAGGGGTGAGGGGGCGAAAGTGTTCGGACCATTTGTCGTGTTCCCTGGATCCACGATCAGCCATCGTCTTCTCTCTGTCGTCCAGGAGGCGGTCACAGTAGTCGTGGAGTCTGAGTTTGCCTGGGAGAACAGGTAGCAGGCCCTGAATAGGGCGGGCGAACATAGCGATGGCAGGGGATATCTTTGTGACAGGGTCAGGAGTGTTTCTGTACGCGAGCATCGCTTTCTGGAATGAGTCAGTGTTGAGGTCTCCATTGTCGGGTGTATTACCCGCGAGTGCACGTTTGACAGTCTTCACTCCGATCTCGGCTCGGCAGTTGGCATGTGGATTTGACACAGTGCTGGTCCTGTGGTGGACGCCCCAGTCGGCGAAGAATTTCCTTGTCACAGAGGCAGTAAATTCAGGACCTCTGTCGGTCGTGATATCTTCTGGAATGCCGAAGGTTACGAATATGGATCGCAAGTTCCCTACCAGGCCAGTAGCCCCATTGCATGAGCGTTCGACAATGGGCCAGTTGGAGTATCGATCCACAATGACCACATAAGTGTGGCCTTTGTTGTGGAAATAGTCTGCACAAATGCTCTGGAACGGCCTTGTGGGTAGAACCGGGGGTGTAGGAGGGAGTGATGATTGTGATGGCGACATCTCGTTACACTTGCTGCAGGTTGACCTGTGGTGTGAAATGTCCGCGGCGATGCCTGGCCAGAATATGGATGCTTCGGCTTTGGATAGCATCATTGTGACACCGTGATGGGCTGAGTGTAGGGCTTTCAGGCAGTCTTCCCTGAGATTCACAGGGATGATAACTCGATCCCTGTAAACCGCCACCCCATCTGTGGAGTAGAGGTGGGATCTGTGGATGTGGTATTCCCTGATTTCTTTTGGCGTGTCTGCCTGTTTCTCGGGGAATCCTTCTTCAATGGTTTGTAGCAGAAGCTGCATGGTGTCATCCGTGGTCGTTTGTTCCTTTAGGAGCTGCCAGGTGATTTGAACCATCGAATTCATGACTGAACACAGTGTGACAATCAAATCCTCCTTGTCTTCCTCGTCCGGCTGGTCAACTAATAGTCCGGCCATGAGTGCCAGGGGGTTCTTGGGAGGTGGGGCCGACACCACATCAGGTAGAGACAACTTGTCGGGGCTGTGTGAGCCTGTAGGGTATCGGGATAGAGCGTCAGAAGTGCTGTTTCTCACTCCGGGGATGTATAACATGGTGAAGTCGTACATCAGCGTCTTTTCTTTCAAATTACGAAGACGGCTATTGGTGATGTCTGCGAGGGCTCTGTCACCGAAGATCTTCACAAGAGGCTTGTGGTCAACTGCGACGTATAGCTCTCTGCATCCGAGTATGAAGTGGCGACATTTCTCAAGTGCCTCGGCTACGGCCAGGGCTTCACCTTCAATTGCTGCATACCTGGACTCGGCTGCATGGGTGAATCTGGACCCGACCAGAGTGATTCTCCAGCCGTCGTTGCAGCAGAAGAGCTCTCTGGTGGGGCATGCACAATGTTTCTGAAACATCCAGTAGCCGATGCCGATCTTGCTCCAGTCGGTGGCTATGCACGTAGGCCTTTCTTTCCACACCCTGGTTGATCTGCTCAATGATGATCTGCTTGGATTCCTCGAATGCTTCCTGGTGTTCTGTGGTCCAAGTGAATTTCGTGGATGGTTGCAGCAAGTCCCTGAAGGGAGCCATTGTAGTGGCGCGGGAGAAGGTGTATGCCACCTGATTTACCAGGCCAAACCACGAGCGAACATCAGTTGTAGAGGATGGGGTGGGGAACTCAGCAATGGCTTTTGTAAACTTCCTGGCTGGCTTGACGGTGGACATGCTGATTTCGAAACCAGCGAATTGCACTGTGTCTTGTGCAAATTGAAATTTATCCGGGTTGAGGGTGATACCATTGGTGCCACATCTCGTTAGCCAGAGGACAGCGTCGTTGAATGCTTGCAGACCATATCAGAGTGTCGTCGACGCACTTTGTTTTGTTCGTGATGTCTTCGACCAGATTGTCGAATCTGGCAGTGTACCCGTCACCTGAAGCCTTGTACCCCTGGGGGGCAGTGAGGTAACGGTATCTTCCCCAGGCAGTGATGAATGTGGTGAAGTGGGTGTCCTCTGGATGCAATGGAACGGAATGATATCCGTTCCAAGCGTCGAACACCGACTTTTTCATCTGCCTGGGTATGTCTCGAGCTTGGTGGTAAGGGGCTTGGTGTGATGAGTCTCTCGAGTAGCATGGGCGTTCAATGGCTGGAAGTCTATCACACGCCTGGGTTCGCCATTTGATTTACCCACAATCATCATCCTCTGGCACCAAGTGTCAGGGGTTCCGATGGGGACTTTCTCTATGACTCCGAGGCGGACGTCGCGGTCCAGGTGCTCCTTCACCTTGCCTTCCCAGTGCACAGGCACGGAAGCTGCCTTGTGAGCCATGACAGGTGTGGCCTCTGGGTCAATGTTAAGTCTCAGGGGGGGACCGGCCATCATGGGGAGCGGTTGGTGGCAGCAAGTGTTGAACATCGAAGCTTTGAAGATTGTACGCAGGTATTGTTCCAGGACGCCCCTGTTAGCCTCTGTGGCTGGCACAGGTAGTGAGAAAGGTCCCGGGGGCGGTTGTGAGTGGGTCGGGCAGTTGCAAGGACGCTTGTTGTCTTGCTTCGTTGGTTCCGACTTCTTCTTCTCAGGTAGCATGACGCTGGAGGTTGCACCCACCACTGTGGATGGGAATCCTCGGGGGATCATACCCAACTCAGAGCACGCCTCTCTGCTTAGGAACAAGCGAGAGACGTTGGGGGTCACATAAACCATCTGCTTGGAGCAAGGCTCAATGCCCGGGAGTTTGAACTCAAGGAGGATGGCACCCAGAATCCGGATGCCACTGTTGTTGGCGGCTTGCATCCTCTGGGTGACAGGGATCAAGTCAGCTTTGGAGATTCCCAGTTTCTATAGGATGTGAGGCCCGACCAGACAGCTCTGGCATCCAGTGTCAGCCATGCCATCAATGTTGATCACAGCCCGACGTGGTCGTTGAGGAAGCCTCAGTTTGATGTAGTCGTCTGGGAGTAGTTTCGCCACTAGATTTCTAGTTGGCTGGGGGAGGGACCATCTTTTCTCCCACTTGTCAGTCTTGCTGTTGAAGATGTGGTGGTCCAGAGCATGATGCTTGTTAGCCCCATGGGTTGAAACATTACATACTTGATCAAATACAGCATATTCTGTCCCCGGTCTAGACCTTTCCCCAACATCAATGCCACCTTTTCATCCTTACCCATTCTTCTGTGTACTGTCCAACCCCTACCCATCCTATGTATCTTATCCTCTTATTAGAGTGCAATCCACTTCTCACACTGCAACTGATGAAAAAAGTCTTGGCCAACAACTGTAAAATACTATGTCAATACAGACAGGGGTGTCGATTAATTAAGTTTTTCCAGCTGGGGGTGCTAAAGATTTAATATGTGCTTCTTGTTAGAGGATAGCGCCGTACGCCTTTACTTCTTGGATTGAACTGAATGCAAATATCATGTATCTCCAAAGCAATGTGTGCAACAACTGAGTATTGGGTAAAGGGTCAATCAGGTAAGGGGTCGTACGTATACAATGTCCAAGTATACTATACAATGTCCACTACCTCCCCCAAGTAGGCAGTATGGCCTACTGAGAGATTGTTAACTTATGTCCATATCGGTCGATTGGTTTTGGTCCTCGCCTGCTTCGTCGCAGGGGTGGCGGCCGCATGTTGGGTAGGAGTTTGCTGGATTCCGATTGGGGGGAGGGCGTGGGTTGGCGAGGGGGTGTTCCTGGAGAGATGATGGTTCTGGGCGCCGCGGGGCGGCTGGGGGCCGGTGTTGCTGGCGAGGTCCCGGTGGGGTGGACGGGTGGTTTGGCCGGCGTCTGGGCGACCGAGGCGTATGATCTGGGGATGCTTCCGGGTTGAGCGACGGGGGTGGTCTGAGCCGGCGTTGCCGGTGGTGGAGGGGCGGTTGCCGGGGTGGTCGGAGGCTTTTGCGGGGGCGTGAGGCCTGTGGTTGCGGGCGGTGGATCGGGTTGGGGTTGCCTCATGTCGTGGTAGGTGGGGGTAAGCGGCCGCTCTTGTGGGATCGGGGCATCCGGAAGGGGGGAGTATGGGGTCTGGGACGTGGGTTTCGTCTGGTGCAGGGTGTATCGTCGGAGGAATCTGCGGTTTCTGGTGGTGAGTCTGCCTGAGCCGTCTGTGCGAACAGAGTACTGATGGTATTGGAGGACTTCTACGACCGTGCCTGTCTTGTCCCACTTGTTGGGGTGGCGGCCAGTCTGGTTTTGGACCAGTACAGTGTCGCCGCACTTGAGGGGGGAGAGGCCCTGGGTGTGTTCGTCCCATCGTGTTCGGCCTGTGATGGCTCGTTTGGAGAGTGCCCTCTCGCGGAGATCGAGACGGTCGGACCAGTCTGTGTGAGGCCGATAGCGGTCTGGGATGCCGGGGAGGAGGTCACGGGTGGGTCTGCCAAAGAGGCAAGTGGCGGGAGACATCTTGGTCTCAGGATCCGGTCCATTCCTGTACTGCAATAGGGCCTTGTGGAACTTGTCGGAGAGGGCGCCGTCTGGACCGGTGTTTCCGGCGATCAGTCACTTCATGGTTTTCACTGCAACTTCGGCCCGGCAGTTTGCATGAGGGTTGTATGCCGACGATATTCTATGGTGCACTCCCCAGTTGGCCAGGAAGGCCCTGGTTGTGTGGGAGGCGAATTCTGGGCCGCCGTCCGACGTAAGTGTGTCGGGTATCCCGAAGGTTGAGAACGTGTCTCTGAGCGTCTGGGTGAGGCCTGTTGCTCCGTCTCTAGACATGGTGACGACTGGCCAGTTGGAGAAGCGGTCCACCAGGACAAGGTAGGTGACCCCTTGGTGGTGAAAAAAATCTGCGCATATGTGCTGGAATGGGTAGATGGGTTCCACTGGTGTGATGGACGGCATGGCGGGTTGAGAGGGGGCGTTACCGTTGCATATGGCGCATCTGTCTCTGGTGGCCGCAATATCTTTGGTTATCCCTGGCCAGAATATGGAGGCTTCTGCCTGTGCGGTCATCTTGCTGACGCCTTGGTGAGCTGCATGGAGTGCGTCGAGGCAGGCAGGTCGTTGCTCTGTTGGGATAATGATCCTGTCCCCGCGGCAGATGACTCCGTCGACTGTGGAGAGGGCGTGGATGAAGGGTAGTAATCCCGGGTCGTTGGTGGCATGAGGTGCCTTCTTTCTGGCGGCCCGTGTTCGATGAGTAGGGAGAGCTTCTGTAGGGACTCGTCTGCTGCAGTGGCGACCTGGAGTGTCTCCCAGTCGAGGGGTATGCCTGTGATGGCGGCGCAGAGGGCGGTTGCAAGGCCGGCGGCGTCGTCCTCGGTGGGGTGAGCGATTGAGATGCCCGCCAGGAGTGTAGTTGGTATCCTGGGGCTGTGGTTGGGGCAAGCCGAGTCGGGTGCCGTGTTGTCGTCGGGGAGGTTCATCCTGGTTGGGCTGGGGATCCCGGATGGGTGGCGTGAGAGGGCGTCGCTTGTCTTATTTCTCACGCCGGGAATGTGCACCATCCGGAATCTGTACCTGAGTGTTTTCTCCTTCAGATTGCGTAACCTTGTGTTTGGGATGTCCTCCAAGGATCGATCGCCGAAGAGCTTCAAGAGGGGCTTGTGGTCGACTGCAATGACAAGGTCACTGCAGCCGAGCACGAAATGGCGAGCTTTGTCAAGCGCGTCCACCACGGCCAGTGCTTCTCCTTCGACGGGCGCGTATCTCGACTCTGCTGGGTGGGTGAACCGGGATCTGACTAGGGTAACCTTTCACCCCTCCTGGCAGCAGAAGATCTCGCGGGATGGGCACTGGCAGTGTTTCTGGAATAGCCAGTACCCAATCCCGTCCTTGCTCCAGTCAGTCGCCAGGCAGGTGGGGAGGTTCTTATCGAAAATCTTGACCCCTTCCTGGATCCTTGTGCAGATCTCTGTCCTGGAAGCATCGAATGCTTGCTGGAGATCTGGGCTCCATGTGAACGGGGAGGATGGCTTGAGTAGGGAGCGAAAGGGGGACATCACGGACGTCATGGAGAAGGCATACGCGACCTGGTTGACGAGGCCGAACCAGGCCCGTATGTCTGTGATGCTTGTTGGTGTCGGGAATTCGGAGATGGCACGGAGGTACTTTCGACAGGGCTTGACCTCTGTCTGGGTTATCTCGAATCCGGCAAATTCGACTTCATCTTGGGCGAAGCAGAACTTGCTCGGGTTGAGGGTGATGCCGTTTCTCACACAGATGTCTAACCATTCTGTTGCCTGGTAGAATGCATCCTCAATGGAGCCTGACCAGAGGAGGGCATCATCGATGCATTTGGTTTTCTTCTCCACTCCGGCTACGAGGCTGTCATAGCGGGCTGTGTAGGCATCTCCAGAGGCTATGTAGCCCTGTGGTGCGGAGCGATACCGATACCGTCCCCATGGGGTGATGAAGGTCGTGAAGTGGCGGTCGGCTTCCGCGAGGGCGACGGAGTGGTAACCGTTCCAGGCATCAAAGATGGTCTTCTTGGTGTGCACTGGAACGGCTCTGGCCTGGTGGAACGGGGACTGTGTGTGGTGCGTCTCCCGGGTTGCGTGCTGGTTTAATTGTTGAAAATCAATGGTCCGCCTGAGGGACTCGTTCTTCTTGGTGCATATGACCATTCGATGGCACCAAGTGTCAGGGGTCCCCAGGGGGACCTGCTCCAGGACTCCGAGGCGGACATCCCGGTCGAGGCCGGCCTTTACTTCGTCCTGCCAGTGTATGGGGATGGCAATGGGAGTGTGGTAGGGTTTGGGGGGTGGCTGTGGGGTCGATGTTGAGGCTCAGTGGAGGGCCGGACGTCATGGGGAGGGGTTGGTGCTCGCAGACGCTGAAAGCACTGCCCGCGTACAGGTCCCGTAGGTGCTGCTCGAGCCGACCCCGATTGGCCTGTGTGGCTGGGAATGGGAGGCTGGTGTGTCTGGGGGGCGGTTGTGCCCTGGTTGGGCATGAGCAGGTTTTGGGGGATGTAACTATTGTATCCCACCCTGACTGGCTCACCCTTGGGGTCTGAGTTGGGAGCACGATAGGTGGCGGAGATCTGGTCTGCGGGATTGTCCGATGGTGTTGATCTGGAGGTCTGGCCTGCGGGTCCGCTGAGATGATGTCGATTTTGTGTGGGCGTTGTTCCAGCGTCTGTCCCCTTGCCTTGCCTTTTCCCGAGGGTGACATGGGCGTGCTGAGGGGAAAATCCTTGGGGATCAGTCCCAGGTCTGCGCAGGTGGCCAGGCTGAGGTACAGCTTATTGGCGATCTCAGAAAAGTAGATCATCTGTCTCGTTTCGGGGCCTGTGGGGTTGGCCCTGATCCTGATTATAGCTGCTCCTAGGATCGGCAGGTTGGTGCCGCTGGCCGAGTGCATAATCATGTTTACAGGTATGAGATCTGAGGCTGTGAGACGGAGCCTGGACAGGAGGCCTGGGCCAGCTAGGCAGCTTTGGCAGCCTGTGTCCGCCATGGCAGTGGTGGCAAGGTTGTGGGTCTCCGTGCGGAGGGTGTGGCCGTGGTGTCTAAAGTCCTCGGCCAGCGCTGATAGTGAGACGTCTACGTGCGGTTGGGGTGGTGACTTCCTCTGGGTCCAGAGTTGGGATATTGGGTCCCAGGTCTGATGGTGGAGGGTTCCTTCAACCATCGTGTCGACTTGTTCGAATATAGCGCTCTCGTGTTCCACGGATTGCCAGCACATCTGGGCAGTATGGTTCTGTCGACCGCAGGATGAACATGTGGTGCCAAATGCAGGGCAGTGGATGCGCCTGTGGGCCGTGCGTTCCTGTTCTCCGTGGCCACAGAAGTTGCAGATGCCACGGTTGTTGGGCGTGGCTCTGGGGGACCTGTTGAGGGGTTGGCTCTGGCCCTTGGTTGAGGTGTTCCTCGGGTTGGGGTGGCTGTATTCTCTGGTTGGGGTGTGGCCTGGGTGTGTGGATTGGTTTCGGGTGGGTGTGGCTTTGCCTGGACCTGGTCCAGGGCGTGGGGTGTGGCATTTCTGCTGACGCCTGTAGGTACTGCTGATTGCCTCTCCCCCTCCATCATCGTTGATGGCACTCGTGGATGTGGGCGTGGTCATCGACACCGCTGATCGTTTGCCAGCTGCCCGCACCTCCACGAAGCGAATCGTGTCCTCCACACCCATGTCCTGATCTGGGTGCTTCAGAAGATCTTCCTGTATCTCTGCGTCGGCAAGACCGACGCAAAGCTGATCCGCCACACGCTCCTCCCCTTGGTTCGAGATGCGGTCACAGCCGGCGCACTTCTTCGTGAACCGGCACACTTCAGCTTGGCCACGGAGCCTGGCCGCAAACGCCCTGACTGGTTCTCCCCGATCCTGGGACATCCTACTCAGGGCCACCCTGGCCACCTTGGGGTTCTCCTCCCTGACGGCCAATGCTCTGATGGCCTTGAGTAGGTCTGCCTCCATCATCTCTTCCAGTGGGGTGGGTCCGATGGCGTTTCTGGTGACATCCCTATGCAACTTGGCGTCACAGCATTCAAGGAGCTGGACTGAGGTGTCTCGGCCTGATAGCTGCACTGCCTGCGAGTATGATTTCCATCTGATCGTAAAATAGGACCAACCTTCAGTCGTGCCCCCGGATGAGATTTCAGGCCGTTTCACGGGGGTGGGCTTGGCCTTGGTAGCCCTGCTGTGGGTCATGGCATGGGTTGACAAGACCACTGCCGCCACTGCTGGGTCAATACCCGCTGGGGTACTGTAGACACAGCCCGGGAAAGGACATCTGACAGCTTCCATCGTGGTGGTGCTCTTCAATTGGAATCTCCGCGAATTGCACTCTCTGGATGCCTTCCTTTCCTAGGCTGCTGTTGTAGTTGGCTAATAGAAGCTATACAAGAGTTGTTGCACACATAGAGGATAGCGCCGTACGCCTTTACTTCTTGGATTGAACTGAATGCAAATATCATGTATCTCCAAAGCAATGTGTGCAACAACTGAGTATATTGGGTAAAGGGTCAATCAGGTAAGGGTCGTACGTATACAATGTCCAAGTATAATATACCATGTCCACTACTTGTGTTGCATGAAATGCCTAAGCAGCAGATTAACAATTAATGTCAATACAGGGGTGTCGATTAATTAAGTTTTTCCAACTGGGGGTGCTAAAGATTTAATATGTGCTTCTTGTGTTGCATGAAATGCCTAAGCAGCAGATTAACAATTAATGTCAATACAGGTGTATCGATTAAGTTTGTCCAACTGGGGGTGCTAAAGGTTTAATATGTGCTTCTTGTGCTGCATGAAGTGCCAATGCAATGCTAAGCAGCAGATTAGCAACTGAATCATCACTGTGTATTGCTAACAGTGTTACAGTAATTTTAAAATGTAACATATACGAGAGATTACCAAGGGTTTCCCCGGGGGGGCGGGTGGATAATGCCAAGTACTGACAGTTGCATTCCAACCTTAAAGGTATCTGATATGAAATGAAAACTATTTTCTGGGAGGTGAAAATGGGCCTAATTAGTAGCTATCCACATTTTCTACGATCTATTTTGGAATTATATTGAAAGCAGGTGTACTGAAATTGATGTTTTTACTCATACACACACTTCCACACCGTAAACTAACTCCCAAGACAGTTGGAAATAGTCTTGAATATTATCCTCATATATATATACAGTGAAAGATTATTAACATGAAGAATTTATTTTGAAGTCATTGACTTTATAAAAGCTGCAATTCACGAAAGGTTTCAACAGAAAGGATTCAAAATACTTCAGCAAATGGAAACACAAAATCCAGTACAGATATCCTAAAGGATACAGAAGAATTTATTGCAGCGACCTTCCGTTAAAATTTTTGCATTACATCACTACAAAATCTACAGTCCATAGTATCATTTCTCAAAAGAATTTGAAAGATTAGCTATACTATTCTGAAGTAATAAAGGTGGCTAAGCTCCTTCTTGTAATGCTGGCAACAAATGCTGACCGAAAGAAGCCTCAGTGAACTAGGAGAGCTAAAACTTGATTCCGCACTGCCACTCATCAAGCTCGCCTCAGCTGGTGTTGAATACTACATGTTCACAAGACTAAAACTGACTCTATTCATGTAATTAAGATGGCAAATGAGTTTTATTCAACGTAATAATAGCAGAATGCATATCTTTGTGGCTGTTTTGTGTTTATTATTGCCAATTCATGCTCATAACAATCTAAGTCCCTCTCAAGCCCCCCCCCCCCTACAACTTTGCAATACCCACTGGACTCTACGGGCTTTAGTGCTCTGTGCGGTCACCGCCATGTTTATGACCCTTTACCAATCGTCGCGTTTTTGGCGGTGCATGGACAGTTTGTACATAGGACAGTTTGTAGTCTTCTTGTAGTAGAAATAGGTATGGGAAAAAGTGAAAATATAAATGGTGCTAAATTAAGAAACAGGTTAGTCGTGGCAATGCGTGGGACAGTTTGGAGTCTTCTGGTAGTAAAATTATGACGAACTGACAACTAGACGCAAGTTACGTGTGGCAAGAAGACAAGATCTTGAAGACTATTTTAACAGGGTCCAGCATACGCGACAGTCGAGGCACGCAAATCGGCTGAACACAACATTTATGATATTAAAGTAGCTGCCAAAGTGACCAAGATATAATTTTTTGTCGCTATTTTAAAATCGGGATTGTTACCGCACTCACCATCTCGAAGAAAAGTTTTTACTCGAGGTACGTCAGAAGGGTCAAAATCAGACATTAAAGATACCGAAGCGCAGACTTTTGTGCCGCCATTTTTAAAAAGGGGCCAAGGAGTAAGGATGGGCATTGCGAAGCTTTCCATCGACTCCCCATGGAGGGTTCTCTTGCTTCTCTCCGCCAGATGGAAGGGCCAACTGTGAAGACTGCGGCAAAAATAGGCACCTAGTTCCGATTTTGAATGTCATTGCGGTTTGATAATTGGCTGTCGAGTAAAAGCAGCTGCACTATTAATTTTACTTTCTTCTCCCTGGTACTGAAATTAAGATGAAGTTCCTTTCCTTGGTTTACTTCTTTGTGTTTGTGGTGGACTCAAGCATATTACTTGGTAATGTTTGTATGGTAACTCTGCTATATATATATTGTCCTAGTTGTTACCAGTAGTTATATACTAAGTTTTTGTAAACATAAACTGTACAAGTTCCAAGTTTTTTTGGGTGTATATACTGATGTAGCTCAGGACCTGCCAAATTCATCTCATTCCAACTGCAAGTCTGACCCAGATGTCCATAACCAAGAGAGAGTCAAGAGAAATGCTGAACTCTACATGTACAACGAATACATGCCAATTATGCATGCACATGAAAAGCGTTTGCTAATGGAAGAACGCGAACTCTTCAGAAAGAACAAGAAGGCTGCAGCCAAAGCTATAAGACTAGCATTCTACTTTGGCTTCAAACATAACCAATTCATAAAGAGGATGATAAAAAGGTCACATCTAATCATGGACAATGCAAATGCGTATGTCGATGCATTTTTCAGATACAACATAGACAATTAAGATAGTATATATATAATATATACTACAGGATGAAACTGTATATGCTGAACTATTGTAACACAGAAGTTGATGCAAATATGAAGGTACAAGTACTTGTGTAAAAGTGTATTATATACATACATACATTTAACAATACTCTGGCTGAAGTTTCCCAGTTAGTAACTTGTACATTACATCTGACATTGTCCGAATATGCAACTGTAGAAGTACATTAAAGAAGAAGATACATCCACAAAGCAGCACACGAAATAGTAAGAGCTTATAAGAGCATATGATGTGAAGATGGGGAGGGGAGAGGAGGTATACTAACAGGAATGCAATGAGAACAAATGAAACTCTACCGGATAAAGATTGCCCTTTGTGCAGTTTACAAGGCACAGTAGGAGGCCACTTATCCGAATGTCACTTATCCAAACATGCCGGTCAACTGAATGCTACAAGAAACCACACCCATGGCAATGCTAGCTGAGCCCATGGAATTGTGGGGGAAATTCCTTTGCGCATGTACACAACAAATAAATACCGTTCTCCTAACGAGGAACCTCATCTAGCAGTTTCTTTTGATTCTTCTCGCTCCATGTCAAAGCAGCGAGCATGGCTAGATGAGATAAAAAGTGGTCCTTAAAATCTATGTAAGTTCAGGATCTGTGATAGTATAAAGAATGAGTGAATTTAGCTAGGAATCTGTTTATAAGCCATAATTTATGAAGAGCAAGAACAGGTTGAAGACCCGAAGTTCAGTTACTCGAAGATTTCAGTTATCCAAACCAACTCCGGTCGCAACATGTTCGGATAAGTGGGACTCCTACTGTGTATAGTATAGATACAGAGCTAGTTAGTATTTGGACATCTTTGTACAGGCCTCTGCAAAATCTGCCAATTTAAAACAAAAACATGTATATCCAGTAAAAAATATATATATATATTATCATAATGAAACTGCTCTAACTGCAGTCAAGTATAGGGATGCTTTGTGGTGATTAACTTTAGGCCAGGCATCTTTATTAAATTATAATATTCTCCGTTATAGATAGATAATAATTATAGTGAATGTACATACAACTCCTATAATCTACCAACGCACATCTCCTACTGTGCTGGAGAGCAGGTGGACAATCTCTGCATGGTGCATTCCCACTGTGCTAGTGCCATTAATCTCAATGATCCGATGCCCCACCCTCACCCCGCTCCTCTCAGCAATGGAGCCACGCATGAGAGAGCAGATCTGATAGAGAATAAACAGACACATAACAACAAACAGAATATTAACAACAAATGAACTACCTAGAACACCAATAAGAGTGGTAATTTGTTATGATCTGTTATTGTAATTTGTTTGTCATTGTTATTGTCACAATTAATTGTCACAATTAATTTATTTGGTTTGTTGTCTTTAGGGCCAAAAATGATTTCCATATGTAGCCTTCCATGTCTGGATTGTCTACAAGATTTTAATCTGTCCCAGAGCATAACAGATGCATGTAAAAACTCGAGCAGGACAGTAAGAAGAGTTTTGTTTGCTTGCAACTAACGTGCCACTCTTTTCTTAAACACACTGGCAACTGTTCCTTTCAGTGGGGGGGGGGGGGGGGGAAGGACTGCATGCATGCATACCACCCCTTCATCATACTATTACTTATGAGAGCGTACCACCCCTTCATGAAGGATACCACCCCTCCAGAGAGCATACCACCCTTTATGAGTGAGTGCACACCACCTCTCAAAGAGAGCATACCATCCTTCACGAGTGCATACCGTCCCTCCAAGAGCCTTCATGAAAACATACCACCCCTGTGAGTGCATACCACACCTTCAGGAGAGCATACCACCCCTTTATGAGTACACCTCCAAGAGTGGATATCACCCCTTCATGAGTGCATACCACCACTTTATGAGTGTATCACCCCTCCAAGAGTGCATACCATCCCCTCATAAGTGCATACCATCACTTCATGACTGAATCGTCCCTCCAAGAGTGCATACCATCACATCATGACTGAATATCATCCCTCCAAGAGTGCATACCACCATCCCTTCATGAGAGCATACCACCTCTTCATGAGAGCACCCCACACCTTCACGAGTGCATACCACCCCTCCAAGAGTGCATACCATTCCTTCATGAATGCTGAATCCCAACTGGAACTTGAGGTCAGGACGTACTATTGTGATGTCCACAACAGCCGGACAGGAACACACCTCCATCTTCACTACATTCATATATCTGCATTTCTAATGTGAAGGAAAACCCAGGTGGGAGGAGAAGAGAGTGAGAAAGAGGATGTGGGTGGAGGAAAGAGAGAGGAGCGAGTGGGAAAGAAGGATGAAGAAGAGGATGGGAAGAGGGAGGAACAGGGAGTTGGAAGAGGGAAGGGAGGAAGATAATGTGCAAGAAGGAGTAAGAGACCGCATGGTGAAAGTTTTGGCAATAACTCATTATACAATGCAGCACAAAAAACACACAATATAGTCAGCACCAACGATGGAAAAGTTGAAGTGAGCTTGATGGTACAGAGTTCAAAGCCTGTCACAATATGCCAAAATGGAAGGGCATCAAAGTCCTGTACAATCTGAATCAAATCAATTCATAGATCGTGTTCACTAGTATTCCATAACATGTGCAGGAAAAAAGTGTTGTTCTTCTCTTGAGGACAAGCTACACATATACAGAACCAAAGGAGATGTGTGCTACAGAATAGCAAAGGGACAGAGCTAAAGGAAAGGCAGTATCATCAAAGGATGATGCTCACAAACTAAAAAAAAGGGGAAAATAAATAAATCAGGAGATATAGCTAGCTACAACAGTAGCTTCATTGTTAGCTAGGCCCTACAAACATTTTCTAGCAATTAATGCCGAGTCAAGATGAAAAATTCTATTTAATGCACACTTAACATTATAAGACACATATTAAAGCATTTTGAGTCAATTCAAACCACCTCTCAAGACACATTGGACCTGATGCACATCTAATGCACACAAAGAGTGTAGGCCTGGAGTTACAGAATGTTTGACTGTTACCACATCAATCTTTGATGGACAGGTATAGCCTCACCTCTTCTTTGCTGAGCTAGAATATTGCAACAACCATTATGGTAAAAATACAAGTTCTGCCTCCATGATCCCAAGTTCAGCATGGACTCTAGTGTATGCGTGGGTACATCTAACCCAAACTTATTTTTTCCCATTCACAAATCAGATCAATGACAAAAATGAGTATGAGGTCACTTGCTCCACTTGTGCATCCACCTAGTAATTCATTTTGGACACTGCAACTTATATTCCAGTAAAATGAACATCCATACGTCGCACCTACGAAATGGAGAGGGGGAGTTGGAGCTGCTACTATGACCAATACCAGAAAATATCGTAAGATAGCTACTTGAAAATATTTTTATCTCCAGGAGTACTACAGAACACTCGAAGAGTCTTTGGATAGGAAGTCACTATTTAGACTAATTAGGAGCTGCTAACATGAGTTTTACCTAAGACAGGAGTTTTGTTTTCACCACCTTTTCTTCTTCTTTTCTTCTTCCTTTTCTGACAAGAAGAAGAGTAAAAGCAAATCAGGAAGTGGGTTAGCTCTCTCTGATAGTCCTTGATGAATGAATTGTGTGGCATTGTTGAGAGGTGTTCTAGTGCAGCGTCACAATGTCGACACCAGTCCATCTGCATCATGTCCAAGTCCGAGTTCTGTGAAATCAACTTCTAAGATTCTGGGACTCCTAAATGAGCTGCCTCCTTATAAACATTTTTTTCTAACTTGTTTCTTCTTGTTGCGCACTGCAAGTATCTCGTTGTTGTCATTACACTGCCAAGGGGGGCTCACCCTGGTTAGTCTGTCTGTCTGTGAATTTTATGGCATGGGTCAGGGACCTATCCTTTAATTAAGGAGGGTACCTTTTTTTAAAACATATTTAAAAAAGCTGTGATTACGACTTTGAAGCTCCATAGATTCTTCACACTAACTCTATGGACTTGATATATAGCTCAAAAGAGAGCTCTCACTGTGTGCTCTCTTTTGACACTAAAAATGTTGCAGAGGTATAACCATGCCAAAGTTACATGCAGGCAAAGTTGGAGACCTCAAAACCTGCATGCCTGATGATTGGAAAGTGCCAGATTACTATCAGTGGCAAGATGCTAGATTACTATCAGTTGTAAGAGGAAGCCCTATTGCACAAAATGAGCGTTTTCATTAGGCGCTAAAATGCTACATCATCAAGTGCGTAGGTTGAAAATCATTTCCAACAAGCCACTAAAATGTAAAAACAAGCAACTATATTAGATTGACCAGTCAAACAAGAACGGGGGAAAAAGCCCAGTATGGGCCCGGGCTGGCAGTGAGCAGGATGGCAGTGGACAAGTTGGCAGGATGGCAGTGGGCATACTCAACGACTCCCACATATACTGTACACACCAATCATTTATAATAGTGGTGTATGAGTGTATTCGGTTAAGGGTCGTTAACCGGTTGTGGTCGAGATGGATACAGGCTTGTTTCTTGTTTCTGTTC
This sequence comes from Cladorhizidae sp. MBARI D1340-BT2, assembly GCA_028752905.1. Lineage (NCBI taxonomy): Eukaryota > Metazoa > Porifera > Demospongiae > Poecilosclerida > Cladorhizidae > Cladorhizidae sp. MBARI D1340-BT2. The sequence goes on from JAQNBH010000009.1 coordinate 7,321,107, forward strand.
TAAATATAGTTGCTTGCTTTAAAACATTTTGGTTCTTGTTCAAGTTGCTTTAGTTGGTTTGTCTATTTTTGTTGCTCTTTCGAGTTGAGCGGTGAAGAACTCAGCTATTCCCTAACTGCCTTCTGGGACTTCAGCACTTTCTCTATGGGCTGGTTATGAAGGAGAAAGTCTCTTGACGCGAAGCAAGCAGGAACTAGAGACGCCCTCTCAAGCAAACTTTGCATTTAACTTTATTCCTCAGAAGCATGCTTATCTACAGAACTATTTTGGACATGCTTCATGGCGAAAAGCTCCTTTTAACCGAAAATGAGAACAATTCTTGCGACAAGCCCCAAAAATGTTTGTAACGACAAGGAAATGTGTGCTTAATCACACTGAACATCGACAGGCTTAACAACCACAATTGACAGTATATTTAAAATCATATATACATGTACCAATCTTGTCCTGATGATCGGTATAAATGGTAAAGGGTCACCTAACTGGTTATGGTCTGCATAGGTACAGTCCTGTTCTCAATCCAATATAAACATTTTGGTTCTTGTTTCAAGTTGTTTCTGTAGCGGTGGAAGACTACACTAAGTTCTACAGAGGCCTACATGTTTGTACTCGCAACTTTATTGTCACTGGACACGGACACTAAACATCATGTATCTGCACATGCCATGTCTTATTGCTAATTGTGACTGTACCCATGTACTTGTCCACTGCACAAAGATAAGCACATAACATATCTTGTTTCTATTGTTGACTGTGCCCATGAGGGTCAGCTACGGCCTCTTTCAAGGACTTGGTAAGTTTTAAAGGACCAACCAAACAGCACATGTTCTGGTAGGATGGTCAGCTACACTCCCCGTAGGACTTGGTAACAAGTTTCTCAGAGCAAAAAAACTCCACAAACCAAACAGTAGTACTGAGCACTGGTCATTTATGCTCATAACACAACATGGGTGGTCTTGACGCAATCCTAATTATAAAGCAGCACATGAGCTACTTGACTGCATCATTGACAGGCATCGCTAGCCACGCCTTTGACAGGCATCACTAGCCACGCCTTTGACAGGCATCGCTAGCCACGCCTTTGACAGGCATCGCTAGCCACGCCTTTGACAGGCATCACTAGCCACAGCTTTGACAGGCATCGCTAGCCACGACTTTGACAGGCATCGCTAGCCACGCCTTTGACAGGCATCGCTAGCCACGCCTTTGACAGGCATCGCTAGCCACGCCTTTGACAGGCATCGCTAGCCACGCCTTTGACAGGCATCACTAGCCACACCTTTGACAGGCACGCTAGCCACGCCTTTGACAGGCATCACTAGCCACACCTTTGACAGGCATCACTAGCCACACCTTTGACAGGCACGCTAGCCACGCCTTTGACAGGCATCACTAGCCACACCTTTGACAGGCACGCTAGTCACGCCTTTGACAGGCATCACTAGCCACACCTTTGACAGGCATCTCTAGCCACGCCTTTGACAGGCACGCTAGTGACGCCTTTGACAGGCATCACTAGCCACACCTTTGACAGGCACGCTAGTCACGCCTTTGACAGGCATCACTAGCCACGCCTTTGACAGGTATCGCTAGCCACGCCTTTGACAGGCATCGCTGGCCACGCCTTTGACAGGCATCGCTAGCCACGCCTTTGACAGGCATCGCTAGCCACGATTTTGACAGGCATCGCTAGCCACGCCTTTGACAGGCATCGCTAGCCACGCCTTTGACAGGCATCACTAGCCACGCCTTTGACAGGCATTGCTGGCCACACCTTTGACATGCCTTTGACAGGCATCACTAGCCACGCCTTTGACAGGCATCGCTAGCCACGCCTTTGACAGGCATCGCTAGCCACAGCTTTGACAGGCATCGCTAGCCACGACTTTGACAGGCATCGCTAGCCACGACTTTGACAGGCATCGCTAGCCACGCCTTTGACAGGCATCACTAGCCACGCCTTTGACAGGCATCGCTAGCCACGCCTTTGACAGGCATCACTAGCCACACCTTTGACAGGCACGCTAGCCACGCCTTTGACAGGCATCACTAGCCACACCTTTGACAGGCATCACTAGCCACACCTTTGACAGGCACGCTAGCCACGCCTTTGACAGGCATCACTAGCCACACCTTTGACAGGCACGCTAGTCACGCCTTTGACAGGCATCACTAGCCACACCTTTGACAGGCATCGCTAGCCACGCCTTTGACAGGCATCGCTAGCCACGCCTTTGACAGGCATCACTAGCCACACCTTTGACAGGCACGCTAGTCACGCCTTTGACAGGCATCACTAGCCACGCCTTTGACAGGTATCGCTAGCCACGCCTTTGACAGGCATCGCTGGCCACGCCTTTGACAGGCATCGCTAGCCACGATTTTGACAGGCATCGCTAGCCACGCCTTTGACAGGCATCGCTAGCCACGCCTTTGACAGGCATCACTAGCCACGCCTTTGACAGGCATTGCTGGCCACACCTTTGACAGGCATCGCTAGCCACGCCTTTGACAGGCATCATTAGCCACGCCTTTGACAGGCATTGCTGGCCACGCCTTTGACAGGCATCGCTAGCCACACCTTTGACAGGCATCACTAGCCACGCCTTTGACAGGTATCGCTAGCCACGCCTTAGACAGGTATCGCTAGCCACGCCTTTGACAGGCATCGCTAGCCACGCCTTTGACAGGCATCACTAGCCACGCCTTTGACAGGCATCACTAGCCACGCCTTTGAGAGGCATCGCTAGCCACGCCTTTGACAGGCACGCTAGTCACGCCTTTGCTACTACAATGGAGAAATAAAGTAGAAGTTGCAGACGTGCAGTGGAACATTTGGAGTCTTCTGGTACTTAAGTTTTCTTTCCTCCAGCTTTGAATCTGCTGCCAATTTGTTTTTCACTATTCTCAGTTTACATAGAGCCCTCTCTATTTAAGGTGGGTGGGTGACCCATTCATTTGAATGGGTGGGTGACCCGTTCAATTGACTGTACAGTACAACCTACTACAGTACATAGATACATACACACACACATACATACATACATAGATACACACATACATACATACACATGCCATGCACAACAAGAGCAAGTTTTCCACCTCAACTCCCCAATGAGGGCTCACTTTTCTTGTGATGACCCTTTACCTCTCCAGTGTGGAGGTTGCAGCACGTACAACAATGCTGCTCTGCCATCACTATAGTGGCGGTTCACACCCCAGGCTTTGTGGTCAGCTCTACACCATTTAATTCACACGCATCAGGTGCCAAAGTATTAAAAACTTAGTTCCTGCTAAACGGAACGGGCAGGTCATCATCACAGCTGAATGAGAACGCGCAGGAAGCAATCTCCTCATGCCCCCTCGTGATGCCAGCTGTCCCACATTGATATTAGTTCGTTCTGTCGACACCAGCTCTATCCATTTAGAGCAGACAGTAATTATCTGATAGCCAGACATGCTTTGCCGGAAGGGAAGAGTCGGCAAAGCCAACATACATGTACTTAGCTACACGAGGGCACACTGATGCTGTTGCACTGGCAGGTACCTGCTGCCCACATCACTCTAGCTACACGAGGGCACACTGGTTTGCTGTTGTAGCACTGGCCGGTACCTGCTGTCCATCCATCACCACTGCAGCTACACGTACATGAGGCTCAATGCCAGAGTGTTCCATCATTCATTACGAACATGCATAATTTTAAGTGGGAGTCTAACTAAGAAGCTGCCACATGAGACATTGCACAGCAAGCTATTTCAAGCTTCTGAATTATCAGAGGAATGGGTCCTCCTAACTCAATGGTGGCCTGGTGGCTTCAAGCCAGATACAGTCTATACATGTGATCCAGAAGGCTCTTCTGTGTGGCCAGTGTGTGTCACATGCAGTAGATGTGTGTCACATGCAGTAGATGCATTTCTCAGCCAACTGTTCAATATTCAAATCAGTGACCATGTTGTATTCCATATATGGACTTTGTGTGTGGAGTTGTTCATTATCTGATTGAGCTTGCACCAGAGACGCCAGAAGTCTTGCTATTATTCAGCGAGTGGATTGACTGCAGTAGAAGTCGACTGTTCTTTACGGGAATATAACTATACAGCCCCACATCATGTCAGTGTACTGAGGTCACTTAAGCTTGGAGACATGCAAGTGGTGCATGCAGTTCACATATCAGTGTACTGAGGTCACCTGTGACTGGAGACATGCCAGTGGTGCATGCAGTTCACATGTCAGTATACTGAGGTCACTTGTGACTGGAGACATGCAAGTGGTGCATGCAGTTCAAGTCTGCAGAAGGGAAACTGGTGGGATGACACATAGAAAGTGATATGCTCCCTGCACCTTGGGAAGGAGAGACCCTGGCATTATGGGTAACAGAAGACCAACAAGCAGACTCTGGATAAAGTCATAAAGGAAAGTCTCGCTAAAAATGACACTTCTAAGCTTAGTCTTCCTTCAAGAATCCCACCACTTGCCATTCATAAACGACTTTTAAAAGCTGAAGGAGCAGACCATAGCACTCTCTGAACAAGTTGCTGCACTCCAGTTGAAGGAGCAGACCACTCACTGAACAAGTTGCTGCACTCTAGTTGAAGGACCACAGCACTCACTGAACAAGTTGCTGTACTCTAGTTGAAGGACCACAGCACTCACTGAACAAGTTGCTGCACTCTAGTTGAAGGACCTCAGCACTCACTGAACAAGTTGCTGCACTCTAGTTGAAGGACCACAGCACTCACTGAACAAGTTGCTGTACTCTAGTTGAAGGACCACAGCACTCACTGAACAAGTTGCTGCACTCTAGTTGAAGGACCACAGCACTCACTGAACAAGTTGCTGCACTCTAGTTGAAGGACCTCAGCACTCTCTGAACAAGTTGCTGCACTCTAGTTGAAGGACCACAGCACTCACTGAACAAGTTGCTGCACTCTAGTTGAAGGACCACAGCACTCACTGAACAAGTTGCTGCACTCTAGTTGAAGGACCACAGCACTCACTGAACAAATTGCTGTACTCTAGTTGAAGGACCACAGCACTCACTGAACAAGTTGCTGTACTCTAGTTGAAGGACCACAGCACTCACTGAACAAGTTGCTGCACTCTAGTTGAAGGACCACAGCACTCACTGAACAAGTTGCTGCACTCTAGTTGAAGGACCTCGGCACTCACTGAACAAATTGCTGTACTCTAGTTGAAGGACCTCAGCACTCACTGAACAAGTTGCTGCACTCTAGTTGAAGGAGCACAGCACTCACTGAACAAGTTGCTGCACTCTAGTTGAAGGACTACAGCACTCACTGAACAAGTTGCTGCACTCTAGTTGAAGGACCACAGCACTCACTGAACAAGTTGCTGCACTCTAGTTGAAGGAGCACAGCACTCACTGAACAAGTTGCTGCACTCTAGTTGAAGGAGCAGGCCACAGCACTCACTGAACAAGTTGCTGCACTCTCAACACATGTGTGGGCACTTCTCCCCCTGAGTATTGTCCATTACTTCAAATGTATAAACATTAATTTACCCTCTTTCATGTGGTGGCCAAGGGCATGTCATGAAAAGCAGGATAACAACAGCGTGCCAATCAAGGGCAGTTGACATGCCCTACAAGATTACACCTGACAAGGGCCACGAGTGCAACAAGCAACTTCAGGATAGTGTCGAAATTCAACCAACAAGACAAGTGTGTGACTCGCCCTCGAGGTAGTTATTGCCCGGCTTGGAATGTGTCCAAGTGCCAGTGCATCTGGGGAAGCCACATCATTTTCAGGATTATGTTGTGGTGAAAGAGTTTGGTAACTCCAGTGATTTTGGGAACTGACTTTTTAAGGCGGCATGAGTTGATAGCAGATTCTTCTAGAATGCCTGTCCAAGTTCTCCCGAGTATAAGTACACCAAGCATAGCAATAGCTAACTCGACCTCGACACAAACAGTCAATGTTCAAATAGTATGCAACAAGGAAAAAATCCTGGCTATAATCATGCACAATCCTACACTGGACATGTAGCATAGGAGTGTGGCACTGCACAGCTGAGATGGGCAGAAAACTTCAAATTCCCTGAGTGCCCTCAACAACCTGGAACATCACTCAGCACAACGGGTTGTTTTTTTGTTGATAATTCCAGGTAGGTAAGACCAATGTAGCATATGTCAATACAACCGAACCACAGGAACACCAGTGAGAGTACCTCCTAGGCACAATTCCCGCCACAGGAACACCAGTGAGAGTACCTCCTAGGCACAATTCCTGCCACAGGAACACCAGTGAGAGTACCTCCTAGGCACAATTCCTGCCACAGGAACACCAGTGAGAGTACCTCCTAGGCACAATTCCTGCCATAGGAACACCAGTGAGAATACCTCCTAGGCACAATTCCTACAGGAACACCAGTGAGAGTACCTCCTAGGCACAATTCCTGCCACAGCAACACCAGTGAGAGTACCTCCTAGGCACAATTCCTGCCATAGAAACACCAGTGAGAGTACCTTCTAGGCCGCCACAGGAACACCAGTGAGAGTACCTCCTAGGCACAATTCCCGCCACAGGAACACCAGTGAGAGTACCTCCTAGGCACAATTTCTGCCATAGGAACACCAGTGAGAGTACCTTCTAGGCTCAATTCCCGCCACAGGAACACCAGTGAGAGTACCTTCTAGGCACAATTCCCGTGGAACACCAGTGAGAGTACCTCCTAGGCACAATTCCCGCCACAGGAACACCAGTGAGAGTACCTCCTAGGCACAATTCACGCCACAGGAACACCATTGAGAGTACCTCCTAGGCACAATTCCTGCCATAGGAACACCAGTGAGAGTACCTCCTAGGCACAATTCCCGCCACAGGAAAACCAGTGAGAGTACCTCCTAGGCACAATTCCCGCCACAGGAACACCAGTGAGAGTACCTCCTAGGCACAATTCCTGCCACAGGAACACCAGTGAGAGTACCTCCTAGGCACAATTCCTGCACAGGAACGCCAGTGAGAGTACCTCCTAGGCACAATTCCCGCACAGGAACACCATTGAGAGTACCTCCTAGGCACAATTCCTGCCACAGGAACACCAGTGAGAGTACCTCCTAGGCACAATTCCTGCCACAGGAACACCAGTGAGAGTACCTCCTAGGCACAATTCCTGCCACAGGAACACCAGTGAGAGTACCTCCTAGGCACAATCCCTACAGGAATACCAGTGAGAGTACCTCCTAGGCACAATTCCTGCCACAGGAATACCAGTGAGAGTACCTCCTAGGCACAATTCCTGCCACAGGAACACCAGTGAGAGTACCTCCTAGGCACAATTCCTGCCACAGGAACACCAGTGAGAGTACCTCCTAGGCACAATCCCTACAGGAATACCAGAGAGAGTACCTCCTAGGCACAATCCCTACCACAGGACCACCAGTGAGAGTATGTATCCCCTAGGCCCAATCCCTCCACAGGACCACCAATGAGAGTACGTACCTCCTGGGCACAATCCCTCCACAGGAGTGAGAGTACGTACCTCCTAGGCTCATTCCAGCCCACTACCGTGAGGAGGCCAAACAACAACTGTTGGATCACACGGCGTCATTGAGAAGAGCAGCAGTCCCTAGATGGTCGCAGCTATAGATGCACATGAAAAAGAAACCAGGAGAGATTTATCAATGTATAGAATACCCAAAGAACATTCAAGATTGCACACACCCTTCCTCTTCCAAGATTGATTTCTGGCACAGCATCACTTGACCTCCAGAGTAGGTATTGGCCATTTCCAGTCAGTCCAGAAGAGTACGAGAAAAACAGCATCTTGTCTAGGCTGGGCCTCTTCCAATTTCGACTAATGCCATTTTAGACTAGCAGGTGCACTAGGCTGTTTGTTCTAGAGATAAATGGACACGACTATTCTTGGTCTTCCATTTGTGACGATACATTTTATCTATTCCACCAATGAAAAAGACCACAGGAAACACTTGCGTGTTGCTTTCCAGTGACGAGTCCAGCAGAGCTAGAATTGCAGGTGCCATGTTGGAATGCCTCAGGCCTTGTACTTGGGGCACAGTTTCTCTGGAGGTCCAAAATACCTGATAACTGCATGATTCAGACAGTTCTGGAATAGCTGCTGGCCATGAGACCGATGTCATAGAAGAACGTCATTTTCTAGACCAATGTCACAGAAGGAAGTCATTTTCTAGACCTCGCTTCTTCTACTTTCTCCTTTACATCTCTAATTTTGCAGAGATTGCTGACCCTTTGTACAGCTTGACTCAGAGAGGTTACCAATATTGCAGCCACCAGACTGCCAACAGGTATTCATCTCTCTCAACAAAAAATAGTTCTCCCAGAATTCTTAGGCAACCTGTGGTTTGGTATCAACGATGCCTCCTTCCCCCTGCCAACAGATGCCAGTGATGTGTAGGCCTGGGTGCAGCACTCCAGCAATGGTGCAGCACTCCAGCAATGGTGCAGTACTCCAGCAATGGTGCAGCACTCCAGCAATGGTGCAGCACTCCAGCAATGGTGCAGCAGTCCAGCAATGGTGCAGCACTCCAGCAATGGTCGCTCCAGCAATGGTGCAGTGCTCCAGCAATGGTGCGGCACTCCAGCAATGGTCGCTCCAGCAATGGTGCAGCACTCCAGCAATGGTGCAGCACTCCAGCAATGGTGCAGCAGTCCAGCAATGGTGCAGCACTCCAGCAATGGTGCAGCACTCCAGCAATGGTGCAGCAGTCCAGCAATGGTGCAGCAGTCCAGCAATGGTGCAGTAGTCCAGCAATGGTCGCTCCAGCAATGGTGCAGCAGTCCAGCAATGGTGCAGTGCTCTAGCAATGGTGCAGCACTCCAGCACTCCAGCAATGGTGCAGCAGTCCAGCAATGGTGCAGCACTCCAGCAATGGTGCAGCTCCAGCAATGGTGCAGCACTCCAGCAATGGTGCAGCACTCCAGCAATGGTCGCTCCAGCAATGGTGCAGCAGTCCAGCAATGGTGCAGTGCTCTAGCAATGGTGCGGCACTCCAGCAATGGTGCAGCAGTCCAGCAATGGTGCAGCACTCCAGCAATGGTCGCTCCAGCAATGGTGCAGCAGTCCAGCAATGGTGCAGCACTCCAGCAATGGTGCAGCACTCCAGCAATGGTCGCTCCAGCAATGGTGCAGCAGTCCAGCAATGGTGCAGTGCTCTAGCAATGGTGCGGCACTCCAGCAATGGTGCAGCAGTCCAGCAATGGTGCAGCACTCCAGCAATGGTGCAGCACTCCAGCAATGGTGCAGCACTCCAGCAATGGTCGCTCCAGCAATGGTGCAGCAGTCCAGCAATGGTGCAGCACTCCAGCAATGGTGCAGCACTCCAGCAATGGTGCAGCAGTCCAGCAATGGTGCAGCAGTCCAGCAATGGTGCAGCACTCCAGCAATGGTGCAGCACTCCAGCAATGGTGCAGCACTCCAGCAATGGTGCAGCACTCCAGCAATGGTGCAGTGCTCCAGCAATGGTGCAGCGCTCCAGCAATGGTGCAGCACTCCAGCAATGGTCGCTCCAGCAATGGTGCAGCACTCCAGCAATGGTGCAGCACTCCAGCAATGGTGCAGCAGTCCAGCAATGGTCGCTCCAGCAATGGTGCAGCACTCCAGCAATGGTCGCTCCGGCAATGGTGCAGAACTCCAGCAATGGTGCAGCGCTCCAGCAATGGTGCAGCACTCCAGCAATGGTCGCTCCAGCAATGGTGCAGAACTCCAGCAATGGTGCAGCGCTCCAGCAATGGTGCAGCACTCCAGCAATGGTCCAGCACTCCAGCAATGGTGCAGCACTCCAGCAATGGTGCAGCAGTCCAGCAATGGTGCAGCACTCCAGCAATGGTGCAGCACTCCAGCAATGGTGCAGCACTCCAGCAATGGTGCAGCGCTCCAGCAATGGACTGCCTGGTTGCAGTGTATGGGCATACTCTATATCTATCTCATAGCATTATGATACACACACAGGGTTGTATACAGAAATTTTGCCAAGGGGGGGCGAACTTGAGATATGGAAAAATAAGGGGGGGCGGAGATGATGGTGTCAAGCAGTTCTGTCATTATCTGCAGAGTTGCTTCTCACTCACTCTAGTAACAGATCATAAGCCATTGCAATGGGTGTCTTTCTGCTCTGAAGATCGACGACTTCCTTAGTCATTGGGTTCTTAACTTCAGAAATATGAATTTTGGATTGTGTCTAGTCAGGATTGCCAGAATATGAACGCAAGTGCTCTTTCTCGGCACTCACACTTGCCAAACACAGCACCAAGTGCACTCACTTGCCAACAAAGCACCAAGTGCACTCCACTTGTCACACAGCACAAAGTGCACTTACACTTGCCACACTCCGAACCATGTGCACTCAATTGCCAACACAGTAACAAATGCACTCACACTTGCCACACATCACCAAGTGCACTCACACTTGCCACACACAGCACCAAGTGAACTCACACTTGTCACACCAGAGACTTCAATGGCTGAACTATACACAGAGCACAGCAACAAGACAGTAGTTCTCCTAGGAAGTCCACACTGCATTGACCTCCCAATCCTCCAAGCAGTCTGCTTGGGAGCTTACAAGCAAACTATGCCCACCACTGAGAATGATGCACTGTCTGCAGTGAATCCACACCAAGTAATCCAAACTGCTATGAGGTGTTGGCCCCTGCAATCAGTTCAACTTAAGGTAGCCTACAGAGTCAAGCTACAAGGAGGAACCATGATGCACCATCATCATTCACCAAGCCATGGAAAAGATATTAGAACAACTGTGACCGCAAGCCTATAACATTGCCTGATACATATGTGGCCTATAACAGATACATGTATGTGGCGTATCATTGCTGTTAGTCTTCAAAATGCCAGCAGTCCAAAGCTCCTACTCCAACTCATGCACCAGTGACAGGCAAGCCTATTGGCTGTCCTTGGCACATGGTTGCAGCTGACTTATTGTAAGTACAGGGCTTCTTCCAACAATCGGTATTTACTTGATGCCATTCCACTCCAGATGAGACTGTGACACACATGACCAGGGAAACCATCACACTATTCTCCATGTTTGGTCCGCCAGATGTTTCATTTCTGATCAAGGCCGGAGTTTCGTAAACATCACAGCAAAGTCGCAATGCATCCATTGTCAAGATATCCCATAACCACAGTTCACATCCCCAGTGCGACGGTTGGGAGACTCAGTCGCTCCTAGTTTGTAACTGCTTCATTCACATGTGGACAAAAAGGATGCCCGGGAACACTACTTATCCCTCGTCTATCCCCACATGGACAGGAGCTGAATTGACTACAGACAGAAATTGATCCAAGTTGATATAATGCACTTACTATAGGAGAATTGACAACTTTAACCAACAAGAATGTCGACAAGATGACAGCAGATCTAAAGTGGGTGGAGCAGCACTATTTGAAGACCGCCCAGTTAGTGCCATGCTGGAAACAAAGATAAAGTAACAGACTACTTCCTGGACAAGGAAGCGATGCACGTACAGAAGCTTCTGCAATTTCAGAAGTGTGCCACATCACACACATGTACAGAGGGGTGAATGTCCACTCCACATGGAGACACCACATTCATGTACAGAGGGGTGAATGTCCACGCCACACAAGAGATGCCACATTCATGTACAGGTGTGAATGTCCACACCACACGGAGATGCCACATTCATGTACAGAGGAGTGAATGTCCACGCCACACGGAGATGCCACATTCATGTACAGAGGAGAATGTCCACGCCACATGGAGACGCCACATTCATGTACAGAGAGGTGAATGTCCACGCCACACGGAGACACCACATTCATGTACAGAGGAGTGAATGTCCACGCCACATGGAGATGCCACATTCATGTACAGAGGAGTGAATGTCCATGCCACACGGAGACACCACATTCATGTACAAAGGGGTGAATGTCCACGCCACATGGAGACGTCACATTCATGTACAGAGGGGTGAATGTCCACGCCACATGGAGACGCCACATTCATGTACAGAGGTGTGAATGTCCATGCCACACGGAGACGCCACATTCATGTACAGAGGGGTGAATGTCCATGCCACACGGAGATGCCACATTCATGTGCAGAGAGGTGAATGTCCACGCCACATGGAGATGCCACATTTATGTGCAGAGGTGTGAATGTCCACGCCACATGGAGACACCACATTCATGTACAGAGGAGTGAATGTCCACGCCACATGGAGATGCCACATTCATGTACAGAGGTGTGAATGTCCACGCCACATGGAGACGCCACATTCATGTACAGAGGGGTGAATGTCCACGCCACACGGAGACGCCACATTCATGTACAGAGGTGTGAATGTCCACGCCACATGGAGACACCACATTCATGTACAGAGGAGTGAATGTCCACGCCACATAGAGATGCCACATTCATGTACAGAGGTGTGAATGTCCACGCCACATGGAGACGCCACATTCATGTACAGAGGGGTGAATGTCCACGCCACACGGAGACGCCACATTCATGTACAGAAGGGTGAATGTCCACGCCACACGGAGACGCCACATTCATGTCTGGAAAAAGGAACCCAAATGAGTCAGATAAGTGGTTCCTTACACTTCTGTTGACAGTCCCAGCCTGATGGTACTACTTCTCAAACATCACTTGTGCTTTTGTAAAAAAGTAGAAACACTCGTCTCTGTGCCACTACCAAGTCTCTTATCCGGGCTTAGGTGCACAGTTTTTATAATGGCTGAGCAAGCCTTCATAGGGTCTCTCTTCCCAAGAAGTTATGGAGATGTGCAATAGCCAGTGATGGTGACTGTCCTCTATACCACACATACATATGACCAAGTTGGATGCCCACTCCAGGAACCCTTTTGAGAATGGACTCCTATCAATTCCTCAAAATGCCAAGGGGAAGAATGCATGTCTTTATAAGAGTGTTCATCCATTAACAGTTACTGGTAGACAGAAGGATTTCAAATCAGCAAATCTTGACCGTTTTGTATACAGTGAGTTTTAACACACCGTGTCTCCTGTTGTCCTCCAGAACCATCCAGTCAGCACATGTGCCAGCCCAATTATGCCTTCCTGCTTCAGTGTTTCAGTGTTCTAGCCTAAAAAATCTAGCCATGATTTTAAGTTGGCCACACCCACCACTACAAAGACATTTTAATGACAACACACTTTTAAGCTGGTATTTTAGTTTTAAGAAGAAAACCTCGTTCTTATTATGGTGCACCTGCAGTGGTGGAGCTGCTAGTCAAGGCTAGAGATCTGACTGCACTTAGATAAACAACTTGGAGAAGGAAGTGGATTGGAGAAGGAAGTGGAAAGATTAATGTTCCCTTTGAAGGAAATCTTAGAGGTCTACAAGGCAAAAACTCAGCCATGCTGGTGAGTGAGCCTTGCTGGCGAGCCCTGCTGGTGAGCCCTGCCGATGAGCGGTGAGCCCTGCCGGTGAGCCCTGCTGGTGAGCCCTGCTGGTGAGCCCTGCTGGTGAGCCCTGCTGGTGAGCCCTGCTGGTGAGCCCTGCTGGTGAGCCCTGCTGGTGAGCCCTGCTGGTGAGCCCTGCTGGTGAGCCCTGCTGGTGAGCCCTGCTGGTGAGCCCTGCCGGTGAGCCCTGCCGGTGAGCCCTGCCGGTGAGCCCTGCCGGTGAGCCCTGCCGGTGAGCCCTGCCGGTGAGCCCTGCCGGTGAGCCCTGCCGGTGAGCCCTGCCGGTGAGCCATGCCGGTGAGCCTTGCCGGTGAGCCTTGCTGTTGAGCCATGCTGGTGAGCCTTGCTGGTGAGCCATGCCGGTGAGCCTTGCTGGCGAGCCTTGCCGGTGAGCCATGCTGGTGAGCTTTGCTGTTGAGCCTTGCTGGTGAGCCATGCTGGTGAGCCTTGCTGGTGAGCCATGCTGGTGAGCCTTGCTGGTGAGCCTTGCTGGTGAGTCTTGCTGGTGAGCCTTGCTGGTGAGCCTTGCTGGTTATTAAACATTCATCCAATAAAAAAAATTAAAAAAATTAAAATTGCTGCTCTAGACATTAGGGGTGAGGTTTCCATTCTTCCCCTCCCCCCACCCCCACCCATTCCCTCCTCTCTCTCCTTCCCCCTCTTGTATAACATATACCCTAGTGCAGTAGAACCTTGATTATTCACCCCAGCTATAAAACAAGGATTATCCCCCAAGACAAATTGAAGGGCTACCTAACAATTATACCTGCTGCTCAGAGTTGTGGAGGCTATACCAAGAGTAGCTGTAATCTTAGCAGCTGCTGTTGGTCTTGTCTTACGCCCACAGAACAAGACAACAGATAAACGACTAGCAACTATGTAGCTGTGTACATCCAAGCCTAAAGTGAGTTCTGTGCTTGGATTGTTCTTATTCTTGTTAGAACAAGAGCAATGTATCTAGACATACCAAAGGGAACTCTCAGGTTTGTTCTTATTCTTATTAGAACAAGAGCTAGATATACAGTACCTGTATCTAGACATACCAAAGGGAACTCTCAGGTTTGTTCCTATTCTTATTAGAACAAGAGCTAGATATACAGTACATGTATCTAGACATACCAAAGGGAACTCTCAGGTTTGTTCCTATTCTTATTAGAACAAGAGCTAGATATACAGTACATGTATGTATCTAGACATACCAAAGGGAACTCTCAGGTTTGTTCCTATTCTTATTAGAACAAGAGCTAGATATACAGTACATGTATCTAGACATACCAAAGGGAACTCTCAGGTTTGTTCCTATTCTTATTAGAACAAGAGCTGGATATACAGTACATGTATCTAGACATACCAAAGGGAACTCTCAGGTTTGTTCTTATTCTTATAGAACAAGAGCTGGATATATCTAGACATAAAGGGAACTGTCAAGTGTTTCGCTAAATAGTCTAGTAGATAAAGGGGCTTAGATTCCTAGGACAGCTTCTCAGACGTTCCTCACAGCATACTTGTAGATATTGGGTAGCTCCATGAATACAACACTGAGTGGGTTACTTTCAGCTGATGTGTCCGTCCAAAGAGTTAATAAAATTTAAGGCTTAGCTTATGAAAATAATTAACCTCTTATCTGCAAGGTGTTAGTCCCTAGCCTTCTGGATAACCAATCCACTGTATCTGTTTCTCCACACTTCACTCAACGAGTACAACTGACAAAACTTCACAAAACTTCAGCGACATCGTTTGAGAGATGCCACTGCAACAATCAGCACGCTCAATTTAAGCCCACGCCAGTTACAGGTCTCGACAACGTACCTTGATTTGCTCTATGCAGATCTTCCGTGGCATGCCAACAAGATTGACGCCATTGATGGAGAGGATGTGATCCCCCACATTGAGCAGACCAGATTTTCTAGCCACGCCCATCTTGCTCAGGGTCATGATAACAGACGCAGGGATGGCAGAGCCGTAACCTGACTCCATCACCATCATCCCCATGATGTCATTCTTGTGTTTGGCTATTGTCAGCTGCAATAGGACGATATTAATGATTGTGGGCTGGGTGGAGGGAGGGGCAATGTCCAAGGGTGTGAGTTAGCAGGTGAGGAGATGGGAAGAAACATGTGTATGCCTCATTGTGTGAGATGAAGAACATGTGCAAACATATTTATCAATACCCAAGAGAAAGGATAATCATATTAGTTCTGGTCACAATTTTCCAGAACACGCACTAACAATAGATAACTCTATGGGGATACACACTGGATTAATATATCACACTGGGTTGAGGCTTGTTGAAGGGAGATTGACAATAGCTCTATGGGGATACACACTGTTTCAATACATCACACTGGGTTGAGGCAGGTTGAAGTAGGTTGACAATTAGCTTTATGAGGACACACACTAGATCAACATCACACTGGGTTGAGGCAGGTTGAAGTACATGTAGGTTGGCAATAGCTTTATGAGGACACACACTGGACCAACATCACACTGGGTTGAGGCAGGTTGAAGTAGGTTGACAATAGCTCTATGGGGACACACACTGGACCAACATCACACTGGGTTGAGGCAGGTTGAAGTAGGTTGACAATAGCTTTATGAGGACACACACTGGACCAACATCACATTGGGTTGAGGCATGTTGAAGTACATGTAGGTTGGCAATAGCTTTATGAGGACACACACTGGACCAACATCACACTGGGTTGAGGCAGGTTGAAGTAGGTTGACAATAGCTCTATGGGGACACACACTGGACCAACATCACACTGGGTTGAGGCAGGTTGAAGTAGGTTGACAATAGCTTTATGAGGACACACACTGGACCAACATCACATTGGGTTGAGGCATGTTGAAGTAGGTTGACAATAGCTCTATGGGGACACACACTGGACCAACATCTTGAGGCAGGTTGAAGTAGGCTGACAATAGCTCTATGGGGACACACACTGGACCAACATCACACTGGGTTGAGGCAGGTTGAAGTACATGTAGGTTGACAATAGCTCTATGGGGACACACACTGGACCAACATCACACTGGGTTGAGGCAGGTTGAAGTAGGTTGACAATAGCTTTATGAGGACACACACTGGACCAACATCACACTGGGTTGAGGCAGGTTGAAGTTGGTTGACAATAGCTCTATGGGGACACACACTGGACCAACATCACACAGGGTTGAGGCAGGTTGAAGTAGGCTGACAATAGCTCTATGGGGACACACACTGGACCAACATCACACTGGGTTGAGGCAGGTTGAAGTAGGTTGACAATAGCTCTATGGGGACACACACTGGACCAACACAACACTGGGTTGAGGCAGGTTGAAGTAGGTTGACAATAGCTCTATGGGGACACACACTGGACCAACACCACACTGGGTTGAGGCAGGTTGAAGTAGGTTGACAATAGCTCTATGTGGACACACCCTGGACCAACATCACACTGGGTTGAGGCAGGTTGAAGTAGGTTGACAATAGTGTAGCTCTATGTGGACACACACTGGACCAACATCACACTGGGTTGAGGCAGGTTGAAGTAGGTTGACAATAGCTTTATGAGGACACACACTGGACCAACATCACACTGTGGGTTGAGGCAGGTTGAAGTAGGTTGACAATAGCTCTATGTGGACGTACAGTATGAACACTGCAGTGATATGATCTGTACTTGTATACATGTAACCTCCTTTAGTGTAACCATGGTGATATTGGGGAGATGGCTTGCCTAATGGGAAACTGTTTAGGCTGCCAAGGAGCTGCCAAGGAGCTGCCAAGGAGCTGCCATGTTTTATATGAGATAAGAGCTTTGGTATTTGTGTGTCTGCATTTTGAGGTCTGCCATTTTTAAATGCGAGTCCAACCAATACAGGGAGCACTCTCTGACAAACACCCCATACACTCACAACTTCACCTTCTTTGTCT
This sequence comes from Cladorhizidae sp. MBARI D1340-BT2, assembly GCA_028752905.1. Classification (NCBI taxonomy): domain Eukaryota; kingdom Metazoa; phylum Porifera; class Demospongiae; order Poecilosclerida; family Cladorhizidae; species Cladorhizidae sp. MBARI D1340-BT2. Next base: position 7,338,429 of record JAQNBH010000009.1, read on the forward strand.
TGCTCCTGTCACTAAGTGTTTCTACTTCTATCTTCGGTACAGATTGGGCATTGAGGATGTGGGCGTACTCGGCCTGGTCCAGCAGTTCATCCTTCACACCATTGGCCTTTAGGGACTGCTTGTAGGCAGCACTGAAGGCCTGACCAATGACCATCGCCACATTCCTGGCCTGTGGGAGCGTACATTTCTCATAATGTCCCTATCTCAGTGAATGATCTAAATAAGTTTGGCTCCTGGATAATTGTCATACAGAACATATAAGACAATGAATAGGAGCCAGCAACCAAACTAGCAGTTTCAGTAAACTGTTAAGCAATAGATTTCCAGTATGCTTGTTTACTGGACATTTTACACATGCATAGAATAATTAAAAAATAACACCTATACACATATATATAGCATATATATTATAGGTATTAACTTGCAAGATAGAATGTGCATGTCCAGTATGGCCACAGATTATCTGGGGTCATCCATGCATGTCTAAAGTTCAAAGTTGTTGCCCACATAATACTAAGCCTACTGGAGTCACCAAAGGATGTTGTCCTACAGTCCAAGAACGACAAGGGTTCCCTAGGAACCACTGGCACCAAAAGTTCCCCAGGAACTGCTGCCACCAAGGGTTCCCCAAGAATCACTGTTACCAAGGGTTCCCTAAGAACCACTGCCACCAAGGAGTCCCCAGCAACCACTTTCACCGGGTTTCCCAAGAACCACTGTTACTAAGGGTTCCCAAGAACCACTGCTACCAAAGGTTCCCCAGGAACCACTGCCACCAAGAGTTCACCAGGAACCACTGCCACCAAGGGTTCCCAGGAACCACTTCCAACAAGGGTTCCCTAGGACCACAGCCACCAAGGGTTCCCTAGGAACTACTGCCACCAAGGGTTCCACTGCCACCAATGGTTCCCTAAGAACCACTGCAAACTGCCATCAAGGGTCCCTAAGAACACTGCAACTAAGGGTTCCCTAGGAACCACTGCCACCGAGAAAACCCTAGCCTAAACCCAGCCATACACCAACCCAAGCCCAAGCAAGTATTAGGTGGGCCACTTCAAGCCTTGAACACCCAAAGAACTATCCTATCCTCACATAATGCATGAGCATTTAAATAATTAAAGCAGTTTAGAAATGATGAAGAGACACAGCTATCTACTTCTCGTTGGGAAATCCCACTCGTATAATTGTTTTGCTTTTGGACTAGTCAAATGCATTTTTATGCCTTTTGGTATTTGATACGACCTTCTCATCTTCCTAGCTGAGTATAGTACACACGCTGGGTATAGCACACACACTGGTACTATTGGCATCAACATCACTGGAACTCTAAACTTAATGCTTGGAACAGTTGACAGCCAGAAGTTGCACTCAAGAACACACTCCATCAGTGCTTTAAGAAGCTACATACAATGTGGCTCATTGTAAGCAGTACCACACTCCCTATCCTGTACAAGAGGCTCGATAGCTATATAGATAGCTCACTGTGAGCAGTGCCACACTCACTATCCTGTACAAGAGCCTAGCTAACTATATAGGTAGCTCACTGTGAGCAGTGCCACACTCACTATCCTGTACAAGAGCCTAGCTAACTATATAGGTAGCTCACTGTGAGCAGTGCCACACTCACTATCCTGTACAAGAGCCTAGCTAGCTATATAGGTAGCTCACTGTGAGCAGTGCCACACTCACTATCCTGTACAAGAGCCTAGCTAACCATATAGGTGGTTCACTGTGAGCAGTGCCACACTCACTATCCTGTACAAGAGCCTAGCTAATTATATAGGTAGCTCACTGTGAGCAGTGCCACACTTACTATCCTGTACAAGAGCCTAGCTAGCTATATAGGTAGCTCACTGTGAGCAGTGCCACACTCACTATCCTCAAGAACCTAGCTATCTATATAGGTAGCTCACTGTGAGCAGTGCCACACACACAGCTAGCTGGCTGTATAGGTAGCTCACTGTGAGCAGTGCCACACTCACTATCCTCAAGAACCTAGCTATCTATATAGGTAGCTCACTGTGAGCAGTGCCACATACACAGCTAAGCTGGCTGTATAGGTAGCTCACTGTGAGCAGTGCCACACTCACTATCCTCAAGAGCCTAGCTAACTATATAGGTGGTTCACTGTGAGCAGTGCCACACTCACTATCCTACATACAAGAAGCTAGCTATATAGCTAATATGGGAAGGAGCAACACAACATGTGGCAACACAAGTGGCATACAATTCCCTAAAATTCCAGCAGAATATGCATAGTTGGAGACACTGACGTTAAATACACTACCACCCCCCCTCCCCCTCCCTCCCTCCACTTCCCCATCCTCAAAATTACTACAAATTTCAAATCACATAAATGTGTTTTTTCAACCTACATAGACTTGTATATTGCATTGGGTGCTTTACACAGTAGCCAATACCAACAAGACTCACATTGGCAGCATCCAGAACGTGGCAGGTTAGTTTAGGAACATACGTAGATCTTTCAGCAGCGACTTCTCCCTCCTGGCCATCAGGAGGAAGGTCGGGATCAGGGCATCCAGAGTTAGGACCCACTGGGGGCGGGTTGATTGCCATGGGTTGAATGTGAGCCATGATGACAAGGACACTGTCTATGTCCGCTACGTAAGTGATTGTGTGGAGAGGATGACTCATCAGGTCAGTCTAAGGAGAAGAAGTGATGATGATGGTGTGAGAGAGAGAAGAAGGCATGTCAGAAGATGGTGAGTGAAGTCACTTGAAGATTTAGTGGGTAGATGAGTGGGTAGGTGTTAGATGAATGGATACATGGGTGGGTGGGTAGTTAGATGAGTGGGTGAGTGGATACATGGGTGGATGGGTGGTTAGATGAGTGGGTGAGTGGTTAGATCAGTGAATGCATAGGTGGGTGGGTAGTTAGATGAGTGGGTGAATGAGTGGGTGTGTAGGTGGATGGTAGATGAGTTGTAAGATGAGTGGATGTAAATGTGTGAGTGAGTGTTACATATTTTAGTGAGAAGGAGAGTTGAATAGGTAACAATGCACTGTGGTTGACAGCTGTGGTATATCTAGATAATTCACCAGTACATGTGTGATGCAACATGTGAGCATGTGCTTCAATAGTTTTTGCACTAGAAGATTTACATCATAAGCTAAAGGAAAAAAGAAAACACAGAATGGTATGATTGCAATATTACTGACTCACATCTGTGACCTGGTCAGCTAGTATGATCGCCGAGGTCGATATCTTGACTTTGACGGCAAATCGAGGTCGTGATTCATTTTCAGGATCCTACGTAGGCACAGTGTTCCCAGTGAGCACAGCACCCCATTACATACCACCCTTACCTTAATAAGTTGGACTGCCTGCTGTGCTTGGTACATGCGAGCAGACTTTATGGTTCCCGTTCCCTCCAAAATAATCGGAGTTGACCCAAGATACTACACGCCAACAGCCATTAACAAACACCACGCTTGACATACATAAGCAGCAATTTTAAAAACATTTTCACGTTCACGTTCAGCATACTTCATTATCAAAACATAACCTCGACAAATAGTAAGCACTTTTCCCCTCTCTCGTTAAAAAGTCTTTTACGACCAATCACAAATTTGAGTTAACCAACTACCTATATAATACCTCAGCAGACATTTCAACCCCATTGATTAATTCATCCAACGAGAACTGATGTACGGGAACCTGTGGATAAAATAAGGCATACGATATCTACAGACTGTGGTAAATATAGACCATGTAATAATTATTTATAACTGAGTTATTTATAGAAAATGGTATTTATAGACTGGTATTTATAGATGCGGTATTTATAGACACTGGCAGTTGACTGTGTATTTACAACTTAATTGTCAAGATTATTATTATAAGTGGCCTGCCTTGTGCTTTGGTGAGGTTGGGGAGGGTGTAATGGGGACACCCGGGTGTCTGCTAGTCCGGCTGGGAGAAGGAATTTCTGGCACACTGGATGGCAGAGGTGGGGGGCTACGCTGACTATGGCCCACTCCTAGGGGTCAAGAAATATGGCAGTCTGTATGTAATGCACAGCACCCCCAATCCAATGAATAAAGGAGTGACAAGTGACGGTTTCCCCTTTTAAAAACACGTCTGTATCCCAGGGTACAATTTCTTCAAATACACTCCATTGGTCATTAGCACCCAATTACTCACCATTATCTCCTGCCACTTCATCAGCAAATCTTACCCTCTTCTTCTTCATAGTGTTCGTAGTCGTTGGGTCCTCCTCACCGTCTCCTTCCCCATTCTCATTCTCAGAAATGCTGAGATCTGAATCCAACACGATCTCACTAAACTGTTCCACATCACTGTCACCCTCGGAGTTATGGAGATCCAACTTATTGACAAACGATGTCTCGGATATCTCCTCAGTACCTGCCAAGTTCCCTACTACTGTCTTTGCTATCGGAATCTCGCAAGTTTCATCTGATTTTATAATGGAGTGACTGACTCCTTCGGTTGGTACAGAATCTGCAGCTAGACTGGTGTCAATTTCACTGGTGACGGATTTTATAGTGGATTGACTGGAATCTTGACTGTTGTCAATTTCACTGGTGACGGATTTTGTAGTGGAGTGACCGACTACTTCAGTTGGTACAGAATCTTGACTGTTGTCAATTTCACTGGTGATGGAGTTTATAGTGGAGTGACAGACTCCTTCGGTTGGTACAGAATCTTGACTGTTGTCAATTTCACTGGTGATGGAGTTTATAGTGGAGTGACCGGTTGGTACAGAATCTGCAGTGGTGTCAATTTCACTGGTGACGGATTTTATAGTGGAGTGACAGACTCCTTCAGTTAAATCTGCAGAGAGGCGGGCATCAATTTCACTTGTGACAGAATTGGTGACATGGGTCATCTTAACAACACAGTCACTGGGAGCATCTGCCATTATTTTACTGTTTTCTCCAAGCTTTGTGTCTCCACGCTTTGTGTTGCTGCCACCACCTGCAGCATCATCATCATCATCATCAGTGAAATTGCTATCCCCAGAGTTGGCCTCATGCTGGACAATACCATCATCGATATTTTCTTCATCTAGATCAGGTGAGTGTGGCTCTTGTAGGGCATCAGTGGACTCCAAACTAAAAGCCACATCCTTTATAGGAGAAACCACACCCTCACATTGAAATTGACTCACAACCTCATCTTGTCCTTGGGCAGTAACACGATTAGGTGTGGTTTTGGGTTCCTTTGACAAACTGGCTTGTTGATTTTCTAGATTTTCTAGATTTTTTGCCGTGCCATTGAGAGCAAGGACTGGAATTTTTTTTGCAGGTGCAGCATCTTCACTGTTGTCATGACAAGTGATGACCTGATCCTCCTTCTCCATGTGGATAATTTACAGCAACACTGCCAGAAGAGTTCAGTTTATAGCCATGTACTGTATAGGACGAAAAGGAAAGACTATAGATTAAGTTGAGTGAGGTTAGGAAATCTATTAGGTACATAGATGAGACCCTCTCTCTGTAGTACGCGTAAGGGTTGGTGAGTGTGACAGGTAAACTTACTATCTGCTGATAAACGGTCGGTTAGCATCAGTTTACTCCAACTCAGCCAGCAAACCTTTCGTAACAAATCGGGTAAATGAGACTTTAGCGATTTTCTTTCCTTCAAAATTTTTCTTGGCTAATTAAAAAGAAGTAGCAGCTGGTGGTGGTCGACAAGAAAGTGCTGCAGAAGGTGACATTCAATTTGAAGCTGAATTGTGATTCACGGACTGGGCTTCCTATTGCTAGCTTGCTGGAAAAAACGAAAAAACATCTCCAGCTGCTTGCTACGTGAGGCTGCGGCGAGATGTGAAGCAATGGCGTGAAGCTAAATTAAAGCACTCCTAGAAACAAGTACAATTGATTAACTCGAGCTGTGTGATGTAATTTTTATAATTTTGTCATAATATACTAGCTAGCTTGAGTAGTTTGTGATCAGCCATGGATACACTAATGGAAACACTACACAGAATATGGTTCTCGCTATATCACACAATAAGATTCTAAATGGAGCTGATCATGTGTTTTTATTCATCTGAGTATGCACCAATCACTCCTAAGATTATATATCTGTGCTTGCGTATGGACTCATGTGTTAGGTTAAAAATCACACTGACTGGAGAGTTCATTCAATATATAAATTGGGTGATATTCATCTGTCACTAACTACAGGCCAATCTCCATTCTAAGCTCCATCTCCCTATCTTTGAGAGACTAATATATAACAAAATGGCTGTCTTTGTCGACAAATCCATCTCCTTGTCGCATTACTCAACAACTACTTACAGTAAATATACTAGTTTTATCTCAAGTTGATGTTATTTATCTTGATTTCTGTGAATCCTTCGATGAGGTTCCTCATAATGAGCTTCTCTGTAAGTTATGGTCCTTTGGCATCACTGGTAATTTATGGCAGTGGTTTAAGGCCTACCTTCTTTCAGGTCTCCGATGAGGTTCCTCATAATGAGCTTCTCTGTAAGTTATGGTCCTTTGGCATCACTGGTAATTTATGGCAGTGGTTTAAGGCCTACCTTCTTTCAGGTCTCAACAAGTGTTCCTAGATGGCCAGTCCTCTCCGTCCCTACCTAAAATCTCTGGTGTCCCCCAAGGAAGTATTCTTGGTCCCCTTCTTTCTTGATCTACATTAATGATATTCCTTCTTGCGTCTCAACCTCATCTACGCTGATGATACTAAGTGTTTTAAATGGATAAATCTCCATCCGATACAGCTTCTTTACAAGTTGATTTAACTTTTCTAGTGGTCAGATGATTGGCGCCTCCCCTTCAATAATCAAAAGTGCCATCTTTTGAGATTCTATACCAATTCACCATTGTACAACTTTGATTACCTTATTGAAGAAACGGTCATTGCCAGAAAAGTTTCACCAAAGACTTAAGAGTTCTGATTCCATGTAAAGAACCTCCATTCATTTTTCACTCACATACCTAATATAGACTTGAATCTTTCATTATCTACATCAGCTAAACTCTTAATCACTTCATTTCAAACTTTGATCCAAATAATTCATGCTCTGATCATTTTCTATGTCCATGATGTAACAAATGCACTAATATGCCATCCCCCCCTAACTTCCACCACTTAAATCTGGCTACTTGTACTCTTTCTCCCTAATCACGGTCACCCTCAGTACTGTAAAGTGATGATGATGATGATGATGATAATGATAATAATAATAATAATAACAACAACAACAACAATAATAATAATAATATAGTTCATCGGTATCATGCCAGTGGTTATAGCTATTGCCGTTTGATTTGCTGAGTATTGCAAAAGACAGCTGGGGGAGGGGAAGAATTGGGCAAGTATAAGTCAATTGTGTAGTAGTGGATTCCTAAGCTATAACCTAACCAGGAACCCTGCTATCTCTTGGCAATCGATTATTACCAATAATTCAGCACCTTAGGGAGACCGGCTCCTTTAAATAGGTTCCCAGTCCTTACGTGGCAATATGTGTTAATTATATTGTGGTTACAGTTAGCCTCTGCAGTATCTTTAGGGTCCAAGGTGCTTCTGGGATCCCTGACCACTCCCCCCTTTCCTCCCCTGCAGGCATCCAGGTCGTCCTCCCAGGCTTGCCTTGACAGACTGTCCGTGTTTCCATTCTTCATTCCTAGGCGATGGCGATGGTGGATTTAGTAATGGAAGGGTTGAAATTGTAGTGCCCATCTCGTGAGTCGTCCCCCTGCATCCTTCACATGCTCCAAAAATCTAAGACAATTGTGATCAGTTGTTACTGTGAAATTTACTCCAGTGAGGTAAACTGAGAAATGTTTGACTGCTTCAACGATAGCCAAACATTCTTTTTCCACCACAGCGAAGTTCCTCTCCATTGAAAGCAATTTCCGGGAGAAGAACGCCATTGGGTGGTCTCCTTGATCCTCGTTTGCATGGCTGAGGACGGCTCCTATGTCTACGTCAGATGCATCCGTCTGTAAACCAAACTGTTTCCCAAAGTCTGGGTGCTGAAGACTGGTTCTGCAGTTGGGACGTTTTTCAGGGATTGGAAGGCTGTTTCATGCTTGTCGGTCCAATTCACCTTGTCGGGCAGATGCTTTCAGGTGAGGTCAGTGAGGGGTGTGGCCATTGTTGCAAAGTGGGGAATGAACTGCCTAGCTAGGCCGAGGAAAGCTCTGATATCTTTCTTTTTCCGAAGCGTCATGAATTCCTTCACTGCCTGGATTTTGGCTTCTTCTGGTCTGACTTGTCCGCAGCTGACAATCTTGCCGAGGTAGGGGCATTCAAACGTGGCGAATGTACATTTGGCTGGTTTGAGCATCAATCCAGCATTGCCGATCCTCGTCAGGGTGCAGTCGATGTGTTGGAGATGATCCTGCCATGTTGCATGAAAACGACCACATCGTCGAGATAAGCTGCGACGTATGTGGCGATGTCTCCAAAGAACTGGTTCATCATGTGTTGAAAAAAAACTACTGGAGCATCCACAAGACCGAACGGCATGACCTTGCACTGCTACTTCCCGTACGGTGTGACAAATGCTGTTTTGTCTCGGGGGGGGGGGGGGGGGGGGGGGGGTGGCTTCCACAGACTTCCAATAACCCTTTGTGAGATCAAGGGTCATGATGAACGACGCCCAAGCCAACCCGTCTATCAGCTCGTCTATCCGGATGGGAGGTTGGGGCATGTCACTGCATTCACTTTCCTGAAATCACGCAAAGCTGAAGGGAGCCAATTTTGTGGGGGACTAGTACTATTGGCGAAGCCCAGGCACTTGTACTTGGTTCGATGAGATCAGCCCATAGTATCTGTTCGATCTCTGCCCTGACTATTTCCTTCCTGGCGTGGCGAAGGCAGTATGACAAGGAGTGGAAGGGGGCGTGTTTCCCATGTTGATGGTGATACTCGTCTGTGTCATCCTTCCTGGATGGTCGGTAAAGAGTTTGCTATGCGTATCCAAAAGTTGGGATATCTGTGACCGCTGGTCCTTGGCCAGTTGCAGGTTGATGTGGAGTGTCTTTGGTCTTTGATCGGCACTCCAGGTCGGAATATCCACCTCTTCTGCCTGATCTGGCTTGTCTATTGCCAACGGGCAAATGACCGATAGAGCCTCCCACGTGGCCATCATGTTTGCATGGTAAGTTCGGAGTGGTTGGCGGTGGCCATCCATTCTGATCCTGTAAATGGTTCCCGAGATTTTCTCCACTACTGGAAATGGCCCTTGCCACTTTGTCAAGTATTTGTTAGTGGATGAGGAGGATAGTAGTAGCAAAACCATATTTCCCATCTGGAAAGATTGGTCCTTGGCTGATCGGTCATAGTGTGCCTTCATCTTATCCTTGGCTATCGACTCCAAGTGGGTGGCAGTGTCTCTCGCTGCTTCCAACCATCGGTAGGTCTCCTGAAGGTAGGAGTGTGCTCTATGGTAGTTATTCTGGTTCCTCCCATTCCTCTCGCTCTACGTCCAGCGGTCCTCTGGGGATTCCATCCATACAGCAATTCGAAGGAGGGCGAATAGCCGGTTGCTTTGTGGGGGGTGCTGCGGTATGCAAAGAAGATGAATGGCAACACCTTGTCCCATTGTTGGTCAAACGACCCAATCACTTTGCGAAGCATATGCTTGTGCCATTAGGTGTTCACTGTCCTGTCGGTCTGGGATTGGTAAGCAGATGTCACGATGCCCTTGATCTTGTAAACCTTGTATAATTTGTGTATCAAGCTACTGTTGAAGTTGGCTCCCTGATCTTTTGTCGGGAAATCCGACTCTGATGAATAAGTCCACCAGAGCTTCAGCCACACCTTTGCTGGTAACCGTTCGTAGTGGAAATACTTCAGGGAAGTGAGTCCCGTAATCGCAGACAGTTAGAATAAAACAATTACCTGTCTGTATAACTGGCAGTGGTCCAATAATGTCCATTGCGAATGGTTTCCTCATCACCGGCATGGAGACCAGTGGTAGCTTCCGTACTGCTCTCAGTGACGCCTTCTGGCAGATTTGGCAACACTTGCACAGCTCAGCCACATTAGTTTGGATACCCAGCCAGAAGAATTGGTACGTCAGTTGTGCCATTGTCTTTTTCTTCCCAAGGTGGCCAGCCCATGGAACCTGGTGTGCTGTACCATTTCCCTGTACGGTTGGGGTAGGACCAGCTGGAACACTTCCTCTCCAGTCTTTGCCTGTTTCCAACTTCCATACAGGAACCCCTGCTTCCTGAAAAAGGGTTGGCCTGCACTGTTGCACTGTCGTCTGACTGTTCCAGCGACCATCTAGCTGAGCCTGTCATAGCTGGGCCAGTCCTCCATCGAGAGAGAGGTATGTGTTAGCCCCAGACTCTGCACTGCTTCTTTCATTCCGACCTTCTCTCCCTCCGCGTCTTTCTCCATTTAGCACTGTATATTTCACCGTCCAAGTCTGGCAGGTCCGTCCATCCCTGGAGGGCTGTCCTCCTCTAAATCTTCCGAGACCTCTGCATATGAAATGGGCCGGGGACACTCCCGCAGCGAGCGTTACGGGACCATCATTGGGATGAGTGTGGTGATGTTGGGGATGTCTAGCCTCAGCAGAGCATCATACTTGAGCTTCTTGTTTGTTTGCTGCTACCATTGGTGTGTTTCCTATCCTCCATCGTGAGGGTGACTTCAGCGAGGGATAGATGGTATGTGTGATCATGTGCCCCTGTGATTGCAATGGTGTCACCTGTGTATGCCTCTTTTCGTACCCACCGAGGGTGGACCTGTGTCTTCGTCGTTCCGGTATCAAGAATCATCTGCTTCACTGAAGTGCCATCGATGGTCCCTGGGAGTGATAAAAGCTCAACACTGTTAAATGTGTGACCCACCATGGACGTGAACTTCTTGGGGCAGGTTCCCACTACATGGCCATATTCATGGATGCCCGAAGGATTGGGTCAAAGGATGGTGGGTGTGGTGGTCTGTCCGCTGGCATTGGTTTCCCTTCTCCTAGTCTGATCTTCTCCTGTTTGTCATGCTCCTGCCATGGCCTAAGTCATAGTCCATCTGCTCCTCCAGGCTGTCTGAGAAGAGATGATCTGGTCCATGGTCGCCTGGGCTCCTCAATCTTGGGCTGAATGTAACGATATTTGTCAATCAGGCTCCCTACTTCAGCTGGTGTTGTCGGTGCTCGCTCCCTGACCCAGAGCTGTGCCTTGGTGTCTGACAGTGCCTGGATGGTCGGTCCTCTCCACTGCTATCATGTTTATGCAGGTCTTGCCTGGGTGTGGCACCTTTTGTCCATTTGGCTAGCAGACTGTCCACATGTTTGGCAAGCTCCTGCCCAGACTCTCCTTGTAGTTGTGTTAACCCATGCCATTTGGTCCAGTAGAAATCTGGCATGATGCCGTAGTAGGCGATGAGTGTCTGGCATAGCGTATCAAAATCTTTCTTTTGCTCTTCTGGGAGGCCAGCTTTGTAGTCCCTGGACTTGTCATCCAGCACAGTGAGGAGGTTCGTGACCCAGTAGTCCGGGTGTTCCTCGAAGGGTTGTCATACGTGTCCTAAAATTCTCTAGGAATGTCTCTATCTCTGTCATATCCTTAAGCTGGCCAGACCTGGGGGCATTACTTTGATTCTGTCTCTCCCCGTCTTCTTCGCATTCGCGATGTCTCACTCGCTCCTTCTCTTCTTCTCTCTGTCTTGCGTCCTGTCTGAGGCGATCAGTCTCCTCTTTAGCTTCTTGCCGTCTCCTCTCGTCTTCCTGTTTGTCCTCTTGTCTGATTCTTTCGAAAACCTCCCTCTTCTGCTGCCTGTTCTCGGCATCCTCCCGTCTCCCTGTGATGTTGGTCTGTCTGGGATAGCATCTGCAACACCTTCACTGATATACTAACTGTGTTTCAAGTTTCATCTTGTTGTTGTCAACCACTCTTGAGTTATGATAATACTTTTCGGGCTGACGTTATTGGTTGAGAAATGGACGAGAAGAAGCATGAATAACATGGTTTCCCGTAGAAGTGCATTGACAACATACGAATGTTTTAACTCACATTTTGTTCCCTTAGCGTATACTTTTTATCATATCATCTGAAATCTTTTTCCTTCCTCTATCGAATAAACGATTCAATTTAATTAACTATATTTTCTCCAGTTCCAGTCCATACCCTCCTCACCCCGTGATCATTCACACACTGTACTTGTGGGTACTCTGATAGCCACATAAGGCAATATTGATGGCCAAAGCTAATTGTGAAGTGGTTTGTAGTCGTTGCTTGATTGCAACACCATTATGTAAAAAGCACAGGAATGAGCCCAAGATTATTGAAGTTAAAGGCATTTCATTTTTAAGCACAAAGATGGTCAGATCCTCCCTTAATTAAGTAATGGACTGCTTGCTGCTCATTTTCCTCATAAGTTAATGATTCGTCTTCACTAGACTGACCCCTTGGCTAGTCCCAGGTTGTCTTTAGTTCAATCATGGTGGGTGCGCTGGGCCCCTGGTATCCAGGGATCCTGGCTCCTCCCCCTCTACTAATTATCTCAAACGAGTGCTTGAGGTGTCTACAGAGGTAAGCCATCCCACCTGACCCAGGCCCACACCCAAGCACCTCTTATTTTGTTCATTCCTCTTTAAAATTAGTTATCATCCAACTGTTCACATAACAGCCCCTTAGTGTCTATTCGGCACACACCCCTCCACCAACCTTCCTGTGTCACGACCCAGTTTGGCTCGTGCTAATGACTTGGACACTGAGGCAGAGCCTCGATTTTGAGGTCTTAATATAGAGTATATGCTGCACTCTTCCACCGGCCTAGCGTCTTTATCAAGGAGTCCGGCATGCCACAAACTGCTACTGTTGTAGCTGCTCCTATTCGGAAGCTGTGCCCGGCATATTCATCAGCTGGCTGCCTTCGCCAACACTAACCGGAGCTCCTTCACTAGCCTGTCTCTTGTAGGGGGTAAACATGAAAAATGGCCCGGTTTGCCATCTGACCTGGGTTTGGTTTTCGCCATGGAGCTCAGGATTGCCTCTACAATAAGAATGGTAGAAGAAAAAAGTGATTTGCACATGCTTATAAAATAACTGTTGAGCCTGTAAAGCCACCACACACTTTGCACATTGTGACAGAAATAAAATAACTACCACTGATTAAAGTTTAAAATATATATGCTATTGCAACTTCTGCTACTGTATTAATTTCCCCCCAGTAATCACCAACCACTCTCATTTGGGCCGACTCCAACTTTTTGCAAGCACTAGCTCCTCCTGTCCAACACACTTTGCCTGCACATACTCCATACTAGGTCTCACTAGAAGCTCCCACACCATCCGTCCACTGTCTACTTCCACCTGCCCATTTACTCTCCTTATCCATGTCACCTTCCTAACTGACTCTTCTGCCTTCTTTGCCATCTTCTTCTGTAACTGAACATTAGCCCTATCAAACCGTTCCCAAGTATATACTTGAACCTAGCGCAATTTTATTGCAATTTCACTTTTTCACCACTGCCAGTGACTATAGTATTCCGATCTGAAATATCCCGTCAATAGCTCTACAGAGTTTTACTATAGGAAGCAATTCTCGTATGGTTTTAGTGTAGGATATATTGTGGTCCGAATAATGTTCGGAGGCGGAAAAAGTAGCAGTGTGTAATTGCCATCCATACTACGTAATGAGTGGTATTTATACCCAATATCACTACAGACCATGCTATCTCATGTTAATACCATACCACCAACCCAACTTCATTACGAACAATGCAATCATGTTACTATACCACCATAAATATATGCATTTTTTTGTTATTAATCTTCAATCCTGCCTTTTTATACAAACTGAAGAGGATGAGGATGAATTTGTTGATCCATTAAATTAATGTTTACTGTACAATTATATGTACTTAGAATAACCTTCTCAACTTGAAATTGTATTTAGATGTTCTAGCCTTCACCAGGAACGTCGAGAGAATACATTGATTATTGAGGTTATTGTAATGTTGTTTTGTCAACTGAGAGTTTCATTGAGATCTTATTTCATCGTCACCTAGAAAGTGCGGCTTTACGAGGGCTTTAGATTATGGCACGGCCTATTTCACTGAGCATGGGCAGCAGCTTAGTGAAAAAGGGCACGTGCATATTCGGTTGGGTACGCCTACAGTCACAGTTGCGAGTCTATTGTTTTTTTTTGTTTTTTTTGTTTTTTAAATGAGTTTTACCATGACATAGATGATACATAGATAGATAATTTATTCAAGGGTAAGATGAAAGTATCTTTAGTTGAATTTGGCCTCGGCTGTTACGAGATCTATTGTGCTCTGTATCATGGGCGTACCCGGGGGGGGGGGGGGGGGGGGGGGGTTCTGCAGAACCACCCTTTCATTTTAATGATATTCATTGGAATGTGTTTGTATGCCCTCCCTTCGTAATTAATATAATTTTAATTATACACAGGTACATTGAATGATAGTGTTAAATAAAGTGGAAACAAAATTACAATAACTTAATGAGCTAATCATTGCACAGTTACACATGATGCACATGTAGTGGGCATTAATAGTAGTTGTGGAACTAGTGAGCTACAACTCAACCATGAAGGGGCAACAACAATCTATGGACATCAGGTCATTTTTTTAAAAATAACAACCATTGAGGATGAAGTTAAGAGAAATTATTGCTAGCTATTTTTTTAAGCCTGTACACTTTATAAACCAATCTCATTTATTTAGATTCTAGTGAACCTCAGTCTGATCTGAATCATTCTGAAATCAGTACTACTCTAGAAAGCTGTCATGTAGATGAAGTTCCTGTACTTAATGAAGGCTCAAGTGGAAGTGCCGAAGGACCAGAATCGTATGATATTGGTAATTTATTATCTCCGAATAGGTCTATTTTAATAAATGAGCTTTCTAGTGGTGCTAGATACTCTTTCTTATGTCACCACGATGTACCATTGCCTAGTGTCCTCTGGCACCTTGTCACATGGCTATCACCGAAAGTTTAACGTATCGTTGCTCAGTAAATATCCTTGGCTAGTCTACATTTCTAAGGTAAATGGTGTCTTTTGTGTGCCTTGTGTGCCTTGTGCTCTGTTTCTTCCATCTAGCCAACATAAAAATAAAAGCTATCTGGTAATTAAGCCTTTTTCTAACTGGATCAAGATGAGTTGCACTTTGAGTAATCATGCGAAGCTTCAATACCATCGTGATTGTTTGCAGCAAGCAGATGCATTTAAATGTACAATTGAAAATCCAGCATCACAAGTAGATGTAATGACAAGCACTGCTGTTCAAAAGAAAATAAGTGAAAACAGGCATATACTGAGGCAAATTGTACGAACAATTGTTTTCTTAGGCAAACAGGGTATTGCATTTCGTGGAAAGTTAGAGGATGTTGCATCGTCAAAGAATCCTGGCAACTTTTTAGCACTGCTAAAATCTTTTCTTGAGACAGACAGTATTTTATATGAGCATCTTTATTGTACCAAGGCAAAGAATGCAACACACTTATCACCAAGGATTCAAAATGATATTATAGGCTATGATATGATTCTTGCCAAAACAATATCTGAGATAAAAGAAGCAAAATATTTTTCCGTTCTAGCTGATGAGGTTTCATGTCACAATGTAGAGCATTTGTCCATATGCTTTCATTTTGTTTGGCCATGGTGACATTCGAGAAGAGTTTGTTTCATTTGTAAAACTTGAGAGAGTCCGAGCAGCTGATATAGTAAATGCCATTATACAGGCCTTTGGCTTATCACCGAGTGATTTGCGAGGGCAAGGGTATGATGGGGCCTCAAACGATGAGTGGGGAGATGGCTGGTGTGCAGGCATTACTTCGAGAGAAGTCATCCCTTTTCTTGACCACATTATTAATGATATTACATCAAGATTTACCAAGCATACCAACCCGGTAGCTTTATTGCAATACCTCTTGCCAAGCCATCACTACTTCGTCCTTAATATTGAACCTGCTGTTACTTTCTATTCTGAAGATCTACCAAATGTGTGTATACTTGATGAAGAGTTACATCGCTGGAAGTTAAGGTGGCTACAAATTTCACCAGATGAGCGTCCTCAAACTCTGAGTGAATCGCTTAAACTCTGCTGCCCCAAAACCCTTACAAATGTTTATACCCTTTTGAAGCTTTTTGCTACACTCCCACTCAGTTCCTGTACTTGTGAACGATCTGTTTCCGCACTTCGACATTTAAACAACCACTTGAGATCCACACAGAGTGAGGAAAGACTCAGTGCCTTAGCATTAATATACATTAATTATGGAATGGATATTAATATCGATACTGTTTGCAAACTTTACATAGAACAACATCCACGCAGAATTCAATGTGCTAGCTTATTTTTGTATGTATATATATTATTTATATTTTTGAAGTTTGCATTTTTGAAGTTTGCTTAATAAAAATCATCTCTGTATATATTTTTGGAGTTTCCGCGATTTGTGCTGGATGGGGCATATATATTTCCCTCTTGCACTATCCTCACCATGGCTTTCGGCCACATGATCCACATCCGACATATATACATAACCCCCCTTTTCAAAAGTCTGCGTACGCCCCTGTGTATAAGTTGTTGGTCGGAGCAAAATAATCTGAAAAACAAAATATACCTCAGCTATTATTTAGTCATCCTCTATAGTCATCCTCTATAACAGCTTTATCCTGTTGTTAGGTACTCCTTAAACTCTCCCTCGCTGATGCTGGCCAAAGCAAGATCTCTACTGCAGTAAATATTGTTGAGGGGAAAGGTCTGTGTGGAGATGACCTCTGCATTAGGATTTGTTTCTTGCATGTGTTGCTGTGATTGATAGTTCCTCTGCCATGGTTGAACTGCAGCTGCAGATTAAACACTAGACCACATACGCACAATATTTGCAATCATTCCTTGTGTATTGTCAAATAAGTGTGGGGTGTTGTTGGGGACTCCTGCATCTATCTGACCACTGGCATGGTTCCAACTTCTGATATCTCTGTTAACTAATAACCAACCATACAGATAATAGCACAATAACTGAACATTGAATGCTGACTGCCTGAGGCCCACCAAGGTTAGCTACCTGTTCAACCATTCCCTCTTCTTGCATCACACGAGTGGTAACAAAACATCGTAACTTGACCTTACATACTCAGTGGCGGAGAAAACAGGGGGGCTCTGGCCCCCCCAATTTTTATACTGGGGGGCTAAGCCCCCCTATTTTTTGTCATTGTCAACATGTTTAGTTTGATCATTCACGAACTGCCTTGTGTAAGCTATGTAGGCAGACTGCAAAGAACATACACTAGATACACTAGATGTTCATGGTTTAATTAGTGCACAGTGCACTGAGGTGCTTATATACTATACAGACTTGTGCATGTTATTATAATTTAACCATAATCATTAGTGCACTGAGGCGCCTACACTGACACTTGACTTGTGCATATTATTATAATGCCAATTAACCAACTTGCAAGCTCAACATCTAGACCACATGGGCAGCTACATTATTATCTAGATACCAAGTTGATTAGTAGGCCCATACTGATAGCTACATTATGCTAAGCGACATGCCTCACTGAAAAGTTGGTCTAGTAAAGCTAAAAAAGCAAAGAAAACTGAGGAACTGGAAGATAGTTCAGAAGCCAGTGATTGTGATGAATCTGAAGCAATGGTTGTCCTTGGCAGTGATGAAAAAGGAGATGCTCAACATGGAAGTCTAGAAAATGTAGAGCAGCATTCAAGTGAGATAAACTCAAACACTCCTATTTACCAACACTCAAACTTCAAATCAGTGCATGTCACAATGTTGTATATAGTAGCAATGTAGAAGCTTTTCAACCAGTTGATAAGCCAACACTAGCACTACTGGTATCTAAACAGATAAATTTTCAACCAAAGTGGTATAAAGAGTTTGCTTGGCTTAGTATTTGCATTACACAAAAGAAAGTATTTTGTCTTTATTGTCGTTATAGCAACAAGCATGGTTTATTTTCATTCAGTAAAATGGGGGACAGTGCTTTTACTAAATCAGGATTCCAGAATTGGAAAAAAGCCTTGGAAAAGTTCAGAGGACATGAAGTTTCGCATACTCGTAGAGAAGCAAAATTAAAATGGATAGCTCGTGGGATGCCAACAATTGCAAGCCAGCTGAGCTGCCACATGCAACAACTTCAGCAAACCCGAAGAGAAGGACTGCTAATGCAGTTAAAAGGCATATGATATCTTACTCATCAAGCAATAGCCATACTGAATCAGAAGGTAACTTACAACAGCTTCTGCTGGTTTGGAGTGAGAATAATGAAGCTATAAAAAAAACTGGATCAAAGAAAACCGATTCACTAGTCTCTCAGCCAGTTAATGAGCAAATTTCTATTTCAGGGCAGACATTACTTCGAACCCTTTTAAAGAAAATGAAAAAGATTGAACCATGGTTCTCAGTAATAGCTGATGAGGCAACCGATGTTATCAACAGTCAACAGCTCGATTTGTCCATCCGCTGGGTGAATACAGACTATGACGAGAAGATTCAATTGGCTTATTTAGGGTTCCTGACAATAGACCAGAGACTCTTTTCACAGTAATCAAAGATCTACTGATTCGATGCAGCCTCCCATTATCATTATGTCGCGGACAGGCCTATGATGGAGCTGCCAACATGCAGGGAAAAAAATCTGTGTGTGGCAACAAGGTTTAGAAATGAATACCCTTCTGTAATTGCACTGCATTGTTGTGCACATTCACTGAATCTTTGCTTACAGGATGTTGGAAGGAAGCTTGCATGTATCAGATATGGTCTCGAAACAGTGACGGAAATAAGCAAGCTCATTCGTCTATCTCCGAAATGACATCTCTTTTCATTGAAGTTAGTTTTACAGGAGACAAGTGGAGGTATTAGTCTGAAGCCATTATGTCCTATATACCAGATGGACAGCAAGAACTGTTGCAATAGAAGCCATTCTCAAAGACTACACATTATTGTTAGAGGTATTAATTCAACAACACATGATGAATATGGTTTAAAGGGTGCTGGCTTTATGCACTTTTTGGAAAAATTCAGCTCTTTATTTGGTCTCCAACTCGGTCACTTTTTATTTAGTGCAACAGACAACAGAGCAAGTTTCTTTCAATTTGCAAAAAGAAGTCATAGCTTTGCATGAAGCACTCTCTGCTGTTGATGCTGCCAAGATATTCTTCAAACAAAACAGGACAGATGAAAATTTTGACAGGTTTTATGACAAGTTTGTCACCATTGCTGAAAAGTTCAATATTGGCCAACCAGAATTACCTCATTACAGAAGGCATCCTCCACGCTTTGAAAGTGGGAGTGAACCATACCTTTTTATGTCTGCAAAGGCATACTTTCGGCAAATGTTCTTTGAAGCGAGTGACCTGCTCTATGGTGAGTTGGAAGAGAGGTTTAGTAAACAACATATTCCATCAATCCTGGCAATTGAAAAAACTCTTGTGAGTGCAGCAAATGGTAATGATTATGAAGACAGCATGGAAGAGCTGAAAAAATCTTGCTACAAAGATGATGTCAATATGTTAGCCAGATACCTCCAACTCTTACAAGATGTTGTCAAGCAAGGTAGCCCTGAAGTGAAGAAAGTCACTTCTGTACAGACGATCTGTGATGTAATGAACAAGAAAAGCAGCAATGCTACCAACTGTGCATCAGCTCCTTCGTCTCTATCTAACAATCCCTGTTACAGCTGAAAGAACCTTTTCTGTATTGAAGCGTGTCTTAACGTACACAAGGTCTACGATGACTGAAGTAAGGCTTAATACTTGCTTGCTTCTCTATGTCCACAAAGATTTAACTGCTCACTTGACTTGGTTTCAGTCGCCAATGAATTTATTTATAATGATGAACGAAAGAAGTTTTTTTTGAAGCTTTCCTTGATGTGTTATATTTATCTTTGTACACACAATCATGCAAACAGTACACCATTGAGTCCTTTAAATTAAATTTGTCAGTTGAGTGAGAATCCGTGGGAGGAAGTATAATAATTGTTCCACCAATTAGCTAGTATATATGGCTAGACAAGGTGGGCGTAGTCCAGCAAAATTTCCGTGTGCATATCTCAGCCCCCCCCCCACTTTTCATCTCCTGTCTCCTCCCCTGATACTACAGAATTATCTCATTCACCATTAGCAATCGATTAACAACTGTTCAACATATCCACATATGACAATTCTAGCTATAACAGTTTTGTTGTGTCAGGGAGCCCTGCAGGTGGAGGTAGAGGGTGGGTTCCCTGACATGCCTCCCCCATTCTCCTACACTCACCATCTTCTGTCCGGGCTTGTCTGCTGAGACCATATGCATTGCCTTTCCTGGTTGATGCTGCGCCTAGAAGTAGTATGGCTGTAGAGCCAGAGCCCACCGGGTTAGTCGACTGTTTTCATCCTTGGGCGATGAAGTTATTGAAAATATTTATAATGTATCTGTACTGTGAATTTCACACCTATGAGATACACCCAGAAGTGCTGCACACTATGAATAACAGCTGGGCATTACAACTCCACGGTGGAATAATGTTGTTCACTCGGAAGACGTGCAAGGAAGTCTCTGGTTAGAGTTACACACGCACACAGACCCTTCCTACACAGTACAGATGTTCACGGGGTGCAGCACCCTCAAAGCTAATTCCAGACCAACGGCTCCGGCCAGAAGATTGTTGCAGTTGTGGGACCAATTCATACTTTACCAAGGTCTTCTATATTGGCAGACGAAAGTCCTGATGGAGACAGCATTACTCTGCTGACTGTAGTCCAGACTAGCATAGGAGACGAAGTTCTCCGAGACATACACGAAAGAGCTGGAGGGCTACTTGTCGCCCAATTGGGAGATATTTTGACCTTGCATATGATATCGGTTTTTATCATAATTTTACTACCGGAAGACTAAAAATCATCCAATGCATTGTGTGATGCTGCTTAAATAGTTACCTAGATCAGAGCCATCACATGAGTCAAGTTTTGAGGAAACCGAACACAACTATATAGACTTGATATTGCACGTATATACACGAGCATGCAATAACATTGATGACTTTTTATCAACTTTGACTGTTTTGCTGAAATAAGAGAGACGATGTATTGGATGACTGTTAGTATAATTATGACAAACTGATATCATATGCAAAGTATAGTGCGAAAAAATATGTGTGTTTTTGGGGGGGGGTGGGGGGTGCCTGGTAGGGGTGAATAAATTATGCTCGAATTTCCCCCTAAGATTATATTCTCGGATTCTCATACTAGGTACCTATTATTCTTCAATTATACTGAGATTCCCAATAATAGCCCATTATTCTCAATTATCTAAAAATTATTGTCAATTACTCTCAAGATAATTATCATAAATAATGCAACATGTATTAAGAATCATGGTTCCGATAATTATATTGTAGCATAAGTGAAGCTTGCACATAATCTTCCAAAGAAACTGTTTGTTGCTCACTAAAAGAATTAGCTAGCAGAGAAAACAGTCTCTCTGCTGCAGCAGATGATGGTTGAAGAATGTACAAACTGTTA
The DNA here is from genome assembly GCA_028752905.1 of Cladorhizidae sp. MBARI D1340-BT2. Taxonomy (NCBI): domain Eukaryota; kingdom Metazoa; phylum Porifera; class Demospongiae; order Poecilosclerida; family Cladorhizidae; species Cladorhizidae sp. MBARI D1340-BT2. Next base: position 7,359,899 of record JAQNBH010000009.1, read on the forward strand.
GAGACCACAGGGGAAGTTCAGATTTCTGTCTTCTCCACCATAGTAGCTTGTCAATATCTACTGATAATCCATTGGCTTTAGCCATATAAAGAGCTAACTCGCTCTTCAACCCGTCAATGATAGTGTTGGTATCAAGAAAAGGAATGATGGGGAGATTTTCTGTCATTGCTGGTGGATTTTAGCTCATTAATTAGCGAATATACTGAAAGACCGAAACTGCTTCTTTCCAAAAAATAATCATATATATGTAGGCTTGGCACATGCTTTAGCATAGTCAATTAGCTGCTGTAGCTGATTATCGTTGCTGGATAACTTGCTTGTACTGCATTTGTATTAGGATAATGCATTGTTGAAATACCAGCCTGAAGCATGCTAACTTCCTCAAAAGCAGTAAAGGCAAGTGGCCCATCCCCTTCTATATAGTTGATATGTAGCTTTAAGAAATGCTTCTCCCACATCAATGTAATAGCTAGTTCAATTTGTAATTTTCGATATTTGGCAGCATCAGAACGTATTTCTTGAAGCCTAATCTTTGACAGTGGAAGGTTATCACTATCAAGAAATGAAGGTATATCCCCAAATGTGTCATGAAGATGTTTAATAACCTCCCACTTAGACCACCAGCGAGTGGCACAGTAGGAAGGAGGTGAGAGACCTGTTTTAGTCTTCCATGCCAGCTTGGTTTTTGGGCTCCTTGAAAAAAGCTTTTCATAAACTCATCCAGTATTGGCGTTCTCATGTGTTCCCCAACATGATCAAGAATGTGAGCAAAACATCCAATATCGACGAGTTTATGGTAAACAATGCTCAAGGTGCGAACTACAGTGCTGTTGACAGATGCAATGTCATGCATGCAAGCTAACAGCATGTTTGGTGCAATACCTAGCTCAGTAGATAAGCATACAATCAACTGATGAGCAAGTTCCTCTCCAGTTAGGCTCTTTGCTAGGAGCATAAGTCTAACCACAAGCTGCTTTATGTTAAACTGCTGATCAACAAAACATAGTAGAATTACCAGTGCCTCACAAATATGAGTAGTTCCATAAAAAATCACTGATGCTTGCTTATCTTGGGCTTTTACACAAACCAATTCTTGATGATGAATAAATGGTACCAGCTTATGTAGATTCTGGGTGGTGAGTCGAAATGCAGTTTCTTCAAAAACCTCACGAAAGCAGTCGATTTTATTGATAGGTACAACTGCCTTCATAAAAGCTGTTACTATATACTTTAATCCGAAAAATGCGAACACATTCAGGAAGGGTTTCTCCAACTGGATGGGCATCTTTACTATAACTTTTAAGCATGTCAGCTATGTTTCTTTCTCTCTTGTCTAACGTTTTTCCCAGTCTCATTGATGACTGTAGGTGTTTACATAATACACTTTTTGAGTGAAAGAGTCTCCCTGCAAAAAAAAACTACAAGTGGTTCAAATAAAGTGGAGCTAGTGTTGAGTTCTAGATTTGTAAGCATCTCTATGGATACCTAGAGCCTGTGCATACGTTGCTAGAATCATATTAACACGGTACAATAAAACCGAATGCTACTAGAGATGAGCACGTGCCATATCAAGATTTTCTCTACTACTAGAGATGAGCACGTGCTATATCAAGCTTTTCTCTACTACAAGCTCGGCCTACAGTAGTCAGACCAACCCAACACAGGATGCTGACTGTTCATAATTTCCTTACGTTTCTATTAATTAAAACTGCTACGAACCAGCATTCGTTATTTTCAGATCGCTCCACAACCTGGATGTTGCCAGGTGGATCAGCAGTGCTTAAATGGCAATAATTAATGCAAGTGTAACATGAAACTCTGCCCTCAGGCTATCCTCGCTCAGGACGACATCTCAATCATGCAAATAACCAGAACTACTTCACCTGCAACACTTTGGTAACAGAGGGCATGCCTGGTAACCACTCGTTCTAATGAAGGAGAGAGGAACATGACAAAAAGTCGAAGAAAGACACTCCCTGTGCATCATATCTACACTAATATTCTCCCTGTGCATTATATATACGCTAATATTCTCCCTGTGCATTATATCTACGCTAATATTCTCCCTGTGCATTATATCTATGCTAATATTCTCCCTGTGCATAATATCTACACTAATATTCTCCCCGTGCATATCTACGCTAATATTCTCCCTGTGCATATCTACGCTAATATTCTCCCTGTGCATATCTACACAAATATTCTCCCTGTGCATCATATCTCATATCTACACTAATATTCTCCCTGTGCATATCTACGCTAATATTCTCCCTGTGCATAATATCTACACTAATATTCTCCCCGTGTATATCTACGCTAATATTCTCCCTGTGCATATCTACGCTAATATTCTCCCTGTGCATAATATCTACACTAATATTCTCCCCGTGCATATCTATGCTAATATTCTCCCCGTGCATATCTACGCTAATATTCTCCCTGTGCATGATATCTATGCTAATATTCTCCCTGTGCATATCTACGCTAATATTCTCCCTGTGCATCATATCTACACTAATATTCTCCCAGTGCATTATATCTACGCTAATATTCTCCCTGTGCATATCTACGCTAATATTCTCCCTGTGCATATCTACGCTAATATTCTCCCTGTGCATCATATCTACACTAATATTCTCCCAGTGCATTATATCTATGCTAATATTCTCCCTGTGCATATCTACGCTAATATTCTCCCTGTGCATATCTACGCTAATATTCTCCCTGTGCATGATATCTATGCTAATATTCTCCCTGTGCATGATATCTATGCTAATTTCTCCCTGTGCATCATATCTACACTAATATTCTCCCTGTGCATCATATCTATGCTAATATTCTCCCTGTGCATTATATCTAATCTAATATTCTGAAAGACTGATGGGGTAAAAAGCTTCTGCATGACGAGGCATACTTGTAGTCCAAAATACACCATAAATACATTTCTGTTCCATTTGGTTGGTTGGAACTGGTTTGCCTTTCCCCTTGAAATTCACTCAAAGATAATGCTTATGGTGATTTGAAGCGGACTTCATTTAAACACACACACCGAGCATTTTTCTAGCTTTGGGTTTTGTGAAAACCGTTGAAATGTTGGCAAAGATTCAACAAAAGTGACTGGAATACTGGAATAAAGTATTTTTATAAAGTAATTTATTGATAAATTTCCGCATCTGCATCCCTATAATCTGCATCCCTATAATATCACACGCTCACCACACACGGACGCACGCACATGCACACACACACACCCTCATTCCTCACAAAGAAACGCTACATCATATACGCCAATCTTTACCACGCCATATGCACTTTAGATAACTTGAGGTTACACTGCACATGTGCTGCAATGTAGTGTGAATTATCCCGTAGGTATTTCACGTTTGATGTCATCATGAAGCTTATTATGCCAAGTGATGCCCTCCTTGCCTGACCATGGAATTTATAGCAAAACTAAATGCATAACAGTACATCGTGTCGCAATAATCATTTGATAGCAGTTGCAATTGAACTGTTGTTTTACCTGGATTCACATGCTGGGCTAAACACAACTTCTGAAGTTACCACTTGGCCTGAAATAAAACACTGAGGACAAAAAGTCACTGCTCTACTAAGGTTAACAATAACAACATTAACTAGCACATATTATTAAACATAAGCATTATCACAGGCAAATAACTAACACAGACCCAGGGGGGTAATTTCCATATGAAAGTTGGGGGGGCCAAAAGCAGTATTAAAGCTGCTTACTCTAGGGGAGTCTCTAAACTCATCCATGATATTTTGAAAAATAGGAGTAATTAGAACTACAGACTTTGGGGTAAATTAGTGTTGAAAATATTTTCATTTTAGTTATCACCCGAACACATAACATAACCAGATGACAAACAGTATACTAACACTAACATCTAAGAGAGAGAAAGAGACTATCATTCACATCTACTAAGAAATGGAAAAGTGGCCGAAGATGGATGAGCGCCTCTCTACTCTATCCCCAAACTCATTTGTCACTTGCTTGAGGCTCAGTTCCTTCACCAGCTCTTTATGCACTGTGCATGTCATGAGATGATTGAGGCGGTTGTTCGACATTGTTGTACGAAGGTAAGACTTCACCCTTCTAAGCGCACTGAAGGCTCCAGAGCTTGCATTAGTTGCCGGCATAACCAGAACAACCTTGACCAAAGACATGACCTCTGGTATGAGGGGCCAGATGCTTTTGTTCTTTTTGAGGAAATCAACGACATTTTGCAATGTATCACCACCACCTTCATCTTGACTGAAACTGCGATAGGACTCTGCCATTATAGATAGCTGGATTCTTAAGGTATCAGGGTCAAACTCAGTGTAGAACTCACATAGTTCGTCAACATTTTGTGAGACATCCTCCCCCAATGTTCCTTTCACTAGGACCTTCTCACAGGTTGAATTTGTGGTGTAGTCCTTCTGATTAAAACGCTCTTCAATGCTACAGTATCCACAGCCTCAAAATTGATTTGGCAGTAAAAGTTCTCTACATTGGTATGGTGCTCATGTTGAGCATTACCCTCACTATACCTTGATGGCATCTTACGGTGACGTGGAAGTGAAGGCTCTTTTAGTTCCAACTTCACAGCAGCTTGAGTTACTTTTGTCCAATGGAGGCTTGCATCCCTATCTGATCGTATTCCTCATATATAGGACAGTGACAGACAGCTTGGCATTCGCTTGAGCATCCACTGCACATAGCTCTGCCCTCTGAAGGCAAGTGCTGAGGTTATCTGAATGTGAAAGTACTACAATGGCTAGCTGAAGACCACAGAAGAAACTAAAAGTTTGCATTTTAGTCTCCACTCCAATTATTCTTGCCTTCATTTTCAGAATAGATGCTGCTCGGAGAGTCCACCTTGTTGGGCAGAGGATTTTCAGAGTTGGTGAGTCAATATTATCTACATGGAGATCATGTTCCATTTGCCCCAGAATTTCTGATTGCTTTCTGCGGAATACTGCCTCTCTTTTTGGACTCTTCTTTATTTAATTTAGTAATTTCATAAGCCACATCAAGCGTGTCTTTCAACAGGGAATTTTTATTTATTGTATCCCCGACAGCAAGATTAAGCGAGTGGCAATAGCAGTGTGTTAGCAGACATTTTTCATTCAGTTTCTTGATTAGTGCAGCAACCCCATTTTTTGTTCCAGTCATGGTCGAACATCCGTCATAACATAGCCCACGGGCATCTTGAATTTTGAGATTCATGCGTAGCAGCACATCTTTTATGCAAGCAACAATTGTGTCTGCATTGGTCTGAGAAACTGACATCAGACCAATACATTCCTCACATACTGTCATCTCATTCACCCAACGTATGCAAATCACAAGTTGTTCAATGTTGCTCGCATCTGTACTCTCATCAGCCAAGATATTGTAACATCCAGATTCAGCTATGTCAGCTGCTATACCATGAAGCACTTTTAGAGCCATGATTTGTAAGATTTCATTCTGAGCATCTGGACTGATATGCTTGTCGTAAGACTTTTCAATCCATTTGCGAAGCACTTTATCATCTTCAGCTCGCAGAAGGAGGAGTTGCTTGAAATTTGACTCCTCCTCTTGCTTGTCCTTACGAAGCTGGCGGGCAAGATAGGATACACTTTGAATGATTTTCAGGAGGCAGTTCCTATTTTCCTCTTTCTGACTCTTAAGCTGCTCCTTCAGCTGCTCATCAATATGACAAGGTTGAGTTAACATAGCAACTGCATGCTTGTGACATAGCGAGCTTTCGTGCTTATGGAAACCCTTGTTTTTACACAGAGCATTTTTCCAATTTCTGAACCCATCAGACAAGAAGGAGGTTTCAGACCTTGTATCCAGCTTAAGCAGTCCCTTCAAATTGGCTGTGCCACAAGTGTGGCAAATACTAGTGTCTGATAATGCAGCCATGAAAATTGCGAGTACCAGGCTGGTTGGAATGCTCGTTGATGACCCATCTTGCTTTTAGGGTATTTGATGTTGATTGGCTGGTAGGGAACTTGAGGAAGGGTATCCAGAGTCAGGGATATTCTACTGGCTTCTTGTTGCTGCTCCTGAGAGATATCAAAAGTACTTGAAGCTTGAGTCAAAGTTTAATTTTGCAAAAACAACTACAACAACAGGGTCTGTCAATGATTGTTTAATAAGGATTCACTGACATCAGAGGCTGAGATGCCACATAAAAATTGAGAGGCTTAATGTTGTTATCATGTGATGGATTATGACCGTTCAGATTCTTCTGGGTTTTCTTCAACCTGTACATCTTGGCTATCAGATCCTTGGGCTTGATCATCAGCCTTCTCCCAGACTCCCTTTGTCTCTTAGTTGGACTTTGACAAAAACTTAACAAGGAGGCTTGTCTTTTAGGCATGATTCTCACTCTGCAGCAGCACTAGCTAATTTCTCCGTTCACTCTTATATTGCTTAGTATTCCGAATAATGATTAACAGCCATTAGGTTTATAGCAGAACTCAACATAAGGCAGTGGAGAGCTTACTCACTCCACTGCTGTCATGGCAAAATCAAAATTAACCAATGAAATAACATGAACTATATAAATGTCAAAATGATCCTAACAGCTAAAATGATCCTCACACTTAAAGTGTTAGTTCCATGGTATGGTCTGAGGCTAGTTTGGTTGAGTTGTCAGGCTGTTATTCCTGACATACACTAACTGGTCACATGTATTGAACCGATTAGGAAACAAAGTTGCCAATATTGTGGTGTTGTTCTATGGCGTTGTTCTTTCTAGCATATTTCACACCAATTACAATTATGAATGTGCTATAACTTGTTAGTCAACACCTTCAACAGCTTGCGAAAAACTACCTTAGAAAACTTGTTTTGGCCAAAAGTTGGGGGGGCCATGGCCCCCCCAGCCCCCCCAGGAATTACCCCTCTGAGACCACAACACAAACACAACCCCTCACTGGTTAAAATCTAAAGCTATCAACCAGATGTGAATCCAAGAAGCTTGCACAACAGATCAACATGGGGATCTAGCTTAGAGGCAACTAGACCTACCATAAAAGGTATTCGTCAGGCAAAAATCATGACTCCCGCAGCTTAACGGAACTCTATAGCCATATCTTAAATAGCCACACGATTTTAAATTGTAACATCTCATACTACGGATGGTGCATTATCTCACAAAGCAGCCTACTTACTTGAACGATTTTTCTGTAACTTCTAAATAAACGAAATTCCGATTAGACATTATTACTTGCCTTTTTGCGCATGCTCAGAACAGTTGGACCACGTGCCATATAAGCTGTTGTCGGTCTTCTTCGTTTTACGTACCCGTTCGTGAGAACCTCAGCTACAATGGCAACTGAAGTATTCTTCGACATGACCGCAGACGGAGAGGAGATTGGTAGGATTACAATGGAGGTATAATACTGCGTAAGCAATTCGAAATTCATGCTAACTGTTGACTCCAGCTGACAGGAACTCTAGCCTAGTGAGGCTTCTTTACCCTATGCGAAATAGTGTATAATGTTTACAGCTTGACTTAGGCGTAAACAGTTGTGTGTGTTTTTTAGGATTAGTGCCATTTAGTTTGTTGAATTGAAAATCCTCATTGCTAGCATTGGGGCTAGGTAGGTTTAAGATTGATGGAGTTACTGATCAGAGCCACTACCTTTATAACCATAGCAGTTGTCCTTATTTATTTATTTTCCTTTTGTTTAAATTATGTAGCATAAGGGTATGAGATCTAGTACTTCATTGACCATATAATTAGAAATACAGAGTTCTTTGGCCCGACCACGAGCATTCTTTATTGGTCTACATGTACGACCAGCTTGACTCTGCCTAGAGTGGAAGTGTGCAGGTCAGTTCCTGTCCAAGTCATAAATTTCTGCCAATGGAGGATGCAAGCTACCTAGGCTTAGGGTCAGTACTGCAAAGGACCATGCAGCCCATTAACACGTGTGATGAATATTTTTGTGACATCAGAATTTCTATGACGAGTGCTAATTAATCGCAACGTTTAGAGACAAGAAATTGTAGGCATGTGTAGTTAGCACAATGTGACTCATTCTTGAGATTTCCTAGCCTTTAGTCTGATATCCTCAATTTATCGACCCTCATAAGTCACAGTACTGAGAACATTATGTGACAGGTGAGCATCTTTATGAATGCCAGTAGTGTGTCGAGTCAGACTCGAGCACTCGTACTACCTGCCTGTCCACACACCTTACTTGTTTTATTCTGGTTTGCATGATGTATTGTGGGGCTGTGCATGATGTATTGTGGGGCTGTGCATGATGTATGTGGAGGTGTGCATGGTGTTGTATGTGGAGCGGTGCATGATGTATGTGGAGGTGTGCATGATGTTGTATGTGGAGCGGTGCATGATGTTGTATTGTGGAGGTGTGCATGATGTTGTATGTGGAGCGGTGCATGGTGTTGTATGTGGAGTGTGCATGATGTTGTATGTGGAGCAGTGCATGGTGTTGTATGTGGAGCGGTGCATGGTGTTGTATGTGGAGCAGTGCATGGTGTTGTATGTGAAGCAGTGCATGGTGTTGTATGTGGAGTGTGCATGGTTGTATGTGAAGCAGTGCATGGTGTTGTATGTGGAGTGTGCATGATGTTGTATGTGGAGGTGTGCATGGTGTTGTATGTGGAGCGGTGCATGGTGTTGTATGTGGAGGTGGTGCATGATGTATATGGGGTGTGTCCTTGACTTATCTTGCAAAAGCTGGTAATGTTTGGTCGCACGTTCAACATCAGGAATAGCATCTGGAGTGAGGTCAGAGAAGCCATGTCCGACAAATAAGCACAATGTTTGTGGTTCCAACCACGAAAGGTGGGTTGATCTTGTGCCCAGACGTTCCTCTTGGGAGTAGGTCTCTCCCGAGGCAGAATTCTTATGTTGTCAGCCATCACGAACAAACAACCTTGCTGGTTTATTCAGGCTCACGTTGACCCTTAGCCTAGCTACCAATCCACTATATTGTTATTTTATAGAGAAGCAGGTTAGAGTCCTAGTGTTGACCCTTCCTTCATGTCCATTGATGGAATTGTTGGCTTGTGTGTGTGCTTCTATATTGAATGTGTCCGAGCAAAGTCGTAGTTGGTGCGAGATAGTTGATATGCCGAGTAAGTAAATGTGTATGTTCAGCTGGTGGGCAATACCAAGAATTTTCCCTCTGGAGGCCATGCCCTTTCCCAGACAGTGATTTGGTACAGGGTCTACTTGCATGAGACTGATTCGTGTCTAGTGTGCAGCCCCACAGCTGTTATGGCTGCCTGGTGGCTAGGTGTAGTTTGGGGAGAAGAGCCTCCTTAACCATCACACTGCATGTCCCCACTGAAGTTAGCCTGCAGAGTGGTTTGTGTAGCGAGGGTCTGGCTGGAGTTGTTGCTAAATAATAGTAATCGTCCTCTTGGACCAACGGCTGCTAGTGTACATCCTCATTCTCAAAGTGACGTTGCATGAATTCTAACACATCCTGCATGATATGATATTGGGGGTGTGGGCAACAAGCATTAGGTTTTGTCAGCTCACACTTCACTGGCCCAATTGCATCTACTTTTCTCTGTGGTCACCCATTCCGTCGTTTGTCTCGAGCTCGTGTGAGATCATTCATGTTGTTCCTTGATGTGTTTTGGGTGTGCCAACTGGAATATTTACCTCTAGGCCAAGACCTTGGAATGTTTTTAGCATAAGTGCTGAATCTACTACTTGGTGTGGTCCGTCTGTGACTAGGGAGGACTAATATTAGTTGTTGGTTATGGGTGTAGTTCAGATTATCTTGAACCAAAGCAATTTGTCCTACCATTAGGTGAAACAAAAATACAACAAATACCATTACAAGCGAATATAGACTCACTATACCATGGTGTTGCCATGGTGTTGGTTTGGCACAGCTTGCATGTGTAGATTACTAACAAATTTTATCACACAGAAGTAGGATAAGGGTATTTCTTAGTAATTAATCAGCTTCTTGATGGTATGCTGCTAAATATATGTGTGTATATATGTATCTGTTGTTATTGTATTCATTATTATATGTTTCAGCTTCGACCGGATGTTGTTCCCAAGACAGCAGGTGAGGCGTTTGTTTGAATAAATACCGAATATAAGTTTAAAATGCGTGTAAATTGAAACTCCCTCTGGCATTATTAAATTAGTTCTCCCTTTGCTGTTAATTGTATTACCAGAAGACAGCTCATTTCAAAGCTTTCTAATGATATGTGGTACTCCATGAAGGCTAGTAAGTCTGTACAGTGAGCTTGTTTAAAGAGCTTTCTAATGCTATACAGTACTTCATGAAGGCTAGTAAGTCTGTACAGTGAACTTATTTAAAAGCTTTCTAATAATATACATTACTTCATGAAGGCTAGTAAGTCTGTACAGTGAGCTTATTTAAAAGCTTTCTAATGATATACAGTACTTCATGAAGGCTAGTCAGAGATGACAATCTAAACTTTGAATCTCTGACCACTTTGAAATTCATTGAATGTCTATAACCACTTCATAATCACCAGTTGTGTAACAGAACCACAATAGCATTTTTTTTAGTCGGATTTCATCAGATACAGGAAATGTGATTACTGAAGAGCAGGAATCAGTGGCAAACAATGACTTATAACTTTTCACTGGTAAGCACTTTCACTGGTAAGCAAACAAAAGATCCTACTCGTTACTATGTGGTTGTGTTACATACGCTGTGAATGAGAAGTGGTCAGTCAATGATAATTTTTTTATTGATTTTTTATTTATATTTTTTATGTATATATATATATATTATTATTGTTAATAGAGTGTTCAGTTTTTGAGCGAGTATACTCGCCATCACTGTAGTACAAGCCTCATCAAGTGTATGCTCTAGATTTAACAGTGGTTCCCAACCTTTTCAAGGCTATTACCCCTTTTCCATAAAGCAAACCTTCCATTACCCCCTCCCCTCCGCCACTGCCCCAAATAGTATGTATGCCAGATATCATTTTTTAATACAGGAATCACGACTACATATTAATGTGAAGGTTGAGCCTGTTTTTTTTAGAGACAAGCTTGGAAATTTGAGGGACAGTTGTACTCAGGGCACAGCGCAGGTCATCCTCAGCATCAAGCCTGTTCCTTGCTTTAGATTTTATGACTAGAAGGGCTGAGAAAGCACTCTCACAGAGGTATGTGGATGAGAATGGAACAAGAACTCTGAGAGCAAAGCCACTGGTTTTCGGGTATGTTGGCAGCATCTTGGCCCAGAAGTCAGAGAGCTGGAACTCCTCCTTAGCTGCACTGTTGTTAACTAACTCCAAGAACTCTTCTTGAATGTCGTCAGGGAGGTCATCAACAGAACTTCTGAGGAGTTTCTTGTGAGTATCATCTCTGTGCTCTCTGTGTTGATCCCAGGAAAGTAGTGTACAAATTCTCCTTTTAGACCTGACAGGTGTTCCTTGATGTTCTCTTTTAGCTCGTCTGTGATTGTTCCCTCCCCCACAACCTCCAGCAAGCGGTGAAATGCAGAGATATTTCCGTTGTCCAGCTTCCTTTCCCAGGGGCAAATTTTGGCCAGAAAAGCAGCGATGTGGTCAGTATTCATGATGATGTTTGTTTTCCGACCCTGGAGCTTGAGATTCAGACCATTCAAAGCTTCAAATATGTCGGCCAGATAACTGAGTTGACACTTGAAGTCTGGCACTTGAATGGCGATCAAACAGTCCTATCAAAGTGAATTAACATCAGATTATTAGTTATTGTATTTTCCAATCAATCTATACCTCAGCTTTCTTTCCATCACGGCTCTTCAGGAAAGTCTCAAGCTCTCCAACAAGTTCGTAACGTGCGAGAACATTGCCTTTTGATAGCCAACGAACAGAGGTGTGGTAGAGAAGGTTCTACATAAGATGATAGGGACCATATTATCTGCTTTCTCCTTGTAAGTATATTTACCCGATGTTGTGCATCCATATCTTGGCTCAGTTGGCGGAAGAGTCTTGTGTTGAGTGCACTTCCCTTGATGTAATTCACGATCTAAATTAGTAGAGAAGAAAGTGTTACTTGTGCAATGTGTTGAAGGAAATTTTATCATGTTCAACACTCATCAGCATTTAACAAGGGACAACTATCATTTATATACTTGGATGACTGCCCCCAAAGTCTGTTTGAGAGTTGTGGGGAGGGTTTTTGATGCCAGTGCTTCACGGTGGATGAGGCAGTGTGTTGTTATTACACCAGGGTTCTTCTTTTTAACCAGAGTTATGAATCCTGTGATTGAAATTTCATTCATTATGATATGGGTTGGCAAAATATGTACTGCCTGCATGCACTATACCAGAACGAGATCATAAAGAAGAGATCCCAGCATGGCTGGAGCTCCATCAGTGCATATGCCTACCAACTTCTCCCAAGACAATTTCTCTTTCTCATGAGCTGTAGTCGATGTGGTCAAAGGCTTACAGAAGAGGAACTCCTCAACACAGCTTCCCGTGATGTAGCGAGCAAAAACCTGGAATGTAATGCACAAAATGGCACAAAACTTTGAGGTAATGGGATCTGGTATTTACCATGAGCTGAGCGCATTGTGCCACATCTACTGATTCATCCAGCTGAATGGAAAAGAATGGAGAGGCCTTTATCTTCTCGGTGACCTGCTACTGGATGTCTTTTGACATATCATCAATGCGCTGCTTGACAGTGTTGTCGGAAATGGAGATCTATAATTGTCAAAGGAAGTCTGGGAAATGTAGTATGCTTTGAAAAATGTAATATCAGACCTGTTTCATCTTGCTGGCACTCTCCTCATCCAGAACAAGCCGTGTTGCCTCAACCAGACATGGCTTGATGAGTTTTTCACCAATGTTGTGTGGCTTCTTATTCTTGGCGATCAGTAGCGAAATTTTGTAGGAAGCCTCAACAAACCAACTGTCCTGAAAATTTTCAAAATTCTTCCATACACACCCATCACCACTAAATTAGTAAAACTATACTTCACCTAAAATTCCCAGCTCTGGTATTTACCTGGAAAAGGACTCGTGTTCCGCGATCCAACCTCGCCCTTTTCATGTGTTCTTCTTTCATTTGGAAGTATTCTAGGGCCAGCTCTGGGTGGACTTTGGTCAGGTGGTCCTTGAGCTTTGAAGGCTTCATTCTCTCATTTGTGAGGGTTTTCTGGCAAACCACACACTGAGGGACTTGAAGGCCTTTGTGGACAATGAAAGAAAATCCATGGGCCAGGAAACTCTCATTGTATGAACGCTTTTTTGACATTGAAAAAAACACAAGGCAGCACAACACAACTTTGATTCAATACTTTTCTTCTGTCAGGTGACCAGGTCAGAAAAATAATTGGCTCTCTAGTACACCCAGGGTGAACATCAAAGGAAAACAATCTACAACACAATCAATCCTGACAGCACAGTTTTACTACAGGCTAGACAACTATAATATTACTATAAATTATATATAGTCCATACTGAGTTTTATGGGATTGACTTGTTTTATTGCTGAGCAACGCTCAAAATTACTCTTTATTTTTTTTTCTTCTTCTTTTTTCCTTCTTTTCCCCCCCACCCCCTTCTTTACAATTGTTGCTTGCCTCTAACCTTAACTTGTGGCTTTTAATATAAGCTGCAATTTGATAGAATCAACTCCATTGTGGCACGTTAACAAAAGCTTCATTGCTAGGTCATGCTGTTTGATCGCAAAACTTCAGTGCCTCCTTTCTAAAGTACAAAGGGATTGATTGATTTTAGCAAGCATGTGAACTTCAATATTTATTAGACCTTATAGTAACGTAAGCTTGTCGATGTGGCTGTATGCATATTTACTACAACATGTGTTTGAGTTGGTACGATTTGTGTAGAGAACTTTAGGGCTCTGTGCACTGGTGAGAAAGGCTTTGGCTTTAAAGACTCCGTCTTCCATCGCGTCATTCCTGGCTTTATGTGTCAGGGAGGGGACTTCACAAAAGGCAATGGCACGGGAGGAAAATCCATCTATGGAGAGAAGTGAGAGTTTGTGTGGAATCATTATTACCTGATGGTATCCACTAACTTTGTGAGCCCTTGTAATGTCACCTGCTAACTAATTAAGGGGTCTAATTCGTAGATTTCTTTTAACGCTGGTGTAGGGGTGGCCACAGTTGTGAAACTATTTGGACATGTTTCAAGGTTGTGAGCATCATTCCATAGGAAGAAGGTGTGGTAGAAATGCCATGTATGAAGCATGTGACCGTGTCTATTGCGAACATTTACTGAGGGGTATACTATGTGACTTGCATTATAATGTTTGTTCAGCCATTTCTATTTATAGTGTCGATAAATTCTATGCCCTATAGGACATGTACTGTAATTCCTCCATTAGGAACACATGCACACACATACATACAAACACCCTCTAATTGTAACCCTGAGGCAAGTAGCAATAAGACATGCCCAAATAATTGTTCATTAACTTATAAACTGAAGACTGGGTTGTTATGGCCACCAGCAGGGATTGAACCCTGATATCAGCTTTTTCCTGGTACCTTTTTAGTTGACCGTTGCCACAGGTACCAAAACGGTTAATATCTTCCAAACAGGCACTTGAGCTCTTTCACAACTGCAAATCAATAGGTACCGACCTTCCCATAGTAATGGCAGGCAGATTGGATGAAAGGAAGTAGTAACCGTGGCTCCTACTAGGGAATATACGGTATTGCATTTATGATTCCCAATGTATCCATGGGCACTGCTTTCATGTTTGTTTGAGGTGAATGATCTGGTTGCCACTCGGCTGCAAGCCTGCAGATTGCCAAAGTGCTAGCAAGATCCTTGACTTCCACTCTTCATATTTGCTCGCCATTGCTCGAATGAACACTAAAAGTAGATCAGATTGAAGCAAATTTTGTGCTTTCCAGTCCTGATATTTGATGTGTATATATATATATATATCGTGTGGTGCATGGATTCGTAGAAAATCGTGAATGTGAGTACATTTCCTCGGGAACGTAATTGTTGGTAGCATGAGTAGGCATGGCTAGTGGCATAATAGTGCAGGATCCCCTTATGGTAAGGTCAGGTGGAGGTCACTCTTGATTTTTTTAAATTATTATTATTAATTTCCTGACAATTCTTGTGCTGAGCAAACCACATGATGTAGCAGTGCAGGAAATTAGTCTGACATCAGACATTTTCCAAACATTTCATAGATTAAATCCGTGTTGAAATGTCCGAGCAACACTAGCCAATGCTATGGAATATGCCCATTTGCACAACCACAAACGTATCGAAGCATCTGATGCTCCGACCTTTAACTCGGACTGGAATGAGGAAGAGGTGAAGCTGTTGCGGCCCAATCTGTAGCTTGCATTGTTCATTATAGAGTTTTATGGTGATTTGAGGAACATGTAATAACCTTTCAACAACAACAAAAATGATGGCACGTCAAAATCTGAGAATGGCAGAACAAAATTGATTGTACTCGGACAAATAGAACAGATTTTGGTTGTAATTTCCTGCACTGATGTAGCTATTGTATGTGAATGAATTACTGTATTATGGATGCTTTACATATGATTATAATCTTCGCTATTAGGTTTGCTGATGAGAACTTTAAATTGAAGCACACAGAATCTGGTATCCTATCCATGGCCAATTCTGGTGCCAACACTAATGGCTCCCAGTTCTTTATCTGCACTGCCAAGACTGAATGGTAGGATGATTATTATTATTGAATATGTGTGAGTGTGTCTAACCAGATTTGCAACAACAACAAAAAAACAGACTTGCTGCGGAATTATTATTTTGAGGGTTTTGTAAAAGTCGAGCCTTGTGTCTGACTAATCCGTCCAACAGGTTTCCAATTTTTCTCTCAAGTGTGCTACACTGGCTTATTGTACATTTCCATGAAGACATTCAATTAATTTGTTGCTAAGGAAGGTACTATAAAACTACTCACTGGCTCCATATTATGATCAGTAAGTTTGGACGAGGAAGAATGGAGCTGTTGGAGTCTTCTCCTCTGGGAACGTTGGACTGTCGAGGTAAGCCAGTGCTAGTATTAGCAGTAGTTATTTTAGGTGAGATTCAAGCTTAGAAGTATCACAGTATCTCCTTAGCTACCATAGACCTGCTGTTCTAAAAAATAAAAAATTAATAGGCACTTGAGCTCTTTCACAACTGCAAATCAATAGGTACCGACCTTCCCATAGTTATGGCATGCCGATTGGACGAAAGGAATTAGTAACTGTGACTCCTACTAGGGAATATACAGTATTGCATTTATGATTCCCAATGAATCCATGGGCACTGCTTTCATGTTTGGGTGAAGGCTCTGGTTGACATGAGCATATTGGACCAATGACCAAGCACAATTGTTTTTCTGGCTATGTAATATGTAATAACAGGGTTTCATTTAGGGGGCGGGGGAGATGCCCCCCCCCCTTGGAAATTGTATTATTAAAATTCTTATTGATGTTGATAAGTGTTTGACATCATGCCCCCCCTTACAATTTTCTTAATGAAACCCTGAATAATGAAACCCTGAATAAGGTAGTGTTTTAAAAATAACTTTTCTGTCTGAGTTGGTAACGTCTCCCAGGAGATGATACTTTTTATCACGATTAGCTGTAGCGTGTACTTCTTCACCAAGACAGACTAAAACTTGATGAGTTGTGTGTCTCTGGAGCTTCCACTGAGCCAATCTTTGAGATAAGACGACAAAATGTGCAGACAACAAAATGTGTTGTTGTTCTGATCTTGTTGTATTTTTGGCTCCTCCTGTAGTTTTATCGAATGTCTGTCATAAACCAGTTCATGAAATACTTTGCTTACCTGTTGATTTATAACCTCCTTCCAGGTTGGATGGAAAGCATGTGGTGTTTGGCAAAGTGGTTGATGGCATGGAAACCATAAAAAAAGTGGAAGCTTACGGATCTGATTCGGGCAAGACCTCGAAGAAGATTGTGGTAGCAGATTGTGGTCAGTTGTAGAACTCCTTGCTGCAACTGGAAATGACTTGAGAACTCCAATAGTGGATGTGATTTGTTTTGCTTTTGTTGTGTTTGCTAGTTCTTCGGGGATACAAAACACAATTTCATGCATAGGAAGGATTTATAAGGCAGTAAGTAAACCCTCGTACCTGGCAGTTCAGCCCCTTTGGATTGGTGAAATTAGTGTAACACATTAATATGATTACTGAGGCATGGATATCCTGTTCTCTTATTGCAAGTTACTGCATCGTTGATACTGAATAGAAATTGAAATCACAATGTGCAGCACATAGTTGGTGGTGGGTAATATATATATACCAGGGTTTCAATTAGGGGGGGTTGCCCCCCCCTGGAAATTGTATTATTAAAATTCATTAGAAACTTTGTCACATCTTTAACCATCCTTAATATCCAGATTGTCACATCTTTAATCATCCTTAACCGATTGCACGCCGTATTCCTAGTACCCGCGGGCAAATTATTCATGAATTAACGAGGTATTTTACTTATTATTTTTATATCTTCCGTTCTGCAGGGACTCCACCCATGAAACTTGGGTCATATTCAGCCACATGATAGCTCTACTTCCTGTAAAAAAATCGAGCCTTCCTTACCAACTGGGCAGAACTAACCAGCATTATAAAACCTTGTTATCTTCTTGGGGGCGAATATTTTCATATTTTCACACTATTATACACACATTATAATGCCAACACAAGATGGAGCATCTATTTACAAACCCTCTACCAGCTGCAAAGCCAGTGGGTTGTTTTCCCCATCAAAATGCTAACACATAATAATACAAAAAACAAATTATAAGAGAGTGAAAATGCTAACACATACTAGAATAAAACCATAATATAAAACACAATTATGTAAGGGAGTGTCTTGGGTAGAGCTCCGGTCTTGCTGTCACGGGTAGAGTAGAACTTGCTCAGTCTTGGGTATAGCTTGCTTGGTCTCCGGCATGATATTTCACCATGTTTTTATTCTACACAAACATGAGATACCAGGATAAGAATAACACTTGAATACTGGAGAGACGAGAGAAGTAGACGAAGGGACAGGGAACGAGAGAAGTAGACGAAGGAGCAGGGAACAAGAGAGAAGTAGACGAAGGAGCAGGGAACAAGAGAGAAGCACAGAAAGGAGCAGGGGGTGCATAAACATTACTGATAGTCCACCAAGGTATGGTATTACGAAAACAGTCACGGCCTGTTGATCCACCACACAAAGGAACCTTACAAAAACAACACTGGGACCTTGCCTCATGCCTGTAACCTTTACTAATGCAAACTACACAGCGCTTCTTTGCACAGCACTGTGGGAAATGACCTAGTTTTAAATTGAGGCGATCTAGCTGACTATTTGCCTGACTACAACGTTGACCTGCACGCTGCCGAGAAGAGAAAGAACCAATCAAAGATTTAGCTAGAACAATCCTAGCTTCTAGATAATTACCCTTCCTTACTGATATTGGAGCTCGGACAGAAGAAAACAAAATAAATGAATTCAATAAACAAGCTTCTATCAAATTTGTAACCAACAAACCATCAATAGAATTTACATGTACATAACGCATTAGCTCCAAAAACCGAGTCCTAGGCATTACTTTACGAACCAAAGATCCAGACAAATCCGAGTGATTAGTGGACCAGTACAATTCTAAGTATGGAAGTGTGGAAACTCCCATTATTATCAACATTCCTACAAAAGCTTTCATTTCCTCTATATTAGTATCTACCCATGGCCTGGAGAGACTAGCCATCCTAGAAACGTAACTGTTGGTCTCTGCTACTAGGAGTTCCCACACTTCAAGAGTAAAAAAAAGGTAAAATGCATCTAAAAATGTACTTGATGCACCAAGCAATGAAGAAGTTGGACCAGCTGTTGCTGTATAGTCCAATTTCAAAGGAGTTGGCTCCTTTATTTCCCACTTACCTGTGACCTCAGTTAGCCTAGAACCAGTGCCAGATGCTTGGGCAGAACCAGTGCCAGATGCTCGCACACGCCTATAACCTCTGGCCCGCCTACTACCAGTACCTTTTGGAGGACCACTAGCAACACTTACGACTCCACTACCACTTGAGCTGCTTCCCCCTTGGCCAGTACTCCCTCGCCCGCCTCTCCCTCGGCTAGTACTCCCTCGCCCGCCTCTCCCTCGCCCGCCTCTCCCTCGCACAACTCCAGCACCAGTCGTGTTCCCACGCCCTGTAGAGACTTCAGGCAAGGCTTCCTCATCCTCCAATGTAACAAAAGGAGTCATAGATGCCTCATCTCCACTCTCATCATCTGATGCTGTAGGGAAAGTAGTGGGGAGGGTGGGAAAAACAAGATATATATATATCAAGTTTGTGGTCAACATTTGAAAATTCAAATGAAAATCAACAACTCAACAACTCCAACCTACACTCTTAGCTATAACTTTTTTTCTATAACTATCCTGTCTGAATTTGGAATACCAACAGAATAAGCTATATAGTATTTGGCAATAGTACACTCAGTTGACTATGGTAAACAAAGGCTATGAAGCGCTAAGGTTAGAAGAAACTTACAATCGAGAAGTCCATCCAAGCGCGCCTCTTCTCTTAGAGCAAATGGATCCAGAGTGTTTCCTCGGTATGCATAGATGTCTTCACCTTCTTCCCCAAATGAATCTGACCCCAGAATCGTTGGCTAAAAGTTGAGAAATAACGTCCTCACAGGAGAGCATCTTTGAGCAGTTAAAAAAAAAAGCTCGACCAACAAAAATGGCGTTCAACCGCAGGTTTTTTGTTGCACGATGCATCAACCGGAAATAATCATTTTTGTGACGTTCTCTAGTCTACTAGGCATGTGCAGAACCCAACCGGGGCTGTTAGCTCGTAACGGTTCATTTTATATATTTTTGTGTGGCGAAGGATGTAAGGTCTCGCGCCATATGGCGCTTACGGCGTTTAATCGGTTAATATCCAGATTGTCACATCTTTAATCATCCTTAATATCCAGATTGTCACATCTTTAATCATCCTTAATATCCAGATTGTCACATCTTTAACCTCCTTAACTCCAGTGCCCCCCCCCCCCCCCCCCTTGGGCAATTTTCTAAATGAAACCCTGTATACTGAAAAGCAATCATAAATGTGCTGAACCACACAAAAAAATCTTCACTTCTCTGCTGTATCCAATCTCTGTCGGCTTGAAGGGTCTATCCCATCTCTGTGAGCTTGAAGGGTCTATCCCATCTCTGCCGGCTTGAAGGATCGATCTCATCTCTGCCGGACCCCATCTCTGGCAGCTTGAAGGGTCTATCCCATCTCTGGCAGCTTCAAGGGTCTATCCCATCTTGTCAGCTTCAAGGGTCTATCCCATCTCTGTCGGCTTGAAGGGTCTATCCCATCTCTGTCAGCTTCAAGGGTCTATCCCATCTCTGTCAGCTTCAAGGGTCTATCCCATCTCTGTCAGCTTGAAGGGTCTATCCCATCTCTGTCAGCTTCAAGGGTCTATCCCATCTCTGGCAGCTTCAAGGGTCTATCCCATCTCTGGCAGCTTGAAGAATCTATCCCATCTCTGGCAGCTTGAAGAATCTATCCCATCTCTGGCAGCTTGAAGAATCTATCCCATCTCTGGCAGCTTGAAGAGTCTATCCCATCTCTGTGAGTTTGAAGGGTCTATCCCATCTCTGGCAGCTTGAAGAATCTATCCCATCTCTGGCAGCTTGAAGGGTCTATGGCAGCTTGAAGAATCTATCCCATCTCTGGCAGCTTGAAGGGTCTATCCCATCTCTGGCAGCTTCAAGGGTCTATCCCATCTCTGTGAGTTTGAAGGGTCTATCCCATCTCTGGCAGCTTGAAGGGTCATCCCATCTCTGGTAGCATGAAGGTTGTCAACTCAGTCCTTCCTCTTTATGATGGAAAATTCCTACTTTACTAATTCGCAGCTTCTAGCTTTCCTTTCCAATCCTGTTCTAGAATTTCAACTTATGCTTGTGTTGGAATTTTGTGTCTCTTTTCTTACACTAGGAGCCATTTCTCAGCAGTTGCCTATACAAATCATGCACATGTGCACATTCTTTATGACTATTGGGAGGGTGCATTTAGCACATGCACGGGTGCAGTAGGGATCCGGATAAGGGAGGCTCTACTGTACAATACAGGGTTGTTGTTTAATATCAATTATTCTTCTCTTTGAATGCATCATGTCTGAAGTATGGTTAATTAAATCTACTGAAGTCAGTTCAGGAACTTTAATTCCAATTTGCATGAGTCCAGTAAGGTTGATGTCACTTAATATCAATCACTTTATTTTAAGCTCCCTTAAGGGGGGGGACTTTAGGTCAGATTTAAATTTTGCGTTCTACATTTTATTTTTATTTTTTTAATCTCACCTATATAACTATGCTTCAACATACTGGAAAGGTGGATTCTAAGTTACAGAAGATTTGGATGCTCTATTCTGGACTTACAGTGGCTTTTGCACACACCATCCACCCGGGAAGGCGATCAAGAAGCCTTACCTGGGGGGATAATGGCATTTTTTAAATTTTTTAAATTTTTTTTACTTGTGGTTACAACTTTAGAGCTCTGTAGATTCTGCAAACTTCATGGTATGGACTTGATATATAGCTCAAAAGCTCAATTTTCTACCCGCGCGCTTGACCACGTAATAAATATTTTTAAAAGGTCATTGCATGCGCTAGGGCTTCCTCTAGCCACTCTTACCAATTCAATTTTTTGGCACTTGGCAATCTGGAGTTATTCTGGATGGGGACTTTGGGATGCAGGTTTTTGAGGTCCCTCCACTTTAGGGTCTAGTAACTTGCCTATAGTTATACCTATGAAACATAATTTTTAGTATCAAAAGAGAGCACACAGAGAGACCTATCTTTTGAGCTATATATCGAGTCCATAGTTTGCAGAATCTACGGAGCTCTAAAGTATCGGAAATGCTCTCCGAGTGCCTCAACCTTAATCGCTCTAGCCAATTCCGATGTCGACTCGCCGTTACTCCCGCCTTTAATTTGACTCTTTCTCAGTCAATTTAACAGCCGGTTTCCCCCTAGCAAGCCCTAACTATCACTTGAGACTAAAACAACGAATTACAGATAAGCACCAAATTAGGGATGCCTCCTTTCTTTTCTCACAGAACCAAGAAACACACAGCAAAACAACAATTTCAATAAGTCTCAACACAGTGACACGCAATAGTTCAATTTACTCAATGACTCTACGACACTCTACTCAGTCCAAGCTCATTAACTAACTCCATCTAACTCTCTAGTTCTCTTTTTCTCGTCTAATTTACGAGCACTCTTGTCACTGGGCTGCTGACCAATCAGAAAAAAACATCCTTCTCGAATTCCTTCTAGAAGCTTTTTCTCCGTGCACGGGCTCTTGATCAATTAATGTCCGAGTGTTTCCTCTTTCCATGTTTCCTCGTACTATAATATTATCTGTTTCGATGTTTCTCTGTTGTTCCCTTAGGGTAGAGAATGGCATTTCCGACACTCCCCTATCGTTCTGGTGAGAACCCACGGGTTCTCTCTCTCTCTCTCGACTCGAGAGAGAGAGAGAGACCGTCCGCGTTGGCATTGTCCTTTCCAGACTTATGCTTTACAGTGTACATATAGGGTTGTAGTTGGAGGGCCCAACGACCTAGACGACCATGGCTATCCTTCAGCTTAGCCAGGTGGGTTAGAGGATTATGATCTGTCTCAATCGTGAAGGACGTTCCCTCCAAATAAATCCGGTAATGTCTGATTCCATCCACAATTGCAAGAGCTTCTTTCTCAATAGTTGAGTATTTTTGTTCCCGATCCAATAATTTCCTCGAGCCATATGCAATTGGGTGGTCCTCCCCATACCCATCTTTTTGGGACAGCACGAATCCAATCCCTGTCTCTGAGGCATCAGTCTGGATGGTAAAGGGGCGATCCCAGGCTGGTGTCCTCAACACTGGATACTCAGTAAGGCATTGCTTCAACGTCTCGAAAGCTGCTTGTGCTGCTTCATTCCAGATCACTACATTGGGTTGGTCTTTCCGTGTCAGATCAGTTAGTGGGGTGGCTATGGTCGAAAAGTTAGGTATAAAACGCCCACATAAGCCCAAAAACGCACGAACATCCTTCTTGATCCTTGGTTCCTTGAATCCCTGTACGGCCTGTACTTTCGCTTGCTGTGGTAATATCTTCCCTCGTCCAACGACATATCCCAGGTACTCGCACTGGTTCACAGCGAACTTGCACTTCCTGTCCTTGATCGTTAACTTTGCTTTCCTCAGCCTTTCCATGACCCAACGTAGGTGCTTTAAATGGTCTTCCCAGGTGTCGCTTCGAATTACTATTTCGTCCAGATAGGCTGCAGTGAATTGTTGACCTCCCTCCAAAACTTCATCCATGAGTCTCTGAAAGGTCGAGGGGGCTGCTACCAATCCAAAAGGCATAGTGGTGAACTCGTACTTTCCCCAATGGGTTACGAAAGCCGTCTTCTCAATGCTTTTCTCTTCAACTGGCACTGTGCCAATATCCTTTGGTCAAGTCCAGAGCTGTGATGTATTTTGCTTGTCCTATTTCGTCGATCATCTCGATCCTTGGCAGTGGGTATGGGTCGGCTCTTGTGATGAGGTTGAGCTTTCTGTAGTCGACACATAAACGTTTGCTGCCGTCCTTCTTGGGCACCAGCACAACGGGTGCTGCCCAGGGACTTTTCGAAGGTCGGATGATCCCCATCCTAGACAGATCCTTAATTTCTTGTCGTAGGTACTCATGGGATGCGTGAGGTAGACGGTAAGGTAGTAACTGTACAGGACTTGCTCCTTCTGTCTCTATCACGTGTTCCGCTAAGGTGGTTCGGCCAGGCATGTCGCTGATGACATCCTGAAATTCTCTTTTCAACTGTTCCAACTGTTTGCATTGTTGCTCATCCAGGTCATTCTCCCTGGGGGTCTTTCCTTCCAATACCGGGTCGTCAGTGATGTCATCATCCACTGCAAGGAACACTGCTGGGGGAATTCCAGCTCTTCATGCTGTTGATGTGAAACCTTCGACTTGGTCTCCTGCCTTGGCCCATATCCACTTCATAAGTAACATCCGAAATCTTTTTCGTGATGATTACTGGGCCCCTCCATTCACTATGGAGCTTGTTGAGATGTTTTGGTTGAAACACCAGCACGTATTCGCCTACCTCGAATTCTCTCCGGGTAGCCTTCTTATCATGCTGATGCTTATATCCTTCCTTTCGCTTTCCTTCTGTACTGGAAGCCAGCTCTCTGATAATGGTCATCCTCTCTCGTAGCAGTCGGAGGTACTCTGCTGCTTCCGTTCCCTCTTCGATGGCTTGTGAATTCCACTGATCCACTAACACATCTAGAGGTGTCCGCATTCGTCTCCCATACATCAACTCGTACGGCGAGTATCCTGTAGATTTGTGGATAGTGCCCCGATATGCCCATAGTACGAATGGCAAACACTGATTCCATTCGTTTCGTCCTTTCTGTGTCAACTTTCGGAGTAACCGTTTCATGGTACTGTTGAAACGCTCAACCATCCCGTCAGTCTGGGGATGGTAAGGTGACGTTCTGATTTGTTTGATTCCAGTCCCCTTGCAATACTCTGCCATCATGTTAGACACGAAGTTTGACCGTTGTCGTGTAGAATTTCTTTGGGTACACCCAACCTTGATGTCACTTCCACCAAGCACTCTATCACTGATTTGGTCGTCACGTTGCGTAGGGGAAAAGCTTCAGGCCACTTTGTAGCATAGTCAATGACGACCAAGACATACTTGTGACCTGACTTTGTCCGTTTGAGGGGTCCAAAAACGTCCATCGCTACTCGTTCGAAGGGTGTAGTAATGATGGGTAGGGGTTGCAGAGGAGCAGTCTTCAGGGTGGCAGGCGCTGCTAGCTGACATGTTGGGCACGACTGACACGCTTCCTTCACGTCCGTGTAGTCATTCTTGGCCAGGTTACTCTCTGTCTCAAGGCGTCTAACGTCCTTGCCTCCCCAAAGTGACCTGCAGTAGGTGAGCAGTGGGCCATTCTTAGGACGTCACTCCTGCATTCCCTTGGTACCACCAATACGTCCAGTTCTTCTTTGTGTTGGGCTTTCCGGTGCAGCAGTCCATTTTTCCAACAGAAATCTCTCTCTTCATCTGCGTTGGCCTGGTGTCTCCACTCCTCCAGAGTTGGATCCACCAGTTGGAGAGTACGCCGCCGAGAGAGGGAAATCTGTTCTATGAACCCCTGTCCTGCTTCTTCGTCAACCTTCGTTGTTGACTTTGAGGTGGGTGTAACAAACATGTCTGGGTCAAAATCGTACATCTCACCCAGGGTTTCGTCTTCTTTCAGGCTAGTAATCTGAGCTCCTTCCTCTTCCTGAAGAGCTTCTAGCCTCTTGTGCTCGGCTTGTTCCTTACTCTGGCCAGCTCGAGTTACGACCAGTGCTGTCTCTGGTGACTCCTCTGTCACCTCCTCGGAAAGAGCTTCCTTCAGTAGCTTCCGAAATTTGGGGACGTCTTGTCCCAAAAGCATGTCCACATTCAAATTTGGGGACACTCCTACAGCCATTTCAGTGGTTCTACCGTCGATATTCAAGCTGATTCTCGCTGCGGGGAATTTCTGTTTCTTTGCACTGGCAGTGCTATATTCAATGGTCCACCCCAGTCGGTCCTTCTTGTCCACACACCTCGGGTGTATCATGGACTTGGTGCACCCTGTATCCAGTAGGGCCACCACCGGTTTGTTATTCACCGTGACCTCCTTCGTCCATTTTGGTCTCTGAGCCGTGACTGTGTGACAACAGTGAGCATCACCCTCCATCTTGACACGACAGTCTCTTCAGAAGTGGCCCTTCATGCCACACCTAAAACACTCCACGTCTCTTGGACTCCTTGGTGAACTTTGGGTAAGGGGTCGACTTTGAGCATGTTTTGGGTAAAGGGTCGACTTCCCTCCATTGTCAACCTCCTTGGCTCTGGCACTCTCTCACGGTTAGGGGTCTTATATTCACTTTCCTTCCTTTGTTGGTTACTTAAATGCCTCACCACTGACTCGTTGAGCTCTTCGTAGCTGTCAGGGTTGAGATTTCTCATCTGTTGTTGCAGCCATCGTGGCAGTCTCTGCAGTGCCAACTCTTGCAATATTAGTTCGAACAGTGGTAGAGGTGATATCTCCACCCACTTTGCCAAAGATTGTCTGTGAGCACGGAACCATTCATCTGGTTTTGAAATGTCAAACGGCTTGTCAAAGACTTGTCTCCGGTACGTCTCCGCTGATATGTGGTAAGTGGCAAGTAGTGTTCGCTTCACTTCCTCATAATCATTTTGTGCATCTGCATGTAAGGTAGAGACGGCTGTTAAACCTTGTCCAGACAGAGACCCTCTCACATAGACACACCATAGAGCTCTGGGCCATCCTGCTGCTCTGGCAGTGGCTTCAAACGTCTCTAGGAAAGCTCCCATGTCGTCGGTGCCTTCCTGATACTTCTGCAGGGTAAATCGAGGGGGTGGAGGAGGAGGGGGGGGGGGGGGGGGGGGAGGAGGTGCAGCTCTAGCTTGGTTATCTGCCAGCAGTTGGAGTATTTGGGTCTGTTGTTCCCTGTGCCTCCCTAGTTCTTCCTCTCTCAAGTGACGCTCCTCTAGCCTCTGCTGTTCCTCTCTTTCTGCCTTCTGCTGATCGAGAGCTGCCCACTGGACCATGAATCTCTCCAATAGATGTTCAGTTGAATCTTCTCCCGGATTTGCACGAGTTGGAATCCTTCGTGACTCCCTTTCTCGCCCTCCACGTCTGACTCCCTTTCTCGCCCTCCATGTCTGACTCCCTTTCTCGCCCTCCACGTCTCTCTTCAGACATAATACTGATTTTGTACCACGTTGGCTTTACAACGACCAAAAACAAACAAACAACTTCAACGACTCTAGCTAGCTACACCAGGGTGGGCTTCCAAACTCCACAGGCCTGATCACCCGAGTTGTACCCCTCTCAACAACTAGCTATACGACCAATAACTTAGCCAAACAACTTAGCTATCAAACAGGATATCTATCTCTTACTCAGATAGATAATCCCACCGCTGCCACCAAATGTCGGAAATGCTCTCCGAGTGCCTCAACCTTAATCGCTCTAGCCAATTCCGATGTCGACTCGCCGTTACTCCCGCCTTTAATTTGACTCTTTCTCAGTCAATTTAACCGCCGGTTTCCCCCTAGCAAGCACTTGAGACTTAAACAACGTTTAATTACAGATAAGCACCAAATTAGGGATGCTGCCTTTCTTTTCTCGCAGAACCAAGAAACACACAGCAAAACAACAATTTCAATAAGTCTCAACACAGTGACATGCAATAGTTCAATTTACTCAATGACTCTACGACACTCTACTCAGTCCAAGCTCATTAACATTAGCTCATTATTAATATCTACGCTAATATTCTCCCTGTGCATTATATCTACGCTAATATTCTCACTGTGCATCATATCTACGCTAATATTCTCCCTGTGCATTATATCTACGCGCTAATATTCTAATGTGCATCATATCTACACTAATATTCTCCCTGTACATTATATCTACACTAATATTCTCCCTGTGCATCATATCTACACTATCTATGCTAATATTCTCCCTGTGCATATCTACGCTAATATTCTCCCTGTGCATCCTATCTACACTAATATTCTCCCTGTGCACCATATCTATGCTAATATTCTGAAAGACTGATGGGGTAAAAAGCTTCTGCATGACGAGGCATACTTGTAGTCCAAAATACACCATAAATACATTTCTGTTCCATCCCATTTGGTTGGTTGGAACTGGTTTGCCTTTCCCCTTGAAATTCACTCAAAGATAATGCTTATGGT
This sequence comes from Cladorhizidae sp. MBARI D1340-BT2, assembly GCA_028752905.1. Classification (NCBI taxonomy): domain Eukaryota; kingdom Metazoa; phylum Porifera; class Demospongiae; order Poecilosclerida; family Cladorhizidae; species Cladorhizidae sp. MBARI D1340-BT2. Next base: position 7,387,666 of record JAQNBH010000009.1, read on the forward strand.
GATTTGAAGCGGACTTCATTTAAACACTCACCGAGCATTTTTCTAGCTTTGGGTTTTGTGAAAATCGTTGAAATGTTGGCAAAAATTCAACAAAAGTGACTGGAATACTGGAATAAAGTATTTTTATAAAGATAAATTTCCGCATCTGCATCCCTATAATCTGCATCCCTATAATTTCACACGCTCACTACACACGGAAGCACGCACATGCACACACACACACCCTCATTCCTCACAAAGAAACGCTACATCATATACGCCAATCTTTACCACGCCATATGCACTTTAGATAACTTGAGGTTATACTGCACATGTGCTGCAATGTAGTGTGAATTATCCCGTAGGTATTTCACGTTTGATGTCATCATGAAGCTTATTATGCCAAGTGATGCCCTCCTTGCCGGACCATGGAATTTATAGCAAAACTAAATGCATAACAGTACATCGTGTCGCAATAATCATTTGATAGCAGTTGCAATTGAACTGTTTTACCTGGATTCACATGCTGGGCTAAACACAACTTCTGAAGTTACCACTCGCCTGAAATAAAACACTGAGGACAAAAAGTCACTGCTCTACTAAGGTTAACAATAACAGCTAGGGATGCATTAACTAGCACATAATTATTATTAAACATAAGCATTATCACAGGCAAATAACTAACACAGACCACAACACAAACACAACCCCTCACTGGTTAAAATCTAAAGCTATCAACCAGATGTGAATCCAAGAAGCTTGCACAACAGAACAACAGATCAACATGCTTAGAAGCAACTAGACCTACCATAAAAGGTATTCGTCAGGCAAAAATCATGACTCCCGCAGCTTAACGGAACTCTAGCCATATCTTAAATAGCTTGTACTACCACACGATTTTAAATTGTAACATCTCGTACTACGGATGGTGCATTATCTTACAAAGCAGCCTACTTACAAAGCAGCCTACTTACTTGAACGATTTTTCTGTAACTTCTAAATAAACGAAATTCCGATTAGACATTATTACTTGCCTTTTTGCGCATGCTCAGAACAGTTGGACCACGTGCCCATATAAGGATTTCCCGCCAATGTCGGTCTTCTTCGTTTTACGTACCCGTTCGTGAGAACCTCAGCTACAATGGCAACTAAAGTATTCTTCGACATGACCGCAGACGGAAAGGCGATGGGTAGGATTACAATGGAGGTATAATACTGCGTAAGCAATTCGAAATTCATGCTAACTTGAGTCCAGCTGACAGGAACTCTAGCCTAGTGAGGCTTCTTTACCCTATGCGAAATAGTGTATAATGTTTACAGCTTGACTTAGGCGTAAACAGTTGTGTTTTTTTTTGAGGATTAGTGCCATTTAGTTTGTTGAATTGAAAATCCCCATTGCTAGCATTGGGGCTAGGTAGGTTTTAAGATTGATGGAGTTACTGATCAGAGCCACTACCTTTATAACCATAGCAGTTGTCCTTATTTATTTATTTTCCTTTTGTTTAAATTATGTAACCAATTTTGCATAAGGGTATGAGATCTGGTACTTCATTGACCATATAATTAGAAATAAGAGTTCTTTGGCCCGACCACGAGCATTCTTTATTGGTCTACATGTACGACCAGCTTGACTCTGCCTAGAGTGGAAGTGTGCAGGTCAGTTCCTGTCCAAGTCATAAATTTCTGCCAATGGAGGATGCAAGCTACCTAGGCTTAGGGTCAGTATACTGCAAAGGACCATGCAGCCCATTAACACGTGTGATGAATATTTTTGTGACATCAGAATTTCTATGACGAGTGCTAATTAATCGCAACGTTTAGAGACAAGAAATTGTAGGCCTGTGTAGTTAGCACAATGTGACTCATTCTTGAGATTTCCTAGCCTTAGTCTGATATCCTCAATTTATCAACCCTCATAAGTCACAGTACTGAGAACATTATGTGACGGGTGAGCATCTTTATGAATGCCAGTAGTGTGTCGAGTCGGACTCGAGCACTCGTACTACCTGCCTGTCCACACACCTTACTTGTTTTATTCTGGTTTGCATGATGTATTGTGGGGCTGTGCATGATGTATGTCAGGGTTGTATACAGAAATTTTGCCAAGGGGGGGCGAACTTGAGATATGGAAAAATAAGGGGGGGCGGAGAGCCTGGATGGTGCGGAAAGGGGACGTGCACCCTGGGCTTCCGCGTGGAGTACGAAAGTGTTTTACCCACAGGTATTTTTGCAGTACTAACTGTATATATAGCTGCTACTTATGATGGCATGCACTTTTTCTAAAATCTTTAGTACAACATTCCATCTTAAATATTTGCTGAAGTTGCATGCTACGGCAATCAGCATATATAGATTAGATATAGTCACTTGTCACTCGTATAATGGAGGTGGGCTTTTGTGAAATCGAATTATGTTGCATTCCATGCATTTTCTTACAAAATCATGGACAACAGGTTTCATACACAATTTTTCTCTAGTTCTCTAGGGGGGGTGGAAATGGTTGGTCACTTGGTGCCCTAATTTTTGTTAATATTTTCTTAACATGTTCATAAGTCGTAAAAGGGGGGTCTGGGGGGAAGATCCCCCCATATTTTTTTTTGCTTTTACAATGTCTGAGGATAGCTATTTTGACTGACTACCAATGGCATTATGCTATACCGAACTATGGCTATGTATATATTTCTCATGATATTGTAGCTGCTTGGAAAAAGGAGAGCATGTGTCATGACACGATGACATCACACACCACCACGTGCTCTCCTTTGTAGGTTTGTCACTTCTTTTGTTTCTCCTTCTTTCCCACTCCCTCTCTCTCAGTATTTTTAACTCAGTCCATTATGTCATGGTCTTCAAGTCTAATCTTAGACATGATGTCATCACACGCCACCACGTGTTCTCCTTTGTAGGTTTGTCACTTCTTCAGTTCCCTCCTTCTTTCCCACTCTCTCTCAGTATTTTTAACTCAGTCCATTATGTCATGGTCTTAAAGTCATCACACACCACCACGTGTTCTCCTTTGTAGGTTTGTCACTTCTTCAGTTCCCTCCTTCTTTCCCACTCTCTCTCAGTATTTTTAACTCAGTCCATTATGTCATGGTCTTAAAGTCTCTATAAAAGAAACCTTACTAGCTGATTTCTCTTCATATTAATATGGATATTCGCTCATACTTTGCAAGTACTTCTCAAGCCTCTTCTCATGCTAATAGCAGCGATAGCGAAGATAGCAGAACAGATAGCTCTGAGCATGTCGAGGCATCTAGTCCTAGCCTTAGTCCTCCACCTTCAAAGAAAAGCAAGCAAAACAAACACCGCTCTTCTGTATCCACGAAGAGAAAATACTCTTAAGAGCTGGGAGAAAGATTTCAGTTGGCTCTATTATGACGAGGATAGCGATGGTGCCTTTTGCAAGGTTTGCAAGCAATCTGGTCTGCAGCGTACTGGAGGAGTGTGGGTCACACAACCTTGCAGAAATTGGAAGAAAGCTGTTGAAAAAATGAAAGCTCATGCGAGAAGTGACTTCCATATCCATGCAACTCAAGCTCTTTTTGCAGCTAAAGGAGCAGCCAAAGGTGGAACAGTTGTACAGCAACTCCAGAATGTTTTAGCTCGCAAAAGAGCTCAGAACAGAGCTGCAGTGAAGTGCCTGATCCTACTCACTCATTTTCTTACGAAAGAACAAGTTGCACATTCGACAAAATTTGAGAAGCTGGTTGACGTGGTGGTTCGATGTGGCAGCCAACATTTGAAGCAATTCTTAGAAACTGCACCAAGAAATGCTGTGTACACATCAAGAGTGGCTGTGGTTGAATTCATCGAATCATTGGGGACATGGGTGGAGGAGTCGATTCTGAAGCGACTTCAAAAGGCACCTATGTACAGCCTCATGGCAGATGAGTGCACAGATGTCACCAACGTAGAAGAATTGTCTGTGTTTTGCCGCTGGGAGGAAGATGGTGTACCAGTAGAGTGCTTTCTGGAGCTTATTCCATTGAAGAAGGCTGATGCAGAGACCATCTATTCTAATCTCATCGATTGTTTAAAGAAGAAAGGTCTACAAGTCGGAAGAATAGTTGGATTGGGATTTGATGGAGCTGCAACTTTTTCTGGACGAAAGACCGGGGTTCAGGCACGTATCAAGAAACATACTCCTCACGCTCTGTTTATACACTGCCACTGTCACTTACTGCAGTTGGCTTGTGTGCAAGCTGCCAATAAAACTCCTGGAATTGCTCATGTTTACAGAACATTGACTACTCTTTGGAAGCATTTTCGCAATTCCCCCAAGCGAGCAGAGTGTCTGAAGGAGGTACAGCACGTTCTTGAACTTCCAGAAATGAAAGTGATCAAGCCATCTGACACACGCTGGCTGGCACATGAAAGGTGTGTCAAAGCTGTCAAAGCAAGTTATTCTGCAATTGTAATCACCATTGGGAACATCTACGAGACGTCCCACGAGCCAGAAGCTCTTGGAATCCATGGTGCCCTCTGCAAATTGTCTACGATTGCAGCTATATATTTGCTTGATTTCACTCTACCACAAGTAGCCAAGCTCAGCAAAGCACTTCAGGCAGAGCAGCTTGACCTCTCGTTGATATCATTCCTTGTTGATGCTACTGTTAAATCCTTGGATGATGCAGTTTTGCCTGGAGCGAACTGGGTGTTGGAGCTTCTTGAAAACGTTGAAGACTTGAAGTCATCTACAAAGGTGTCTATTGACGCTGATAAAATACTTTCGTTCCAGAATGTTGTTGGTAAGCCTTTTGTTGCTGATTTAAAGGCCAACATAACGCCGATTTTCTTCATCCAACGCTGTTGTATCAGCATTGTCTATATTCGATCCACGGAAAGTTCCAAAACCAGATTCAGTATCTTTTCCCACTTATGGAGACACGTCTGTTGAGAAACTGATTGCTCACTACGGAGAAGATAGAGATGCAGAAACATTGGATGGAGAAGAAACAGTGAAGACAGCCATGATTTCCACTGAAATACTTACAGAGTGGAAAACATTCCGCCAGCTGTTAGTCAAGCAACCACGGGATACTACTGCATCACAGCTGAAAGAACTTGTTTCAAACGACATGCTCAAGGCCATGTTTCCCAATTTGCACAAGATTGCCTCCATCTGCATATCGATTCCAGTTTCTACTGCTTCTGTGGAGAGAAGCTTCTCACAGATGAAGATGATCAAGACTCGTTTGCGTAATTCTCTAAGTGACTGCAGCCTTTCTCACCTTATGAGGATTGCTATAGAGGCACCAGAAGTACTCTCTGAGAGCGACCTTGAAGAGATTGTGGACGTATGGCAGAGAAAACCAAGAAGAACCTCAGTTTGACATTCCTATCATTTGAACCTGATATCATAAGCTTATTACACCTTTCTTGTATTACACCTTTCTTGACATTATTAAAAAAAAAATCTCTAATTTCAAGGGGGGGGGGCGAGAATGATACAAGGGGGGGCGAATGCCCCCCCCCCCCCGCCCCCCCTAAATACACCCCTGTATGTGGAGGTGTGCATGGTGTTGTATGTGGAGCGGTGCATGATGTTGTGTGTGGAGCGGTGCATGATGTATGTGGAGCGGTGCATGATGTTGTATTGTGGAGGTGTGCATGATGTTGTATGTGGAGTGTGCATGATGTTGTATTGTGGAGCAGTGCATTATGTTGTTTGTGGAGCGGTGCATGGTGTTGTATGTGAAGCGGTGCATGGTGTTGTATGTGGAGTGTGCATGATTTTGTATGTGGAGCAGTGCATGGTGTTGTATGTGGAGTGTGCATGATGTTGTATTGTGGAGCGGTGCATTATGTTGTATGTGGAGCGGTATGGTGTTGTATGTGGAGCGGTGCATGGTGTTGTATGTGAAGCGGTGCATGGTGTTGTATGTGGAGTGTGCATGATGTATGTGGAGCGGTGCATGGTGTTGTATGTGGAGCAGTGCATGGTGTTGTATGTGAAGCAGTGCATGGTGTTGTATGTGAAGCAGTGCATGGTGTTGTATGTGGAGTGTGCATGGTTGTATGTGAAGCAGTGCATGGTGTTGTATGTGGAGTGTGCATGATGTTGTATGTGGAGGTGTGCATGGTGTTGTATGTGGAGCGGTGCATGGTGTTGTATGTGGAGTGGTGCATGATGTATATGGGGCGTGCCCTTGACTTTATCTTGCAAAAGCTGGTATTGTTTGGTCGCACGTTCAACATCAGGAATAGCATCTGGAGTGAGGTCAGAGAAGCCATGTCCGACAAATAAGCACAATGTTTGTGGTTCCAACCACGAAAGGTGGGTTGATCTTGTGCCCAGACGTTCCTCTTGGGAGTAGGTCTCTCCCGAGGCAGAATTCTTATGTTGTCAGCCATCACGAACAAACAACCTTGCTGGTTTATTCAGGCTCACGTTGACCCTTAGCCTAGCTACCAATCCACCATATTGTTATTTTATAGAGAAGCAGGTTAGAGTCCTAGTGTTGACCCTTCCTTCATGTCCATTGATGGAATTGTTGGCTTGTGTGTGTGCTTCTATATTGAATGTGTCCGAGCAAAGTCGTAGTTGGTGCGAGATAGTTGATATGCCGAGTAAGTAAATGTGTATGTTCAGCTGGTGGGCAATACCAAGAATTTTCCCTCTGGAGGCCATGCCCTTTCCTAGACTGATTTCGTACAGGGTCTACTTGCATGAGACTGATTCGTGTCTAGTGTGCAGCCCCACAGCTGTTATGGCTGCCTGGTGGCTAGGTGTAGTTTAGGGAGAAGAGCAAGTATAGTTCCTCCTTAACCATCACACTGCATGTCCCCACTGAAGTTAGCCTGCAGAGTGGTTTGTGTAGCGAGGGTCTGGCTGGAGTTGTTGCTAAATAATAGTAATCGTCCTCTTGGACCAACGGCTGCTAGTGTACATCCTCATTCTCAAAGTGACGTTGCATGGATTCTAACACATCCTGCATGATATGATATTGGGGGTGTAGGCAACAAGCATTATGTTTTGTCAGCTCACACTTCACTGGCCCAATTGCATCTACTTTTCTCTGTGGTCACCCATTCCGTCGTTTGTCTCAAGCTCGTGTGAGATCATTCATGTTGTTCCTTGATGTGTTTTGGGTGTGCCAACTGGAATATTTACCTCTTGGCCAAGACCTTGGAATGTTTTTAGCATAAGTGCTGAATCTACTACTTGGTGTGGTCCGTCTGTGACTAGGGAGGACTAATATTAGTTGTTGGTTATGGGTGTAGTTCAGATTATCTTGAACCAAAGCAATTTGTCCTACCATTAGGTGAAACAAAAATACAACAAATACCATTACAAGCGAATATAGACTCACTATACCATGGTGTTGCCATGGTGTTGGTTTGGCACAGCTTGCATGTGTAGATTACTAACAAATTTTATCACACAGAAGTAGGATAAGGGTATTTCGTAGTAATTAATCAGCTTCTTGATGTATGCTGCTAAATATATGTGTGTATATATGTATCTGTTGTTATTGTATTCATTATTATATGTTTCAGCTTCGACCGGATGTTGTTCCCAAGACAGCAGGTGAGGCGTTTGTTTGAATAAATACCGAATATAAGTTTAAAATGCGTGTAAATTGAAACTCCCTCTGCCATTATTAAATTAGTTCTCCCTTTGCTGTTAATTGTATTACCAGAAGACAGCTTATTTCAAAGCTTTCTAATGATATGTGGTACTCCATGAAGGCTAGTAAGTCTGTACAGTGAGCTTGTTTAAAGAGCTTTCTAATGATATACAGTACTTCATGAAGGCTAGTAAGTCTGTACAGTGAACTTATTTAAAAGCTTTCTAATAATATACATTACTTCATGAAGGCTAGTAAGTCTGTACAGTGAGCTTATTTAAAAACTTTCTAATGATATACAGTACTTCATGAAGGCTAGTCAGAGATGACAATCTAAACTTTGAATCTCTGACCACTTTGAAATTCATTGAATGTCTATAACCACTTCATAATCACCAGTTGTGTAACAGAACCACAATAGCATTTTTTTTAGTCGGATTTCATCAGATAACAGGAAATGTGATTACTGAAGAGCAGGAATCAGTGGCAAACAATGACTTATAACTTTTCACTGGTAGGCACTTTCACTGGTAAGCAAACAAAAGATCCTACTCGTTACTATCACTTCATAATCACCAGTTGTGTAACAGAACCACAATAGCATTTTTTTTAGTCGGATTTCATCAGATAACAGGAAATGTGATTACTGAAGAGCAGGAATCAGTGGCAAACAATGACTTATAACTTTTCACTGGTAGGCACTTTCACTGGTAAGCAAACAAAAGATCCTACTCGTTACTATGTGGTTGTGTTACATATGCTGTGAATGAGAAGTGGTCAGTCAATGATTATTTTTTTATTGATTTTTTATTTATATTTTTAATGTATATATATATATTATTATTGTTAATAGAGTGTTCAGTTTTTGAGCGAGTATACTCGCCATCACTGTAGTACAAGCCTCATCAAGTGTATGCTCTAGAAGCAAGCTATCTTCTAGTACTAAAAAAAGTTATGATTTTTCTTCTTCTTCGCTCTCTTTCTTCTTTTTTTTCCTTCTTCTTTTTTCCTTCTTTTTTCCCCACCCTTTCCCCCCCCCTTCTTTACAATTGTTGCTTGCCTCTAACCTTAACTTATGGCTTTTAATATAAGCTGCAATTTGATAGAATCAACTCCATTGTGGCACGTTAACAAAAGATTCATTGCTAGGTCATGCTGTTTGATCGCAAAACTTCAGTGCCTCCTTTCTAAAGTACAAAGGGATTGATTGATTTTAGCATGTGAACTTCAATATTTATTAGACCTCATAGTAACGTAAGCTTGTCGATGTGGCTGTATGCATATTTACTACAACATGTGTTTGAGTTGGTACGATTTGTGTAGAGAACTTTAGGACTCTGTGCACTGGTGAGAAAGGCTTTGGCTTTAAAGGCTCCGCCTTCCATCGCGTCATTTCTGGCTTTATGTGTCAGGGAGGGGACTTCACAAGAGGCGATGGCACGGGAGGAAGATCCATCTATGGAGAGACGTGAGAGTTTGTGTGGAATCATTATTACCTGATGGTATCCACTAACTTTGTGAGCCCTTGTAATGTCACCTGCTAACTAATTAAGGGGTCTTAATTCGTAGATTTCTTTTAGCGCTGGTGTAGGGGTGGCCACAGTTGTGAAACTATTTGGACATGTTTCAAGGTTGTGAGCATCATTCCATAGGAAGAAGGTGTGGTAGAAAAGCCATGTATGAAGCATGTGACCGTGTCTATTGCGAACATTTACTGAGGGGTATACTATGTGACTTGCATTATAATGTTTGTTCAGCCATTTCTATTTATAGTGTCGATAAATTCTATGCCCTATAGGACATGTACTGTAATTCCTCCATTAGGAACACATGCAGACACATACATACAAACACCCTCTAATTGTAACCCTGAGGCAAGTAGCAATAAGACATGCCCAAATAATTGTTCATTAACTTATAAACTGAAGACTGGGTTGTTATGGCCACCAGCAGGGATTGAACCCTGATCAGCTCTTCCTGGTGCCTTTTTAGTTGACCGTTGCCACAGGTACCAAAACGATTAATATCTTCCAAACAGGCACTTGAGCTCTTTCACAACTGCAAATCAATAGGTACCGACCTTCCCATAGTAATGGCAGGCAGATTGGATGAAAGGAAGTAGTAACCGTGGCTCCTACTAGGGAATATACGGTATTGCATTTATGATTCCCAATGTATCCATGGGCACTGCTTTCATGTTTGTTTGAGGTGAATGATCTGGTTGCCACTCGGCTGCAAGCCTGCAGATTGCCAAAGTGCTAGCAAGATCCTTGACTTCCACTCTTCATATTTGCTCGCCATTGCTCGAATGAACACTAAAAGTAGATCAGATTGAAGCAAATTTTGTGCTTTATGAACACTAAAAGTAGATCAGATTGAAGCAAATTTTGTGCTTTCCAGCCTGATATTTGATGTGTATATATATATATATATCGTGTGGTGCATGGATTCGTAGAAAATCGTGAATGTGAGTACATTTCCTCTGGAACGTAATTGTTGGTAGCATGAGTAGGCATGGCTAGTGGCATAATAGTGCAGGATCCCCTTATGGTAAGGTCAGGTGGAGGTCACTTGATTTTTTTAAATTATTATTATTAATTTCCTGACAATTCTTGTGCTGAGCAAACCACATGATGTAGCAGTGCAGGAAATTAGTCTGACATCAGACATTTTCCAAAAATTTCATAGATTTTGTCTGGAAAAAAAAATCCGTGTTGAAATGTCCGAGCAACACTAGCCAATGCTACAGAATATGCCCATTTGCACAACCACAACATTTGCACAACCACAAACGTATCGAAGCTCCGACCTTTAACTCGGACTGGAATGAGGAAGAGGTGAAGCTGTTGCAGTAGAACTGGCCCAATCTGTAACTTGCATTGTTCATTATAGAGTTTTATGGTGATCTGAGGAACATGTAATAACCTTTCAACAACAAAAAAATGATGGCACGTCAAAATCTGGGAATGGCAGAGCAAAATTGATTGTACTCGGACAAATAGAACAGATTTTGGTTGTAATTTCCTGCACTGATGTAGCTATTGTATGTGAATGAATTACTGTATTATGGATGCTTTACATATGATTATAATCTTCTCTGTTAGGTTTGCTGATGAGAACTTTGAATTGAAGCACACAGGACCTGGTATCCTATCCATGGCCAATTCTGGTGTCAACACTAATGGCTCCCAGTTCTTTATCTGCACTGCCAAGACTGAATGGTAGGATGATTATTATTATTGAATATGTGTGAGTGTGTCTAACCAGATTTGCAACAACAACAACAAAAAACAGACTTGCTGCGGAATTATTATTTTGAGGGTTTTGTAAAAGTCCAACAGGTTTCCAATTTTTCTCTCAAGTATGCTACACTGGCTTATTGTACATTTCCATGAAGACATTCAATTAATTTGAAGGTACTATAAAACTACTCACTGGCTCCATATTATGATCAGTAAGTTTGGACGAAGAAGAATGGAGCTGTTGGAGTCTTCTCCTCTGGGAACGTTGGACTGTCGAGGTAAGCCAGTGCTAGTATTAGCTGTAGTTATTTTAGGTGAGATTCAAGCTTAGAAGTATCACAGTATCTCCTTAGCTACCATAGACCTGCTGTTCTAAAAAATAAAAAAATAAAAGACACTTGAGCTCTTTCACAACTGCAAATCAATAGGTACCGACCTTCCCATAGTTATGGCATGCCGATTGGACGAAAGGAATTAGTAACTGTGACTCCTACTAGGGAATATACAGTATTGCATTTATGATTCCCAATGAATCCATGGGCACTGCTTTCATGTTTGGGTGAAGGCTCTGGTTGACATGAGCATATTGGACCAATGACCAAGCACAATTGTTTTTCTGGCTATGTAATAACAGGGTTTCATTTAGGGGGCGGGGGAGATGCCCCCCCTTGGAAATTGTATTATTAAAATTCTTATTGATGTTGATAAGTGTTTGACATCATGCCCCCCCCCCCCCCCCCCTTACAATTTTCTTAATGAAACCCTGAATAAGGTAGTGTTTTAAAAATAACTTTTCTGTCTGAGTTGGTAACGTCTCCCAGGAGATGATACTTTTTATCACAATTAGCTGTAGCGTGTACTTCTTCACCAAGACAGACTAAAACTTGATGAGTTGTGTGTCTCTGGAGCTTCCACTGAGCCAATCTTTGAGATAAGACGACAAAATGTGCAGACAACAAAATGTGTTGTTGTTCTGTTCTTGTTGTATTTTTGGCTCCTGTAGTTTTATCGAATGTCTGTCATAAACTAGTTCATGAAATGCTTTGCTTACCTGTTGATTTATAACCTTCCAGGTTGGATGGAAAGCATGTGGTGTTTGGCAAAGTGGTTGATGGCATGGAAACCATAAATATAGTGGATGGTTACGGATCTCAGTCGGGCAAGACCTCGAAGAAGATTGTGGTAGAAGATTGTGGTCAGTTGTAGAACTCCTTGCTGCAACTGGAAATGACTTGAGAACTCCAATAGTAGATGTGATTTGTTTTGCTTTTGTTGTGTTTGCTAGTTCTTCGGGGATACAAAACACTTTCATGCATAGGAAGGATTTATAAGGCAGTAAGTAAACCCTCGTACCTGGCAGTTCAGCCCCTTTGGATTGGTGAAATTAGTGTAACACATTAATATGATTACTGAGGCATGGATATCCTGTTCTCTTATTGCAAGTTACTGCATCGTTGATACTGAATAGAAATTGAAATCACAATGTGCAGCACATAGTTGGTGGTGGGTAATATATATATACCAAGGTTTCAATTAGGGGGGGTTGCCCCCCCCTGGAAATTGTATTATTAAAATTCATTAGAAACTTTGTCACATCTTTAACCATCCTTAATATCCAGATTGTCACATCTTTAACAATCCTTAATATCCAGATTGTCACATCTTTAATCATCCTTAATATCCAGATTGTCACATCTTTAACCTCCGGGACTATACCTGAAAAACTTTGAGTTTTTTACTTGTTTTTTTATCAGTTCAAACTGTTGCTGTACATATCTACTAGCCAATTCTAAAGTTTTAGAGCTATTGGATGCTCCATTTCAAAGTTATGATGGTTTTTGTCCATGCAATTTCTCATTGATTTGAAGAGAAACCAACAAGGAACACTAAAGGGGGGACAGCAGCATTTTTAAAATTAAAACAAACTAACTTGTGGTTACCACTTTATAGCTCCGTAGATTCTGTAAACTTCATGGTATGGACTTGATATATACTCAAAAGATAGGTCTCTCTTTGTGCTCTCTGTTGATACTAAAATATTTTTCATAAGTATAACTAGCCTAGTTACTAGACGAACACTAAAGGGGGGGACAGCAGCATTTTTTAAATTAAAACAAACTAACTTGTGGTTACCACTTTATAGCTCCGTAGATTCTGTAAACTTCATGGTATGGACTTGATATATAGCTCAAAAGATAGGTCTCTTTGTGCTCTCTGTTGATACTAAAATATTTTTCATAAGTATAACTATAGCCTAGTTACTAGACCTAAAGTGGAGGGAACCTCAAAAACCTGAATGCCTGAACTGGCAGTATAAATATCTCCTGATTGCCAAGTGCTAGAGAGTTGAAATTAGCACCAGTGGCTAGAGGAAGCCCTACTCTATTCAACGAGTGTTTTCATAAGGCGCTAAAATGTAAGTAGGTGGTCAAGCGCCGGGTGGAAGATGAGTTTTATGGATTATTAACGAAATTCATTTTCCACCCACACGCTTGACCACGTACTAAAGATTTTAACGCCTAATAAAAACACTCATTGAATAGAGTAGGGCCTCCTCTAGCCACTGGTGCTAATTTCAACTCTCTAGCACTTGGCAATCAGGAGATATTTATACTGCCAGTTCAGGCATTCAGGTTTTTGAGGTTCCCTCCACTTGTAGCTCCTGTAACTTGGCCATAGTTATACCTATGAAAAATATTTTAGTATCAACAGAGAGCACAAAGAGAGACCTATCTTTTGAGCTATATATCAAGTCCATACCATGAAGTTTACGGAATCTATGGAGTTATAAAGTGGTAACCACAAGAAGAAAAAGGGGAAAATACATGTGGGTCACTCTCCCCCAAAAATGCAACTGTCCCTCCTTCAACACATTATTGCCAGGAATTTTGTAAATCTATTTTGTTGTGATTTTGCGGCGAACATACCTTTGCCACACTTGACTCAATTTCAATATTTGAGGATTCATTTGAGAGCTCTTTTAGTGATCTGTGATATAACGGTTTGATATTATTTTTTACTTGAAGCATTGCCGAGTTATGGTGATTAGAAGAGGTGACTGTCACAGATTTTGCGTTTATTTTGTGTGGTTGGAAATGAAATGCCTTAGAACTAATGAACAAGAGATGTGTTGAAAAATATGCCTCCGTTATATCACAACTAAATGTCTTGGTAAGCTACAAACCAAATTTGGGCATCTGTAGACCAGTCACTTGGGAAATATCCTCGCCGCAGTTTGGGGGATGCAATTTTTGGAGTGACCCTTGCCTTTTTGGATGTATCTTCTAAAAAAATGTGCCTATAGAGACATTTCACATATCATCTTTAAAGCACACAGAATGAGCAACAAGTTGGTATCAAAAGTATCTTCACAGAAGAAAGGGAGGGAAAGTTATGATGGCTACAAAAATGCGTTCAAATTTTGGTGGTTTCAGGTATAGTCCCCCCTTAACTCCAGCCCCCCCCCCCCCCTTGGGCAATTTTCTAAATGAAACTCTGTATACTGAAAAGCAATCATAAATGTGCTGAACCATACAAAAAAATCTTCACTTCTCTGCTGTATCCAATCTCTGTCGGCTTGAAGGGTCTATCCCATCTCTGCCGGCTTGAAGGGTCTATCCCATCTCTGCCGGCTTGAAGGATCTATCCCATCTCTGCCGGCTTGAAGGGTCACCCCATCTCTGGCAGCTTGAAGGGTCTATCCCATCTCTGTGAGTTTGAAGGGTCTATCCCATCTCTGTGAGCTTGAAGGGTCTATCCCATCTCTGTGAGTTTGAAGGGTCTATCCCATCTCTGTGAGTTTGAAGGGTCTATCCCATCTCTGGCAGCTTGAAGAATCTATCCCATCTCTGGCAGCTTGAAGTGTCTATCCCATCTCTGGCAGCTTGAAGGGTCTATCCCATCTCTGGCAGCTTGAAGAATCTATCCCATCTCTGGCAGCTTGAAGAATCGATCCCATCTCTGGGGTCTATGGCAGCTTGAAGAATCTATCCCATCTCTGGCAGCTTGAGTCTATCCCATCTCTGTGAGTTTGAAGGGTCTATCCCATCTCTGGCAGCTTGAAGGGTCATCCCATCTCTGGTAGCATGAAGGTTGTCAACTCAGTCCTTTCTCTTTATGATGGAAAATTCCTACCGTACTAATTCGCAGCTTCTAGCTTTCCTTTCCCATTCTGTTCTAGAATTTCAACTTATGCTTGTGTTGGAATTTTGTGTCTCTTTTCTTACACTAGGAGCCATTTCTCAGCAGTTGCCTATACAAATCATGCACATGTGCACATTCTTTATGACTATTGGGAGGGTGCATTTAGCACATGCACGGGTGCAGTAGGGATCCGGATAAGGGAGGCTCTACTGTACAATACAGGGTTGTTGTTTAATATCACTTATTCTTCTCTTTGAATGCATCATGTCTGAAGTATGGTTAATTAAATCTACTGAAGTCAGTTCAGGAACTTTAATTCCGATTTGCATGAGTCCAGTAAGGTTGATGTCACTTAATATCAATCACTTTATTTTAAGCGACTTTAGGTCAGATTTAAATTTTGCATTTTATTATTATTATTATTATTTTTAACTTGTGGTTACAACTTTAGAGCTCTGTAGATTCTGCAAACTTCATGGTATGGACTTGATATATAGCTCAAAAGCAATTTTCTACCCGCGCGCTTGACCACGTAATAATTTTTTTTTTACGGTCATTGCATGCGCTAGGGCTTCCTCTAGCCACTCGTACCAATCAATGTTTTGGCACTTGGCAATCTGGAGTTATTCTGGATGGGGACTTTGGGATGCAGGTTTTTGAGGTCCCTCCACTTTAGGGTCTAGTAACTTGCCTATAGTTATACCTATGAAACATAATTTTTAGTATCAAAAGAGAGCACACAGAGACCTATCTTTTGAGCTATATATCGAGTCCATAGTTTGCAGAATCTACGGAGCTCTAAAGTTGTGTCGGAAATGTCGGAAATGCTCTCCGAGTGCCTAAACCTTAATCGCTCTAGCCAATTCCGATGTCGACTCGCCGTTACTCCAGCCTTTAATTTGACTCTTTCTCAGTCAATTTAACAGCCGGTTTCCCCCTAGTAAGCCCTAACTATCACTTGAGACTAAAACAACGAATTACAAATAAGCACCAAATTAGGGATGCCGCCTTTCTTTTCTCACAGAACCAAGAAACACACAGCAAAACAACAATTTCAATAAGTCTCAACACAGTGACACGCAATAGTTCAATTTACTCAATGACTCTACGACACTACTCAGTCCAAGCTCATTAAGTAACTCCATCTAACTCCTCTCTCTAGTTCTCTTTTTCTCGTCTAATTTACGAGCACTCTCAAACACAAACAAACAAATAATTAAAACACAAACAAACAAATAATTAAAACACAAACAAACAAATAATTAAAACGCAAATAAACAATCAAACACAAACAAACAATAAGGAAACTAATAACAAATAATAAACAAATAAAGGTGCATCACTGGGCTGCTGACCAATCAGGAAAAAACATCCTTCTCGAATTCCTTCTAGAAGCTTTTTCTCCGTGTACGGGTCTTGATCAATTAATGTCCGAGTGTTTCCTCTTTCCACGTTTCCTCGTACTATAATATTATCTGTTTCGATGTTTCTCTGTTGTTCCCTTAAGGTAGAGAATGGCATTTCCGACACTCCCCTATCGTTCTGGTGAGAACCCACTGGTTCTCTCTCTCTCTCGACTCGAGAGAGAGAGACCGTCCGCGTTGGCATTGTCCTTTCCAGACTTATGCTTTACGGTGTACATATAGGGTTGTAGTTGGAGGGCCCAACGACCTAGACGACCATGGCTATCCTTCAGCTTAGCCAGGTGGGTTAGAGGATTATGATCTGTCTCAATCGTGAAGGACGTTCCCTCCAAATAAATCCGGTAATGTCTGATTCCATCCACAATTGCAAGAGCTTCTTTCTCAATAGTTGAGTATTTTTGTTCCCGATCCAATAATTTCCTCAAGCCATATGCAATTGGGTGGTCCTCCCCATACTCATCTTTTTGGGACAGCACGAATCCAATCCCTGTGTCTGAGGCATCAGTCTGGATGGTAAAGGGGCGATCCCAGGCTGGTGTCCTCAACACTGGATACTCAGTAAGGCATTGCTTCAACGTCTCGAAAGCTGCTTGTGCTGCTTCATTCCAGATCACTACATTGGGTTGGTCTTTCCGTGTCAGATCAGTTAGTGGGGTGGCTATGGTCGAAAAGTTAGGTATAAAACGCCCACATAAGCCCAAAAACGCACGAACATCCTTGGTTCCTTGAATCCCTGTACGGCCTGTACTTTCGCTTGCTGTGGTAATATCTTCCCTCGTCCAACGACATATCCCAGGTACTCACACTGGTTCACAGCGAACTTGCACTTCCTGTCCTTGATCGTTAACTTTGCTTTCCTCAGCCTTTCCATGACCCAACGTAGGTGCTTTAAATGGTCTTCCCAGGTGTCGCTTCTAATTACTATGTCGTCCAGATAGGCTGCAGTGAATTGTTGACCTCCCTCCAAAACTTCATCCATTAGTCTCTGAAAGGTCGAGGGGGCTGCTACCAATCCAAAAGGCATAGTGGTGAACTCGTACTTTCCCCAATGGGTTACGAAAGCCGTCTTCTCAATGCTTTTCTCTTCAACTGGCACTGTGCCAATATCCTTTGGTCAAGTCCAGAGCTGTGATGTATTTTGCTTGTCCTATTTCGTCGATCATCTCGATCCTTGGCAGTGGGTATGGGTCGGCTCTTGTGATGAGGTTGAGCTTTCTGTAGTCGACACATAAACGCTTGCTGCCGTCCTTCTTGGGCACCAGCACAACGGGTGCTGCCCAGGGACTTTTCGAAGGTCGGATGATCCCCATCCTAGACAGATCCTTAATTTCTTGTCGTAGGTACTCATGGGATGCGTGAGGTAGACGGTAAGGTAGTAACCGTACAGGACTTGCTCGTTCTGTCTCTATCACGTGTTCCGCTAAGGTGGTTCGGCCAGGCATGTCGCTGATGACATCCTGAAATTCTCTTTTCAACTGTTCCAACTGTTTGCATTGTTGCTCATCCAGGTCATTCTCCCTGGGGGTCTTTCCTTCCAATACCGGGTCGTCAGTGATGTCATCATCCACTGCGAGGAACACTGCGGCAGTGGGGGAATTCCAGCTCTTCATGCTGTTGATGTGAAACCTTCGACTTGGTCTCCTGCCTTGGCCCATATCCACTTCATAAGTAACATCCGAAATCTTTTTCGTGATGATTAACTGGGCCCCTCCATTCACTATGGAGCTTGTCGAGATGTTTTGGTTGAAACACCAGCACGTATTCGCCTACCTCGAATTCTCTCCGGGTAGCCTTCTTATCATGCTGATGCTTATATCCTTCCTTTCGCTTTCCTTCTGTACTGGAAGCCAGCTCTCTGATAATGGTCATCCTCTCTCGTAGCAGTCGGAGGTACTCTGCTGCTTCCGTTCCCTCTTCGTTTGCTTGTGAATTCCACTGATCCACTAACACATCTAGAGGTGTCCGCATTCGTCTCCCATACATCAACTCGTACGGCGAGTATATATCCTGTAGATTTGTGGATAGTGCCCCGATATGCCCATAGTACGAATGGCAAACACTGATTCCATTCGTTTCGTCCTTTCTGTGTCAACTTTCGGAGTAACCGTTTCATGGTACTGTTGAAACGCTCAACCATCCCGTCAGTCTGGGGATGGTAAGGTGACGTTCTGATTTGTTTGATTCCAGTCCCCTTGCAATACTCTGCCATCATGTTAGACACGAAGTTTGAACCATTGTCGTGTAGAATTTCTTTGGGTACACCCAACCTTGATGTCACTTCCACCAAGCACTCTATCACTGATTTGGTCGTCACGTTGCGTAGGGGAATAGCTTCAGGCCACTTTGTAGCATAGTCGATGACGACCAAGACATACTTGTGACCTGACTTGGTCCGTTTGAGGGGTCCAAAAACGCATCGCTACTCGTTCGAAGGGTGTAGTAATGATGGGTAGGGGTTGCAGAGGAGCAGTCTTCAGGGTGGCAGGCGCTGCTAGCTGACATGTTGGGCACGACTGACATGCTTCCTTCACGTCTGTAGTCATTCTTGGCCAGGTTACTCTCTGTCTCAAGGCGTCCTTGCCTCCCCAAAGTGACCTGCAGTAGGTGAGCAGTGGGCCATTCTTAGGACGTCACTCCTGCATTCCCTTGGTACCACCAATACATCCAGTTCTTCTTTGTGTTGGGCTTTCCGGTGCAGCAGTCCATTTTTCCAACAGAAATCTCTCTCTTCATCTGCGTTGGCCTGGTGTCTCCACTCCTCCAGAGTTGGATCCACCAGTTGGAGAGTACGCCGCCGAGAGAGGGAAATCTGTTCTATGAACCCCTGTCCTGCTTCTTCGTCAACCTTCGTTGTTGACTTTGAGGTGGGTGTAACAAACATGTCTGGGTCGAAATCGTACATCTCACCCAGGGTTTCGTCTTCTTTCAGGCTAGTAATCTGAGCTCCTTCCTCTTCCTGAAGAGCTTCTAGCCTCTTGTGCTCGGCTTGTTCCTTACTCTGGTGTCTCTGGTGACTCCTCTGTCACCTCCTCGGAAAGAGCTTCCTTCAGTAGCTTCCGAAATTTGGGGACGTCTTGTCCCAAAAGCATGTCCACATTCAAATTTGGGGACACTCCTACAGCCATTTCAGTGGTTCTGCCGTCGATATTCAAGCTGATTCTCGCTGCGGGGAATTTCTGTTTCTTTGCACTGGCAGTGCTATATTCAATGGTCCACCCCAGTCGGTCCTTCTTGTCCACACACCTCGGATGTATCATGGACTTGGTGCACCCTGTATCCAGTAGGGCCACCACCGGTTTGTTATTCACCGTGACCTCCTTCGTCCATTTTGGTCTCTGAGCCGTGACTGTGTGACAACAGTGAGCATCACCCTCCATCTTGACACGACAGTCTCTTCCAGAAGTGGCCCTTCATGCCACACCTAAAACACTCCACACTGGACTTCTTGGTGAACTTTGGGTAAGGAGTCGCCTTGGAGCAGGTTTTGGGTAAAGGGTCGACTTCCCTCCATTGTCAACCTCCTTGGCTCTGGCACTCTCTCACGGTTAGGGGTCTTATATTCACTTTCCTTCCTTTGTTGGTTACTTAAATGCCTCACCACTGACTCGTTGAGCTCTTCGTAGCTGTCAGGGTTGAGATTTCTCATCTGTTGTTGCAGCCATCGTGGCAGTCTCTGCAGTGCCAACTCTTGCAATATTAGTTCGAACAGTGGTAGAGGTGATATCTCCACCCACTTTGCCAAAGATTGTCTGTGAGCACGGGACCATTCATCCGGTTTTGAAATGTCAAACGGCTTGTCAAAGACTTGTCTCCGGTACGTCTCCGCTGATATGTGGTAAGTGGCAAGTAGTGTTCGCTTCACTTCCTCATAATAATTTTGTGCATCTGCATGTAAGGTAGAGACGGCTGTTAAACCTTGTCCAGACAGAGACCCTCTCACATAGACACACCATAGAGCTCTGGGCCATCCTGCTGCTCTGGCAGTGGCTTCAAACGTCTCTAGGAAAGCTCCCATGTCGTCGGTGCCTTCCTGATACTTCTGCAGGGTAAATCGAGGGGGTGGAGGAGGAGGAGGGGGGGGGGGGGAGGAGGAGGTGCAGCTCTAGCTTGGTTATCTGCCAGCAGTTGGGAGTATTTGGGTCTGTTGTTCCCTGTGCCTCCCTAGTTCTTCCTCTCTCAAGTGACGCTCCTCTAGCCTCTGCTGTTCCTCTCTTTCTGCCTTCTGCTGATCGAGAGCTGCCCACTGGACCATGAATCTCTCCAATAGATGTTCAGTTGAATCTTCTCCCGGATTTGCACGAGTTGGAATCCTTCGTGACTCCCTTTCTCGCCCTCCACGTCTCTCTTCAGACATAATACTGATTTTGTACCACGTTGGCTTTACAACGACCAAAAACAAACAAACAACTTCAACGACTCTAGCTAGCTACACCAGGGTGGGCTTCCAAACTCCACAGGCCTGATCACCCGAGTTGTACCCCTCTCAACAGGCCTGATCACCCGAGTTGTACCCCTAGCTGTTAGCTAGGCTGTTAGGTTGTCCAGGTACACGACCAATAACTTAGCCATCAAACTGGATATCTATCTCTTACTCAGATAGATAATCCCACCGCTGCCACCAAATGTCGGAAATGCTCTCCGAGTGCCTCAACCTTAATCGCTCTAGCCAATTCCGATGTCGACTCGCCGTTACTCCCGCCTTTAATTTGACTCTTTCTCAGTCAATTTAACAGCCGGTTTCCCCCTAGCAAGCACTTGAGACTTAAACAACGTTTAATTACAGATAAGCACCAAATTAGGGATGCCGCCTTTCTTTTCTCACAGAACCAAGAAACACATAGCAAAACAACAATTTCAATAAGTCTCAACACAGTGACATGCAATAGTTCAATTTACTCAATGACTCTACGACACTCTACTCAGTCCAAGCTCATTAACTAACTATCTAACGCTCTCTCTAGTTATCTTTTTCTCGTCTAATTTACGAGCAGATTTCCCGCTCTGTCACTGGGCTGCTGACCAATCAGAAGAAAACATCCTTCTCGAATTCCTTCTAGAAGCTTTTTCACCGTGTACGGGCTCTTGATCAATTAATGTCCGAGTGTTTCCTCTTTCCATGTTTCCTCGTACTATAATATTCGATGTTTCTCTGTTGTTCCCTTAAGGTAGAGAATGGCATTTCCGACAGTTGTAACCACAAGTTTTTTTTTTAAAGGTAAAAAATGCAACTGTCTCCCCTCATCAAACCTCAATGTTTACATGGCTGTAACTTTTTTTGGTCAAAATCAGAGGTCCGTGTCCCTTGCCGCCATAACTCACTCTGAGATTTATATATATTATCTCAAACTTTTTGTATCATTTTGAAGCTCTATCCTAACTCATTAAATTGAATTATCAAATTTTTCTGTCTTGCTTTATCTTCAAAGTTAGTGATGATCAAAGGTCAATTGAATCAATTGAAGGTTGAATTTTACATATGAGCCCACCATGACCCCTAGAAAATTTTATAAAAGATTTCCATTGCTTACTTTATAGCACTAGAGATACGTTACCCACACCAGCAATAATAGAAGGCAATACAAAATCTGAGTAGTCTTGTGGAGCGGCGAAGGCATTTTTGAGGGACTTTTGCATCTTGAAGGTACTTGCCAGAAGATAAAAAGAAAATATATATTATATATACATATCATTAGAAAGTATATGAATAAAGCTATCTTTTGGTATCAAAATTATGTTCATGGAGATTGAAATAAAAAAGTTGTATTGAGGTAACATTTTTTTTGATTTTGACCTATTTCTGTTACCATAAAATGTCATATATAGACCAATATGTTGGGATGAGTAAATCATGGGTTCATAATAATCTCATCTTTCATGATATATACACCTCGATCGGTGTTCGTGCTGAGCTTGGAATTGACTTCATTAGCCAACGAGTACGAGTCTCCAACCCTCTAGTGTTATAATTGGCTCAGCACCTCTAGTTTGACTTAGTGTAGAACAGGATGCCGTTTCGAAGCCCACATGCGGTACTTCACCAATTGGCTTTCCCAAGTCCTTGCTACTCTTCACGGCAGCTACATTACCAGAGGTGGCAGTGTACTTGCCAATTTTTGTGAGAAGTTCATGGTTGTTGTACTCAAACATGGCTGCACTCTTCCTCCCCAGTTCCTCTTCAGCGCATTCCAAAGGGTCTTTCTCTAACTGTTCCTTGCTGGTGTGAAGTGAGTCGAGTATAGTTGTTTGCACCAATCGCAAACGGTCGTGAAGGCATGCACCCTGATGTGTGGTGTGCACGTGCATCGGATATGACCTTTCCTATAAAATAAACTGCCTATAAAATAAACTGCCTATTATTTTAGCGCCCTACTCTCTATGCGGCGAAGGTCGCTAAAATAACCAGACCACTTTTATTATGAGATTTATATATAGTCTGTTTCAAAGTTGTGTCGTCTCGATCTTAAAAGTCGGGCTAACACTTGCCATCTAGTTCTAGATAATGGGATGCTAAACTGGATGTGGTAATATTCCATACTTAACATTTTTCTCCTTGCCGAACCAAAGGAAATCATATGAAATATAATTGTTGAGTTGTTGACAATTCACATGTATAGCATAATTGGGAATACACTGCATGAAATGGGATTTATAAACTGAAGACATTACTGATAGGAGTGCTCTGCCTTGTGGTTGGGGGGGGGGGGTGATGTGAGAAAGGCGAACCCTCTTCCCACTCTAGGAATATTACTTCAACAATATAATTCTTCAGAAGAAGTCTCAGCACAACTTCCCTTTCCAGGTTCGCTTTCTTTGACGCCCAGACCTTACTATTGCTTCTCTCTCACAATAGCCTTATCTAGACCAAGTATATAATCACCCAAGTCTTCTCTCTCTCTTTCTAGACCTCTGCCCTCCTTTTCTGTATAAGGTAAGTTGATTATAATCAACAATAACAAAATGATGTACATGTCTTATCAATACATCCTCTACCGAATTATATATTACACAGAGACAGGTCAGCTCAGTTCTGAGTCTCTCTTCAGTTTGTTGAGGAGTTAGTTTGTTGAGGGGCTTTCCTTCTTTCTCCCGGCTTGTTGATTACTCCTTCTCTCTTTTTTTCCGAAGTCTCATGTTCTTTTATAGGCAGTATCTTGTGTTGTGCCTAGGATCAGAGACTGATCTGACCAATCAGGAGTTCCCAATCAGCTGTTGAAGTGGGATGATCCATAGTTGCTGTTTTGGTTCTAGTTGTTGGGTGTCTCTTGCCACTTGTGGGTGTGTAGTGTCTACCTCCCCCTGACGTGTTTCCCCTCTAACAGCTTCCTCTCTAACAGCTGTCAGGGACACTCCAACCTCCCTCTGACGTGTTTCCCCTCTAACAGCTGTCTGGGCTTTCTCTGACAGGTGACTCATGCCACTGGAATGAGTGAGGTGTTTTCCTTCTTACCTCTGGCAGCAATGTATCCTATTCCCAGACCTATGGCTGGTGGCTACTCTGTTGCTATGCAAACACCTCTGTCATAGAAATGGGATGTTCTCAGATAAATAGGAGTGATGGTTGACTGTCACGAGGGAGACAGGCAGTGGTCGCTGTAGTTGTCTGCACCTGGACCTTCCTACAAGACATGCAAGGAAGTCTCGGGTTAGAGTTACACACGCACACAGACCCTTCCTACACAGTACAGATGTTCACGGGGTGCAGCGCCCTCGAAGCCAATTCAAGACCAACGGCTCCGGCCAGAAGATTGTTGCAGTTGTGGGACCAAATCATACTTTACCAAGGTCTTCTATATTGGCAGATGAAAGTCCTGATGGAGACTGTCAGCTTCCTTTTGCGAATGTCTACTTCGACACTCTACCCTACGCTAGCTGATTTAGTAAGGACAGCCGCGTCGCCCCAGTCCAACTGTAATCTTCCTATCACAGTTGACCCTGGAGCCAAAATCAGACACACTCTTATGTCTGTGTTCACTGGTATTGGACCTAGTCGAACACCGTCTAGCCCTTAGCTAGCAACTAATGAGAATAGGTGTAAATAAGGCACAAATGAGGTGTGCCGTCCTTTCACAATAAATTATACAACTCGAATACAGTTCTCAATACAGCATAATTACAACTTCAGTTCTAGACTAACTCGCTACTCTTTTCACAGTCCACCTCTTTTATAATTATCCAACTGATGACATCATCACATCTCAGCCTCACTCCTGAAATGACCTTGTAAGGGCATTTCGGGTGGCCTTCTGTCTCCAAGGTCCTGCCAATCAGATCGGTCACTGTTATTTGCTGAATGGTGATCAGAATTATCATATGTGGTCTCATTAATATATTCTCTATAGGTTGACAAACAATTAACCACATCATCCTTCTTATCATGTGAGTTCTCACTACTCTTTAAACACTCAGTTGTCACAGCAGTGTCCTAGGGTCCCTGACACTCCCCCAACCTTAGTGAGAGACCCCCAGTCTCTGGATAGGGCATCTGCATTGGCATTCCTCTTGCCACTTCTGTACTCAATCGTATAGTTGTAATGAGAGGGCCCACCTTGCCAACCTGCCATGACTGTCTTTCAGGTTGCCAAGGTGGGTCAGTGGGTTGTGGTCAGTTTGTATTATAAATTTTGACCCTTGCAAATATGTGCGAAAGTGTTTCACTGCTACCACAATAGCTAGGGCCTCTCGTTCGATAGCCGAGTAGTTTTTCTCACTTTGCAACAACTTCTTGGAAGCAAATGCTATGGGATGATTGTCTCCTTTGCTGTCTACCTGGCTCAGTACAGATCTTATCTCATATGCAGAGGCATCCGTTTGTAGAACAAAAGGTTTGTCGCAGTCAGGTGTAATTAGCACAGGTGCTTGTGTGAGTTTCTCTTTAAGGGGGAAAGAAGGCTGTGTATCGCGTAGTCTCATATAAAGTACCATATCTTTTCTCGCATTTACTCTAGTTTCCCGATTTATATATAAAATTATAGCTTGCAGTCTGTGCTTTCTAATGGTAAGTCTCTTTTGTTATTTTGTTTCGCCATAATTTTTTCCTAGCTCATTATAGGCTCTTCCAGTGCGGACCGTAAGCCGTTAAGTAAACCACGTTGCAGTAACGACCCTTGCGAGGCTCCTAGTCGGTCTATTAGTGAATCATAATGAGCACTACAAACTGCGCGTCTTGAAATTTTGAAAAAAAGGTTTTTTGTTGGACATAGCCTTGACATCACGTTAGATTTTCATCTATAGGTCTTTTTTTGTAATCCTATCAAACAAAAACTCTCGCGCAAGTTGTAGAATATAAAATTTGCTTTCAAATGTTATATTTTTTTAATGAAAGGATAAAAAATATTCAAGTTATCATTTGAACGGTTTTTCAAAAATCACTTCAGAGACCTTGAAGTCCAAGCAGTTTGTAATCACATTCCAGCTGCCAGAAACACCCCCTGCTTCACCAGAATACATCCCCTCATTACTAGAATTGTGTGTGTACAAACAAAATGTTGAAAGCAACCAATTGACTTTTCACAGTCCTTTATTTTTTCAACAACAGCAGCATCCTACATCCTAACTACAACCTGAAAACCAACAATATATATATATATATATATATACACATAAATTAAAGACGCATCAGACTTGTTAGGTTGCTTTGTTAATATTGAATTAGCAAACATAAACACGTCATCATTTGCAGGGCTCCCATGCCCAGGTCCATCCATCGTCACCCTCCACACATGTTTTCCGACACCCTCCAGTAATCCCTGAAAAAAATAGAACACAAACAAAAGTCATCCTCCACTAATTCCTAAGCTTGACAAAAAATATACAATGCTCCGCCCTCCATTGAACTCTGCTGCCTCTCGACGGCACTTGTTGCACTCATATATATGTTCTGTCTTACCCGCTCTACTCCACACAACAGAATTAAACTCTCATTTTGGTTCTGTGTATAACCACCTAAACATTTGCACAAAAGATCCTCGGACATTAATTTATCAAAAACCTCCCTAACATACATAGCCTTGTCCAGAGGAATCATAGGCCTATGGGTACTGGTGGTACCTCACCTTTAGCACAAGCTGGATTAAACTTACACCAACTCAAAACTCCTGTAGGACAATACTCGTGTTGGGATGTTCCATAGTTGACTAAGAGTGATAAAAAATCGCTTTCACATCGCAAATGATCCCCTCTAGGTTGTCCTTATTATTTCTAATTGCTCCCCTATATATAGTAGGTTTGCATTTTAACTATAGACACACGACTAACCCCCCTAGCACCACCCAAAGACACTAGGACCGTAAGGCTCGACTTCCAACAACCGTTTATGTGCATTTGTATACCCATCACTAATTAATGTGTGTGTACCTAAGCTTCAGTCTCTCCACTGAACGCTAAAAAAGTTTTTGTGTTCCTACAACTTCCATAGAACCTTCAAAATTGGCTTCACAATTTACCTTGTGACCCTCAAACCATTCTGTGTAACTTGCTTCTGTTTCATCTTCAGGTCTTAACGCACAAGCTTGACAGAACTTAGACATAAGATAATAATCTAAAACTTCTCCAGTGTCCCAAGACATCACTGCAACCAAGCCATAATTTGATTTGTGGCCCTGTCTAAGCCATGTGCCGTCAACAGTAATACTAACATCAATGATGTCTTCATACCTAACCCTATAAAAATCATGTAACCTATGAGCGGCATCCAACATAATACTCTGTTACTGCATTTGCGTCACTCCCTATTGACCTAGTATATATATTTTTTAAACAAGTGGAACTAAGAGGGGGCAACATATCCATGACTGCAGTGATGTCTTCCAGACCAGAATGACTAATTTGCAATGCGAGGACCCAGTACTGACTGGATGTTCAAAGAATGCTTCTACAGATACAGGGTTTGAGATGTCTCGAGTGTTACTACAATTTGAACAAAAAGTAAAAATGAGACAACATGCCTGCCCTACGGGCTTCAGTTGCAAGGGAGCTCAGTTACCACATTGAATACACTTATTACACATTTCTATGACCTCTCTAAGCTTATCTAAGTTTATTATACGATTACCCTTACCTAGTTCTCCAACACCACCCGAGTCCAAAGAGGTAGATCCAGTAGCAACAGCCACAGAAGCAGCTGAACGATTCATGAGAGCCAACTTCTTCCTGGTCATAGTCACTGGTCATTGTCACCAATGGCCTCTCTTCAGACATTTGCAATTGATTGCAAGGTAAGTGAACGTTCACAGAAGGCGCTACCCCACCTACAGGATCCAAGAGACTCACTAACAAAGGAAGGAAACAGCTATATATATAGTAACTTTTTAGTAGTACGGAGATAAACATTAAAACTTGCCTGGCGCGGCTACTGTGACAGGCTCAACAACAGCCGCCTGTAGGGCTTTCTTCTTCTTGTCGTCACTCTTCTTGAATCCTTGGCCTTTCTGTTTAAAATGCTTCTCTGTTCTCTTCCAACAGTGTAAAAGTTTCAAGTGATTCTGGCGAACTGACTAAAAAACACGTGACCTAAAAAAACGTGCTCGTCTTAGCGGTTGCGCACTACCCCCCCCCGCCTGGCCAATTCATTGCGCAAACGACTGGTAAGGGTCTCCATGAAATTGGCAACATTTTGATATATAAAAACTGTATTTTGGGTAGGCGATCATCGCCGACCGCCCGATTGTAGCCAGGTATGACTGGGAGAGAACCTCTTCCAATGTGAAGTGAAATGAAATGAAATGGAATAATAATGCACTGTATAAAAATGGCTATATCTTCTGATACAAGTATTCACTTGCTCTGAAACTTGAAACTCAAACTCCAGACATATTATGAACCCTTTTGGGGCCCCCAAAAAATTTTGAAAAAATATGTGTTTTCAGCCATCTTCCCCCCTAAGTGTCACAAAAGCTTGGTCACACTCAGTGGTCCACTTAACCTGTTTAGGCATATCCTTTTTAGTGAGGTCTGACAAGGGAGAGGCCACCGTTGAAAAGTTCGGAATGAATTTGCGGTAGTAACCACACAAGCCTAAAAATGATCTCACATCTTTTTTGTTTTGGGGTTGTTCAAAATTTCTCACTGCAGCCACTTTGCATTCCATAGGTCTGATTTCTCCATTCCCAACGATGTGGCCCAAGTATACACAGCTTCCACTGCCAAATGTGCATTTCTTTTCCTTCACTTTTAGACCAGCCTCACGTAGTTTTGTAAAAACAATGTCTAAATGATTCATATGCTCCTCCCATGTTTTGCTATGGATCAGAATGTCGTCTAAATAGGCGACAGTAAACTCATTTAACCCATACAGTAATTCATCCATCAGTCTCTGGAAAGTTGAGGGTGCTGAGATCAACCCAAATGGAATCGTGACAAATTCATACTTCCCATATGGTGTAACAAATGCTGTCTTCTCGATATGCTGGGGATTTACAGGCACCTGGTAATATCCCTTAGTTAGATCTAAGGTACTTATGAACTTAGAGGTACCGATGTTGGTTATCAGATAGTCGATATTGGGCAGGGGGTATGGATCATTAATTGTCACCTGGTTTAACTTCCGATAATCCACGCACATTCTTTGTGAGCCATCTTTCTTTGTTACTAAAACAATGGGCGCCGCCCATGGGCTCTTTGAAGTACGGATTATCCCGATTCAACAGAGTTTCTACCTCGTCACGCAACACTTTCTGAGAATGGTGAGCTAGTCGGTAAGGGGGAAACCTTATGGGAATAGCATCACCTGTGGGTATGTCATGTTGGGCTATCTCGGTTCTCCCAGGTACATCCTGTAGCACATCCCTGTACCTTTTCTTAAATTCTTCTATGTCCAGGTTGTGAGAGTTTAGCATGGTGGGAGTGTCCTTTTTTTCTAGGTCTTCTTCGTCAATATCTCTAGCCAAAAACACAGCTGGCTCAGGTGATGTCCATGACCTCATGCAATTTACATGGTAAATTCGGTATCGCTTTAGTTTGGTACCCACATCTACCTGGTACGTCACTTCAGTGATTTTCTTCACAATGGGGTAGGGTCCTTGCCACTGGAGATGCAATTTACTACCCTTCCCAGGTCTGTATACCAGCACGAAGTCACCCACGGTAAACACTCTTTCTTTAGCTGTTCGATCGTGATACAGTTTGTGTTTACTTTTCTCTTTAGTCTCCCTTCCATAGGCTAGGTCTCTCACCACCTGCATGTTAGCTTTTAGGGTAGCTACATACTCTGACACGCTGCTCACATCTTCTTCTTCCTTGCCATGCCAATACCTTACTAATTGGTCAAGGGGCATTTTCATTTCTTTCCCAAAAAGAGGTGGTACGGAGTAAACCCTGTAGTTTTATGGACTGTTCCTCTGTAAGACCACAGTACATAGGGCAGGCATAGGTCCCATTCAACATCGGGATTCTGAGTAAGCTTACGGAGCAGTTTCTTAAGAGTGGCATTGAAACGCTCCACCATACCATCCGTCTGAGGATGGTATGGGGAGGTCCGTATTTGTTTAATGCCTGTCAGTGCACAAAATTGTTTCATCACTTTTGAAACAAAATTAGCCCCATTGTCTGATAGCAGTTCATTTGGTATGCCAATTCTGGCGGTTACATCCACTAGACAATTAACAATGGTCTCTGTTGTTATATTTCGTAAAGCAAAGGCTTCTGGCCACTTCGTAGCACAGTCCATGAGGACTAAAATGTATTTATTCCCCGCTTTAGTACGAGTTAGGGGTCCAAATACATCCATTGCTATTCTTGAAAATGGTTCTTTCATTACAGGTAGAGGGTGTAACGGGGCTTTAGCTATAATAGCAGGCCCAGCCTTTTGGCAGATGGGACACGAAGCACAGAGATTTTTAACGTCCTTAGCTATACCAGGCCAGTCCATGCGAGCTCTGATGGCATGTAAGGTTCTTTCTCTAGCATAGTGTCCGGCAATGGGAGTATTGTGAGCCATCTTTAGAATTTTACTTCTGGCTATTTCGGGCATAACAATAAGGTCTTTACCTAAGGTTTGATAGGGCTTTCTCATCAGTACACCGTCCCTCCAAAAGTAGGGCTCATTACTAACCCTTGCCTTTTCTCTTATGTGTCTTAGGCTTTCATCACACATTTGAGCATCACACAATTTCTTACGCGTAATGACTCCCATCAGGGGCTCATAAGTCTCCCCCGCTTTTTTCACTCCCCCAGTATCGCTAGCAGTGTCTGGCTCTGGAGAGGTCGGCTGGTCTGATGATACACTCTTCTCTGCTTCATTTTCCTCCGCCTCACTTGCATCATCAACCGGGTAGAGAGCAGACACGATGGGCCCGTCTTGTTCCTGTTGCAGGCGCTCTCTTTCCTCAAGGTTGTCTTGCTTCAGTTGTTGAGCTCAGGTGACCACCATGCCTGACTCGGTTTTGATACATGTGGGTGGTGTATTCGATTCTTCTTCTTCGGGTTCTTCCTCAAGAACCGCCTTCAGATATCGTCGGAATGGGGAATATCCCGTCCCATCAGCATGTCCTCTGTGATGTGCTGAGACACTCCAACCGCGATCGAGGTGGTCTTACCTTCCACCTCTAAAAGAACACTTGCCGCTGGAAAATAGGTTTTTTGTTCAGACGCTGTGCTGTACGGAATTTCCCATCCCAGATAATCCTTCTGGGAAACACAGCGAGGGTGTACGATAGTCTTCGTACAGCCAGTGTCTAGTAATGCCTTTACCTTTTGTCCGTTGATCCTGACCGTCTTGGTCCAGTCTGGCATTTTCGTTCGTTAAGTTGGAAGAAAAAGACTGCACTCTGCTTGCTCCATTTTAACTCGACAATCCCTCTGTAGATGACCCTTCTTCCCACATTTGAAGCACTCCATTGTTCGTAAGTCTCGGTAGGGAGGTCCGTCTCGACTTCTCTGTTGTTGTGGTCCCTCAGTCTTTTTGTAGTGGTCGTCTTTCATAAAATGACTAGGGTGACCTCTGGTGGATTGAGGGTATTCCTTTTTTAAGGGTTTTTCTGTTCGAGCCCTCTGGTTTCCCATGTGGCGTATGATGGCTTCCTTTAATTCATCATAGCCCCGGCAGTTCAAATTTCTCATTAGCTCATTAATTAGCGAATATACTGAAAGACCGAAACTGCTTCTTTCCAAAAAAATTGTGGAAATAATCATATATATGTAGGCTTGGCACATGCTTTAGCATAGTCAATTAGCTGCTGTAGCTGATTATCGCTGTAGCTGATTATCGTTGCTGGATAACTTGCTTGTACTGCATTTGTATTAGGATAATGCATTGTTGAAATACCAGCCTGAAGCATGCTAACTTCCTCAAAAGCAGTAAAGGCAAGTGGCCCATCCCCTTCTATATAGTTGATATGTAGCTTTAAGAAATGCTTCTCCCACATCAATGTAATAGCTAGTTCAATTTGTAATTTTCGATATTTGGCAGCATCAGAACGTATTTCTTGAAGCCTAATCTTTGACAGTGGAAGGTTATCACTATCAAGAAATGAAGGTATATCCCCAAATGTGTCATGAAGATGTTTAATAACCTCCCACTTAGACCACCAGCGAGTGGCACAGTAGGAAGGAGGTGAGAGACCTGTTTTAGTCTTCCATGCCAGCTTGGTTTTTGGGCTCCTTGAAAAAAGCCTTTCATAAACTCATCCAGTATTGGCGTTCTCATGTGTTCCCCAACATGATCAAGAATGTGAGCAAAACATCCAATATCGACGAGTTTATGGTAAACAATGCTCAAGGTGCGAACTACAGTGCTGTTGACAGATGCACTGTCGTGCATGCAAGCTAACAGCATGTTTGGTGCAATACCTAGCTCAGTAGATAAGCATACAATCAACTGATGAGCAAGTTCCTCTCCAGTTAGGCTCTTTGCTAGGAGCATAAGTCTAACCACAAGCTGCTTTATGTTAAACTGCTGATCAACAAAACATAGTAGAATTACCAGTGCCTCACAAATATGAGTAGTTCCATAAAAAATCACTGATGCTTGCTTATCTTGGGCTTTTACACAAACCAATTCTTGATGATGAATAAATGGTACCAGCTTATGTAGATTCTGGGTGGTGAGTCGAAATGCAGTTTCTTCAAAAACCTCACGAAAGCAGTCGATTTTATTGATAGGTACAACTGCCTTCATAAAAGCTGTTACTATATACTTTAATCCGAAAAATGCGAACACATTCAGGAAGGGTTTCTTCAACTGGATGGGCATCTTTACTATAACTTTTAAGCATGTCAGCTATGTTTCTTTCTCTCTTGTCTAACGTTTTTCCCAGTCTCATTGATGACTGTAGGTGTTTACATAATACACTTTTTGAGTGAAAGAGTCTCCCTGCAAAAAAAAACTACAAGTGGTTCAAATAAAGTGGAGCTAGTGTTGAGTTCTAGATTTGTAAGCATCTCTATGGATACCTAGAGCCTGTGCATACGTTGCTAGAATCATATTAACACGGTACAATAAAACCGAATGCTACTAGAGATGAGCACGTGCCATATCAAGATTTTCTCTACTACTAGAGATGAGCACGTGCTATATCAAGCTTTTCTCTACTACAAGCTCGGCCTACAGTAGTCAGACCAACCCAACACAGGATGCTGACTGTTCATAATTTCCTTACGTTTCTATTAATTAAAACTGCTACGAACCAGCATTCGTTATTTTCAGATCGCTCCACAACCTGGATGTTGCCAGGTGGATCAGCAGTGCTTAAATGGCAATAATTAATGCAAGTGTAACATGAAACTCTGCCCTCAGGCTATCCTCGCTCAGGACGACATCTCAATCATGCAAATAACCAGAACTACTTCACCTGCAACACTTTGGTAACAGAGGGCATGCCTGGTAACCACTCGTTCTAATGAAGGAGAGAGGAACATGACAAAAAGTCGAAGAAAGACACTCCCTGTGCATCATATCTACACTAATATTCTCCCTGTGCATTATATCTACGCTAATATTCTCCCTGTGCATTATATCTACGCTAATATTCACCCTGTACATTATATCTACGCTAATATTCTCCCTGTGCATTATATATACGCTAATATTCTCCCTGTGCATCATATCTACGCTAATATTCTCCCTGTGCATTATATCTACGCTAATATTCTCCCTGTGCATTATATCTACGCTAATATTCTCCCTGTGCATTATATCTATGCTAATATTCTCCCTGTGCATAATATCTACACTAATATTCTCCCCGTGCATATCTACGCTAATATTCTCCCTGTGCATATCTACGCTAATATTCTCCCTGTGCATATCTACACTAATATTCTCCCTGTGCATCATATCTCATATCTACACTAATATTCTCCCTGTGCATATCTACGCTAATATTCTCCCTGTGCATAATATCTACACTAATATTCTCCCCGTGCATATCTACGCTAATATTCTCCCTGTGCATATCTACGCTAATATTCTCCCTGTGCATAATATCTACACTAATATTCTCCCCGTGCATATCTACACTAATATTCTCCCTGTGCATGATATCTATGCTAATATTCTCCCTGTGCATATCTACGCTAATATTCTCCCTGTGCATCATATCTACACTAATATTCTCCCAGTGCATTATATCTACGCTAATATTCTCCCAGTGCATCATATCTACGCTAATATTCTCCCTGTGCATATCTACGCTAATATTCTCCCTGTGCATCATATCTACACTAATATTCTCCCAGTGCATTATATCTATGCTAATATTCTCCCTGTGCATATCTACGCTAATATTCTCCCTGTGCATATCTACGCTAATATTCTCCCTGTGCATGATATCTATGCTAATATTCTCCCTGTGCATGATATCTATGCTAATTTCTCCCTGTGCATCATATCTACACTAATATTCTCCCTGTGCATCATATCTATGCTAATATTCTCCCTGTGCATTATATCTAATCTAATATTCTGAAAGACTGATGGGGTAAAAAGCTTCTGCATGACGAGGCATACTTGTAGTCCAAAATACACCATAAATACATTTCTGTTCCATTTGGTTGGTTGGAACTGGTTTGCCTTTCCCCTTGAAATTCACTCAAAGATAATGCTTATGGTGATTTGAAGCGGACTTCATTTAAACACACACACCGAGCATTTTTCTAGCTTTGGGTTTTGTGAAAACCGTTGAAATGTTGGCAAAGATTCAACAAAAGTGACTGGAATACTGGAATAAAGTATTTTTATAAAGTAATTTATTGATAAATTTCTGCATCTGCATCCCTATAATCTGCATCCCTATAATATCACACGCTCACCACACACGGACGCACGCACATGCACACACACACACCCTCATTCCTCACAAAGAAACGCTACATCATATACGCCAATCTTTACCACGCCATATGCACTTTAGATAACTTGAGGTTACACTGCACATGTGCTGCAATGTAGTGTGAATTATCCCGTAGGTATTTCACGTTTGATGTCATCATGAAGTTTATTATGCCAAGTGATGCCCTCCTTGCCTGACCATGGAATTTATAGCAAAACTAAATGCATAACAGTACATCGTGTCGCAATAATCATTTGATAGCAGTTGCAATTGAACTGTTGTTTTACCTGGATTCACATGCTGGGCTAAACACAACTTCTGAAGTTACCACTTGGCCTGAAATAAAACACTGAGGACAAAAAGTCACTGCTCTACTAAGGTTAACAATAACAACATTAACTAGCACATATTATTAAACATAAGCATTATCACAGGCAAATAACTAACACAGACCCAGGGGGGTAATTTCCATATGAAAGTTGGGGGGGCCAAAAGCAGTATTAAAGCTGCTTACTCTAGGGGAGTCTCCAGGGGAGTCTCTAAACTCATCCATGATATTTTGAAAAATAGGAGTAATTAGAACTACAGACTTTGGGGTAAATTAGTGTTGAAAATATTTTCATTTTAGTTATCACCCGAACACATAACATAACCAGATGACAAACAGTATACTAGCACTAACATCTAAGAGAGAGAAAGAGACTATCATTCACATCTACTAAGAAATGGAAAAGTGGCCGAAGATGGATGAGCGCCTCTCTACTCTATCCCCAAACTCATTTGTCACTTGCTTGAGGCTCAGTTCCTTCACCAGCTCTTTATGCACTGTGCATGTCATGAGATGATTGAGGCGGTTGTTCGACATTGTTGTACGAAGGTAAGACTTCACCCTTCTAAGCGCACTGAAGGCTCGTTCAGAGCTTGCATTAGTTGCCGGCATAACCAGAACAACCTTGACCAAAGACATGACCTCTGGTATGAGGGGCCAGATGCTTTTGTTCTTTTTGAGGAAATCAACGACATTTTGCAATGTATCACCACCACCTTCATCTTGACTGAAACTGCGATAGGACTCTGCCATTATAGATAGCTGGATTCTTAAGGTATCAGGGTCAAACTCAGTGTAGAACTCACATAGTTCGTCAACATTTTGTGAGACATCCTTCCCCAATGTTCCTTTCACTAGGACCTTCTCACAGGTTGAATTTGTGGTGTAGTCCTTCTGATTAAAACGCTCTTCAATGCTACAGTATCCACAGCCTCAAAATTGATTTGGCAGTAAAAGTTCTCTACATTGGTATGGTGCTCATGTTGAGCATTACCCTCACTATACCTTGATGGCATCTTACGGTGACGTGGAAGTGAAGGCTCTTTTAGTTCCAACTTCACAGCAGCTCGAGTTACTTTTGTCCAATGGAGGCTTGCATCCCTATCTGATCGTATTCCTCATAGGACGGTGACAGATAGCTTGGCATTCGCTTGAGCATCCACTGCACATAGCTCTGCCCTCTGAAGGCAAGTGCTGAGGTTATCTGAATGTGAAAGTACTACAATGGCTAGCTGAAGACCACAGAAGAAACTAAAAGTTTGCATTTTAGTCTCCACTCCAATTATTCTTGCCTTCATTTTCAGAATAGATGCTGCTCGGACAGTCCACTAGGTGGGCAGAAGATTTTCAGAGTTGGTGAGTCAATATTGTCTACATGGAGATCATGTTCCATTTGCCCCAGAATTTCTGATTGCTTTCTGCGGAATACTGCCTCTCTTTTTGGACTCTTCTTTATTAATTTAGTAATTTCATAAGCCACATCAAGCGTGTCTTTCAACAGGGAAATATTTTTATTGTATCCCCGACAGCAAGATTAAGCGAGTGGCAATAGCAGTGTGTTAGCAGACATTTTTCATTCAGTTTCTTGATTAGTGCAGCAACCCCATTTTTTGTTCCAGTCATGGTCGAACATCCGTCATAACATAGCCCACGGGCATCTTGAATTTTGAGATTCATGCGTAGCAGCACATCTTTTATGCAAGCAACAATTGTGTCTGCATTGGTCTGAGAAACTGACATCAGACCAATATATTCCTCACGTACTGTCATCTCATTCACCCAACGTATGCAAATCACAAGTTGTTCAATGTTGCTCGCATCTGTACTCTCATCAGCCAAGATATTGTAACATCCAGATTCAGCTATGTCAGCTGCTATACCATGAAGCACTTTTAGAGCCATGATTTGTAAGATTTCATTCTGAGCATCTGGACTGATATGCTTGTCGTAAGACTTTTCAATCCATTTGCGAAGCACTTTATCATCTTCAGCTCGCAGGAGGAGTTGCTTGAAATTTGACTCCTCCTCTTGCTTGTCCTTACGAAGCTGGCGGGCAAGATAGGATACACTTTGAATGATTTTCAGGAGGCAGTTCCTATTTTCCTCTTTCTGACTCTTAAGCTGCTCCTTCAGCTGCTCATCAATATGACAAGGTTGAGTTAACATAGCAACTGCATGCTTGTGACATAGCGAGCTTTCGTGCTTATGGAAACCCTTGTTTTTACACAGAGCATTTTTCCAATTTCTGAACCCATCAGACAAGAAGGAGGTTTCAGACCTTGTATCCAGCTTAAGCAGTCCCTTCAAATTGGCTGTGCCACAAGTGTGGCAAATACTAGTGTCTGATAATGCAGCCATGAAAATTGCGAGTACCAGGCTGGTTGGAATGCTCGTTGATGACCCATCTTGCTTTTAGGGTATTTGATGTTGATTGGCTGGTAGGGAACTTGAGGAAGGGTATCCAGAGTCAGGGATATTCTACTGGCTTCTTGTTGCTGCTCCTGAGAGATATCAAAAGTACTTGAAGCTTGAGTCAAAGTTTAATTTTGCAAAAACAACTACAACAACAGGGTCTGTCAATGATTGTTTAATAAGGATTCACTGACATCAGAGGCTGAGATGCCACATAAAAATTGAGAGGCTTAATGTTGTTATCATGTGATGGATTATGACCGTTCAGATTCTTCTGGGTTTTCTTCAACCTGTACATCTTGGCTATCAGATCCTTGGGCTTGATCATCAGCCTTCTCCCAGACTCCCTTTGTCTCTTAGTTGGACTTTGACAAAAACTTAACAAGGAGGCTTGTCTTTTAGGCATGATTCTCACTCTGCAGCAGCACTAGCTAATTTCTCCGTT
Source organism: Cladorhizidae sp. MBARI D1340-BT2 (assembly GCA_028752905.1). Taxonomy (NCBI): domain Eukaryota; kingdom Metazoa; phylum Porifera; class Demospongiae; order Poecilosclerida; family Cladorhizidae; species Cladorhizidae sp. MBARI D1340-BT2. The sequence continues at coordinate 7,425,476 of JAQNBH010000009.1, forward strand.
CACTCTTATATTGCTTAGTATTCCGAATAATGATTAACAGCCATTAGGTTTATAGCAGAACTCAACATAAGGCAGTAGAGAGCTTACTCACTCCACTGCTGTCATGGCAAAATCAAAATGAACCAATGAAATAACATGAACTATATAAATGTCAAAATGATCCTAACAGCTAAAATGATCCTCACACTTAAAGTGTTAGTTCCATGGTATGGTCTGAGGCTAGTTTGGTTGAGTTGTCAGGCTGTTATTCCTGACATACACTAACTGGTCACATGTATTGAACCGATTAGGAAACAAAGTTGCCAATATTGTGGTGTTGTTCTATGGCGTTGTTCTTTCTAGCATATTTCACACCAATTACAATTATGAATGTGCTATAACTTGTTAGTCAACACCTTCAACAGCTTGCGAAAAACTACCTTAGAAAACTTGTTTTGGCCAAAAGTTGGGGGGGCCATGGGCAACTAGACCTACCATAAAAGGTATTCGTCAGGCTAAAATCATGACTCCCGCAGCTTAACGGAACTCTAGCCATATCTTAAATAGCCACACGATTTTAAATTGTAACATCTCATACTACGGATGGTGCATTATCTCACAAAGCAGCCTACTTACTTGAACGATTTTTCTGTAACTTCTAAATAAACGAAATTCCGATTAGACATTATTACTTGCCTTTTTGCGCATGCTCAGAACAGTTGGACCACGTGCCCATATAAGCTGTTGTCGGTCTTCTTCGTATTACGTACCCGTTCGTGAGAACCTCAGCTACAATGGCAAATGAAGTATTCTTCGACATGACCGCAGACGGAGAGGAGATTGGTAGGATTACAATGGAGGTATAATACTGCGTAAGCAATTCGAAATTCATGCTAACTGTTGACTCCAGCTGACAGGAACTCTAGCCTAGTGAGGCTTCTTTACCCTATGCGAAATAGTGTATAATGTTTACAGCTTGACTTAGGCGTAAACAGTTGTGTGTGTTTTTTAGGATTAGTGCCATTTAGTTTGTTGAATTGAAAATCCCCATTGCTAGCATTGGGGCTAGGTAGGTTTAAGATTGATGGAGTTACTGATCAGAGCCACTACCTTTATAACCATAGCAGTTGTCCTTATTTATTTATTTTCCTTTTGTTTAAATTATGTAGCATAAGGGTATGAGATCTAGTACTTCATTGACCATATAATTAGAAATACAGAGTTCTTTGGCCCGACCACGAGCATTCTTTATTGGTCTACATGTACGACCAGCTTGACTCTGCCTAGAGTGGAAGTGTGCAGGTCAGTTCCTGTCCAAGTCATAAATTTCTGCCAATGGAGGATGCAAGCTACCTAGGCTTAGGGTCAGTACTGCAAAGGACCATGCAGCCCATTAACACGTGTGATGAATATTTTTGTGACATCAGAATTTCTATGACGAGTGCTAATTAATCGCAACGTTTAGAGACAAGAAATTGTAGGCCTGTGTAGTTAGCACAATGTGACTCATTCTTGAGATTTCCTAGCCTTTAGTCTGATATCCTCAATTTATCGACCCTCATAAGTCACAGTACTGAGAACATTATGTGACAGGTGAGCATCTTTATGAATGCCAGTAGTGTGTCGAGTCAGACTCGAGCACTCGTACTACCTGCCTGTCCACACACCTTACTTGTTTTATTCTGGTTTGCATGATGTATTGTGGGGCTGTGCATGATGTATTGTGGGGCTGTGCATGATGTATTGTGGGGCTGTGCATGATGTATGTGGAGGTGTGCATGGTGTTGTATGTGGAGCGGTGCATGATGTATGTGGAGCGGTGCATGATGTTGTATTGTGGAGGTGTGCATGATGTTGTATGTGGAGCGGTGCATGGTGTTGTATGTGGAGTGTGCATGATGTTGTATGTGGAGCAGTGCATGGTGTTGTATGTGGAGCGGTGCATGGTGTTGTATGTGGAGCAGTGCATGGTGTTGTATGTGAAGCAGTGCATGGTGTTGTATGTGGAGTGTGCATGGTTGTATGTGAAGCAGTGCATGGTGTTGCATGTGGAGTGTGCATGATGTTGTATGTGGAGGTGTGCATGGTGTTGTATGTGGAGCGGTGCATGGTGTTGTATGTGGAGTGGTGCATGATGTATATGGGGTGTGTCCTTGACTTATCTTGCAAAAGCTGGTAATGTTTGGTCGCACGTTCAACATCAGGAATAGCATCTGGAGTGAGGTCAGAGAAGCCATGTCCGACAAATAAGCACAATGTTTGTGGTTCCAACCACGAAAGGTGGGTTGATCTTGTGCCCAGACGTTCCTCTTGGGAGTAGGTCTCTCCCGAGGCAGAATTCTTATGTTGTCAGCCATCACGAACAAACAACCTTGCTGGTTTATTCAGGCTCACGTTGACCCTTAGCCTAGCTACCAATCCACTATATTGTTATTTTATAGAGAAGCAGGTTAGAGTCCTAGTGTTGACCCTTCCTTCATGTCCATTGATGGAATTGTTGGCTTGTGTGTGTGCTTCTATATTGAATGTGTCCGAGCAAAGTCGTAGTTGGTGCGAGATAGTTGATATGCCGAGTAAGTAAATGTGTATGTTCAGCTGGTGGGCAATACCAAGAATTTTCCCTCTGGAGGCCATGCCCTTTCCCAGACTGATTTCGTACAGGGTCTACTTGCATGAGACTGATTCGTGTCTAGTGTGCAGCCCCACAGCTGTTATGGCTGCCTGGTGGCTAGGTGTAGTTTGGGGAGAAGAGCAAGTATAGTTCCTCCTTAACCATCACACTGCATGTCCCCACTGAAGTTAGCCTGCAGAGTGGTTTGTGTAGCGAGGGTCTGGCTGGAATTGTTGCTAAATAATAGTAATCGTCCTCTTGGACCAACGGCTGCTAGTGTACATCCTCATTCTCAAAGTGACGTTGCATGGATTCTAACACATCCTGCATGATATGATATTGGGGGTGTGGGCAACAAGCATTAGGTTTTGTCAGCTCACACTTCACTGGCCCAATTGCATCTACTTTTCTCTGTGGTCACCCATTCCGTCGTTTGTCTCGAGCTCGTGTGAGATCATTCATGTTGTTCCTTGATGTGTTTTGGGTGTGCCAACTGGAATATTTACCTCTTGGCCAAGACCTTGGAATGTTTTTAGCATAAGTGCTGAATCTGCTACTTGGTGTGGTCCGTCTGTAACTAGGGAGGACTAATATTAGTTGTTGGTTATGGGTGTAGTTCAGATTATCTTGAACCAAAGCAATTTGTCCTACCATTAGGTGAAACAAAAATACACAAATACCATTACAAGCGAATATAGACTCACTATACCATGGTGTTGCCATGGTGTTGGTTTGGCACAGCTTGCATGTGTAGATTACTAACAAATTTTATCACACAGAAGTAGGATAAGGGTATTTCGTAGTAATTAATCAGCTTCTTGATGGTATGCTGCTAAATATATGTGTGTATATATGTATCTGTTGTTATTGTATTCATTATTATATGTTTCAGCTTCGACTGGATGTTGTTCCCAAGACAGCAGGTGAGGCGTTTGTTTGAATAAATACCGAATATAAGTTTAAAATGCGTGTAAATTGAGAAATGCGTGTAAATTGAAACTCCCTCTGCCATTATTAAATTAGTTCTCCCTTTGCTGTTAATTGTATTACCAGAAGACAGCTTATTTCAAAGCTTTCTAATGATATGTGGTACTCCATGAAGGCTAGTAAGTCTGTACAGTGAGCTTGTTTAAAGAGCTTTCTAATGATATACAGTACTTCATGAAGGCTTGTAAGTCTGTACAGCGAACTTATTTAAAAGCTTTCTAATAATATACATTACTTCATGAAGGCTAGTAAGTCTGTACACAGTGAACTTATTTAAAAGCTTTCTAATAATATACATTACTTCATGAAGGCTAGTAAGTCTGTACAGTGAGCTTGTTTAAAAGCTTTCTAATGATATACAGTACTTCATGAAGGCTAGTCAGAGATGACAATCTAAATTTTGAATCTCTGACCACTTTGAAATTCATTGAATGTCTATAACCACTTCATAATCACCAGTTGTGTAACAGAACCACAATAGCATTTTTTTAGTCTGATTTCATCAGATAACAGGAAATGTGATTACTGAAGAGCAGGAATCAGTGGCAAACATTGACTTATAACTTTTCACTGGTAAGCACTTTCACTGGTAAGCAAACAAAAGATCCTACTCGTTACTATGTGGTTGTGTTACATACGCTGTGAATGAGAAGTGGTCAGTCAATGATTATTTTTTTATTGATTTTTTATTTATATTTTTTATGTATATATATATATATTATTATTGTTAATAGAGTGTTCAGTTTTTGAGCGAGTATACTCGCCATCACTGTAGTACAAGTCTCATCAAGTGTATGCTCTAGATTACAGTGGTTCCCAACCTTTTCAAGGCTATTACCCCTTTTCCATAAAGCAAACCTTCCATTACCCCCTCCCCTCCGCCACTGCCCCAAATAGTATGTATGCCAGATATCATTTTTTTAATACAGGAATCACGACTACATATTAATGTGAAGGTTGAGCCTGTTTTTTTAGAGACAAGCTTGGAAATTTGAGGGACAGTTGTACTCAGGGCACAGCGCAGGTCATCCTCAGCATCAAGCCTGTTCCTTGCTTTAGATTTTATGACTAGAAGGGCTGAGAAAGCACTCTCACAGAGGTATGTGGATGAGAATGGAACAAGAACTCTGAGAGCAAAGCCACTGGTTTTCGGGTATGTTGGCAGCATCTTGGCCCAGAAGTCAGAGAGCTGGAACTCCTCCTTAGCTGCACTGTTGTTCAGAGAGCTGGAACTCCTCCTTAGCTGCACTGTTGTTAACTAACTCCAAGAACTCTTCTTGAATGTCGTCAGAGGTCATCAACAGAACTTCTGAGGGGTTTCTTGTGAGTATCATCTCTGTGCTCTATGTGTTGATCCCAGGAAAGTAGTGTACAAATTCTCCTTTTAGACCTGACAGGTGTTCCTTGATGTTCTCTTTTAGCTCGTCTGTGATTGTTCCCTCCCCCACAACCTCCAGCAAGCGGTGAAATGCAGAGATATTTCCGTTGTCCAGCTTCCTTTCCCAGAGGCAAATTTTGGCCAGAAAAGCAGCGATGTGGTCAGTATTCATGATGATGTTTGTTTTCCGACCCTGGAGCTTGAGATTCAGACCATTCAAAGCTTCAAATATGTCGGCCAGATAACTGAGTTGACACTTGAAGTCTGGCACTTGAATGGCGATCAAACAGTCCTATCAAAGTGAATTAACATCAGATTATTAGTTATTGTATTTTCCAATCAATCTATACCTCAGCTTTCTTTCCATCACGGCTCTTCAGGAAAGTCTCAAGCTCTCCAACAAGTTCGTAACGTGCGAGAACATTGCCTTTTGATAGCCAACGAACAGAGGTGTGGTAGAGAAGGTTCTACATAAGATGATAGGGACCATATTATCTGCTTTCTCCTTGTAAGTATATTTACCCGATGTTGTGCATCCATATCTTGGCTCAGTTGGCGGAAGAGTCTTGTGTTGAGTGCACTTCCCTTGATGTAATTCACGATCTAAATTAGTAGAGAAGAAAGTGTTACTTGTGCAATGTGTTGAAGGAAATTTTATCATGTTCAACACTCATCAGCATTTAACAAGGGACAACTATCATTTATATACTTGGATGACTGCCCCCAAAGTCTGTTTGAGAGTTGTGGGGAGGGTTTTTGATGCCAGTGCTTCACGGTGGATGAGGCAGTGTGTTGTTATTACACCAGGGTTCTTCTTTTTAACCAGAGTTATGAATCCTGTGATTGAAATTTCATTCATTATGATATGGGTTGGCAAAATATGTACTGCCTGCATGCACTATACCAGAACGAGATCATACCAGAAGAGATCCCAGCATGGCTGGAGCTCCATCAGTGCATACGCCTACCAACTTCTCCCAAGACAATTTCTCTTTCTCATGAGCTGTAGTCGATGTGGTCAAAGGCTTACAGAAGAGGAACTCCTCCTCAACACAGCTTCCCGTGATGTAGCGAGCAAAAACCTGGAATGTAATGCACAAAATGGCACAAAACTTTGAGGTAATGGGATCTGGTATTTACCATGAGCTGAGCGCATTGTGCCACATCTACTGATTCATCCAGCTGATTCGAAAAGAATGGAGAGGCCTTTATCTTCTCGGTGACCTGCTACTGGATGTCTTTTGACATATCATCAATGCGCTGCTTGACAGTGTTGTCGGAAATGGAGATCTATAATTGTCAAAGGAAGTCTGGGAAATGTAGTATGCTTTGAAAAATGTAATATCAGACCTGTTTCATCTTGCTGGCACTCTCCTCATCCAGAACAAGCCGTGTTGCCTCAACCAGACATGGCTTGATGAGTTTTTCACCAATGTTGTATGGCTTCTTATTCTTGGCGATCAGTAGCGAAATTTTGTAGGAAGCCTCAACAAACCAACTGTCCTGAAAATTTTCAAAATTCTACCATACATCACCCATCACCACTAAATTAGTAAAACTATACTTCACCTAAAATTCCCAGCTCTGGTATTTACCTGGAAAAGGACTCCTGTTCCGCGATCCAACCTCGCCCTTTTCATGTGTTCTTCTTTCATTTGGAAGTATTCTAGGCCTTTTTTGGCCAGCTCTGGGTGGACTTTGGTCAGGTGGTCCTTGAGCTTTGAAGGCTTCATTCTCTCATTTGTGAGGGTTTTCTGGCAAACCACACACTGAGGGACTTGAAGGCCTTTGTGGACAATGAAAGAAAATCCATGGGCCAGGAAACTCTCATTGTATGAACGCTTTTTTGACATTGAAAAAAAACACAAGGCAGCACAACACAACTTTGATTCAATACTTTTCTTCTGTCAGGTGACCAGGTCAGAAAAATAATTGGCTCTCTATAGTGCCTGCCAGCATTACGACCCAGTTTATATATTTTTACCCACTCATATGTAATCTTTTATTACAGGTGAAGGAAACATCATAAATTCATGCTTTTTGGTAGAGAAGCAGATGAAGATGTCATCTCTAAGGCCACAAAGTTGTGTTGCCATAGCAACGACATTGACCACAATGTGGTTTTGTTAACAATAAAGTCTTAAAAACTATTAAAAAATTAATTAAAAATTAATGGAGTAACCTTAAAACTTTACAATGCACTCAACCATAACAGTGTATATTGCTGATCATAATTGTAAGACACTTTTGTAAGTTTTACATTTATCATTTTTATAAAAATGTTTTCCTTTTCAATATGAAAAAAATTAATATCTTGTGATTTCCTTTACAGAAATTTTTTAAAATATGACCAAAATATGACCAAAATTACACTAAATTAAAGTAGAACAAATTTGTAAGACTGAATTTCAAAATTATAATTTGTTCAAAAGTTACACAACTCAGAAAGTCTGAGAAAATACGTCGGTGTGATTTATATAATTTAATTGCCTGTTCCACATCCTTTCCGGCCTTGTAGCCCTCCCTGTATGCTTTTTCATATTCCCTAGACTTCCTGAAATACTTGCGTATTGTGTCCAGAGATACAGAGTCCAAAGCTATAGGTATAAGTTTTCGTAATCCGGCGATGGTAAAATTAGTGTGGGCACGTGTAAAGGATTTCGCCTTCCCCCAAACCCTTTCGATAGGGTTTAGTTCACAGTGGAACTTCGGTATTAATCGTACCATATGACCCCTGCTCAGAAGGTAACTCTCTACAACGTTCTTTTCATTTGCAAAATCTGGATGGTTAGCCAGGATAACTCTCATCTGTGGGCCAGTCAGGGAAGAAGTGTTTATCCCACGTTCCTCCAGCACCTTCTTCATGCCCTTGGGGACTCCCTTCAAATCGACCATTCGTTGGGTAATTCCACTATCAGGGGGCCACTCTGTGTCTCTCAGTGCAGGTTGTGCACCTCCAGATCGCACATTCATTTTTGCCGTGTTCAGAGCATCCATCGCGAAAGCCTTATGGCAACTGCTTTGGTCGAACAGCCAGATAACCGAGTACATTGCTGAGGTGTACTTATGTTCCACTATCTTTACAGCCCTCTTAATTTGTTTCATAAACTTTTCACTGGTCCAATATCCCTCACGCTCTGCACCGTACTCTAATGTCTCCCTCGCTTCAGAAGGAAAGTCTCTAGACTCTGGATCCGAATCTCTAATTAAAGCCAGCTCTTCCTCGTCCATTTTCAAATACCCACCATGTTCTTCAATAAAATCACTCGCCATTATTCCCGCACCCTTTGTCTTTGGGAGAATGGCCGGCTTATCTTTCTCACCCCACATCCATGTTTGAGCTTCATTCGTACAGAATATCGACTCATGATATATCATAACTATCTTTTTGTCATGGCACGCTGGAGGTACTGATGAGGATGCTTCAGGTGGGGATTCATCGCTACACAAGGGGCGAGGGTGATGGTTCTCTTGCAGCTCGTGAACTTCATCCAGAAAATTGATCCGATCCTTCACTACATCTTCCCGCTCATGACCGTCGATGTACACCCCCTTTTTGTGGCTCATTGGTTTAAAACCAAGCTTATGCAACCACCGAATGGCAGTGTGGAGAGAAATGCATCGTGGAAAATGGGGTGGAAGATGATGAGATGGAAGGAGAGTGGAGTTCACAAACTCACAGAACATGGAAGCAGTCATGTTGGGCGATCCCTTCATGAAGGCATGTTCACGAACCCACTTTGATGCTCGCTCCCGCAACTCATCATCATTGAGCACATGAAGTCTCTCGTACGTCCCTTGTCTGCTATCCTTAAATTTACAATTATTCTCAGAGAATTCCTTGGCATAGCTTCGTACTGTTCTCTCATGAAATCCTATGAATTAATACACAAGAATATTATATTATCTCCTTGAGTATTATATATACATACACATAGTCCCTTCTCAGTCACTATATTCCAAAACCTTGACTTGCATACACCTAACTTATTGTTTCTATATGTATATATATATATATATGTGTGTGTGTGTCCGAGGACACTTTGTTAATTTGTTTGGTTATATAATCTTCCAATGAAAGGTGCCCCCCCCCCCCCCCCCCCCAAATAAATATCCATACAAACCTGTAATAGAAGCAGACTCCTGAGCAGCAGCGAGTTTCCCCATCTTCTGTCTCTTCTGAAAAGATTGAAACAGCAACACAGACAACATCTTTCTCTGTGCTCGAGTCAACGTCATCATCCAGTCGTCGAATACATCCTGTGGAATGACGTTCTCCTCCAGATCCTCATCTACACTCATCCACTCTGGTCCCATCACCTCGAGATCTTGTTCATCTAGGAATGGATCACGCTGCTGCTGGGAAGTGCCAGGCTCCTGCACATTATAACACAGTAATGATTTATTACAACACATCATAGCACAATAAGTAGGTATAGTTAATTTAGTACCATTGAAGTTCCAGGCTGCTGAGAAGGGACCGACTGCTGAGACTGAGAAGGGACAGGCTGCTGAGAAGGGTCAGGCTGCTGGGCAGTGCTAGGCTGCTGCACATTATAACATAGTGATGATAACAGTAAGTAGCTACATTTAGTTAATTTAGTACCATTGAAGTTCCAGGCTGCTGAGAAAGGACTGGCTGCTGGGCAGTGCCAGGCTGCTGCACATTATAACACAGTTACAACACATCATACAATAAGTAGCTATAGTTAATTTAGTACCTGCTGAGAAGGGACTGACTGCTGAGACTGAGGGACAGGCGACTGAGAAAGGACTGGTTGCTGGGCAGTGCCAGGCTGCTGCACATTATAGCACAGTTAATAAAAGTATAGCTAGCTATTATAATTTAGTACCAGGGAAGTGCCAGGCTGCTGGAGAGGAGCACGCAGCTGGGAAAGACCTGGAAGCTCTAAGAAGAGCTCTGGTTCTTGTGGAAGAGCTGCTTCTTCATCCATCTCTAGCTGTCGCTTGCTCTTTTTCCCTTCCCTCAGATTTTTCAGCGAGTCTCTTCTTTCTTGAGTAAGGAACTTCAGCCATTGTAGAGTACTGGAAAGTGAATCAGCAGCAAACAACGAATGAAAATCGGCAGAACTCAATCGCGACCTTGACGGCAATAAACGTCAAAGATTTAGAGTCGCGTTTATTTATTGTGAACGTGTCGCACGTGTTGGTCATAAACCAGCTTCCTCATTGGTCAATTTGGACTATTTCGACGCTTTTCAACGCTAAATAACGCTTGACGGTACGTCTTTTATTAGCGTTGCGATGGCTGCGCGCTGCGTTTAGCAAAAAGAAAAATTGAAATCGGATGTTTAATTAGAGAGTTTTATTTTATTTTAAGAACTGGGTCGTAATGCTGGCAGGCACTATAGTACACCCAGGGTGAACATCAAAGGAAAACAATCTACAACACAATCAATCCTGACAGCACAGTTTTACTACAGGCTAGACAACTATAATATTACTATAAATTATATATAGTCCATACCGAGTTTTATGGGATTGACTTGTTTTATTGCTGAGCAACGCTCAAAATTACCCATGAAAAAATAATTCCGGTTTTTCACAAATATATATTATTCCTGGGAGGTCCCCATTACTTCTTCGCTCTCTTTATTTTTTTTCCTTCTTCTTTTTTCCTTCTTTTTCCCCTTTTTTTCCCCGCCCCCTTCTTTACAATTGTTGCTTGCCTCTAACCTTAACTTGTGGCTTTTAATATAAGCTGCAATTTGATAGAATCAACTCCATTGTGGCACGTTAACAAAAGCTTCATTGCTAGGTCATGCTGTTTGATCGCAAAACTTCAGTGCCTCCTTTCTAAAGTACAAAGGGATTGATTGATTTTAGCATGTGAACTTCAATATTTATTAGACCTTATAGTAACGTAAGCTTGTCGATGTGGCTGTATGCATATTTACTACAACATGTGTTTGAGTTGGTACGATTTGTGTAGAGAACTTTAGGGCTCTGTGCACTGGTGAGAAAGGCTTTGGCTTTAAAGGCTCCGTCTTCCATCGCGTCATTCCTGGCTTTATGTGTCAGGGAGGGGACTTCACAAGAGGCGATGGCACGGGAGGAAGATCCATCTATGGAGAGACGTGAGAGTTTGTGTGGAATCATTATTACCTGATGGTATCCACTAACTTTGTGAGCCCTTGTAATGTCACCTGCTAACTAATTAAGGGGTCTTAATTCGTAGATTTCTTTTAGCGCTGGTGTAGGGGTGGCCACAGTTGTGAAACTATTTGGACATGTTTCAAGGTTGTGAGCATCATTCCATAGGAAGAAGGTGTGGTAGAAAAGCCATGTATGAAGCATGTGACCGTGTCTATTGCGAACATTTACTGAGGGGTATACTATGTGACTTGCATTATAATGTTTGTTCAGCCATTTCTATTTATAGTGTCGATAAATTCTATGCCCTATAGGACATGTACTGTAATTCCTCCATTAGGAACACATGCACACACATACATACAAACACCCTCTAATTGTAACCCTGAGGCAAGTAGCAATAAGACATGCCCAAATAATTGTTCATTAACTTATAAACTGAAGACTGGGTTGTTATGGCCACCAGCAGGGATTGAACCCTGATATCAGCTTTTCCTGGTGCCTTTTTAGTTGACCGTTGCCACAGGTACCAAAACGATTAATATCTTCCAAACAGGCACTTGAGCTCTTTCACAACTGCAAATCAATAGGTACCGACCTTCCCATAGTAATGGCAGGCAGATTGGATGAAAGGAAGTAGTAACCGTGGCTCCTACTAGGGAATATACGGTATTGCATTTATGATTCCCAATGTATCCATGGGCACTGCTTTCATGTTTGTTTGAGGTGAATGATCTGGTTGCCACTCGGCTGCAAGCCTGCAGATTGCCAAAGTGCTAGCAAGATCCTTGACTTCCACTCTTCATATTTGCTCGCCATTGCTCGAATGAACACTAAAAGTAGATCAGATTGAAGCAAATTTTGTGCTTTCCAGTCCTGATATTTGATGTGTATATATATATATATATCGTGTGGTGCATGGATTCGTAGAAAATCGTGAATGTGAGTACATTTCCTCTGGAACGTAATTGTTGGTAGCATGAGTAGGCATGGCTAGTGGCATAATAGTGCAGGATCCCCTTATGGTAAGGTCAGGTGGAGGTCACTCTTGATTTTTTTAAATTATTATTATTAATTTCCTGACAATTCTTGTGCTGAGCAAACCACATGATGTAGCAGTGCAGGAAATTAGTCTGACATCAGACATTTTCCAAACATTTCATGGATTTTGTCTGGAAAAAAAAAATCCGTGTTGAAATGTCTGAGCAACACTAGCCAATGCTATGGAATATGCCCAACCACAAACGTATCGAAGCATCTGATGCTCCGACCTTTAACTCGGACTGGAATGAGGAAGAGGTGAAGCTGTTGCGGCCCAATCTGTAGCTTGCATTGTTCATTATAGAGTTTTATGGTGATTTGAGGAACATGTAATAACCTTTCAACAACAAAAAAAATGATGGCACGTCAAAATCTGAGAATGCCAGAGCAAAATTTATTGTACTCGGACAAATAGAACAGATTTTGGTTGTAATTTCCTGCACTGATGTAGCTATTGTATGTGAATGAATTACTGTATTATGGATGCTTTACATATGATTATAATCTTCGCTATTAGGTTTGCTGATGAGAACTTTCAATTGATGCACACAGAACCTGGTATCCTATCCATGGCCAATTCTGGTGCCAACACTAATGGCTCCCAGTTCTTTATCTGCACTGCCAAGACTGAATGGTAGGATGATTATTATTATTGAATATGTGTGAGTGTGTCTAACCAGATTTGCAACAACAACAAAAAACAGACTTGCTGCGGAATTATTATTTTGAGGGTTTTGTAAAAGTCGAGCCTTGTGTCTGACTAATCCGTCCAACAGGTTTCCAATTTTTCTCTCAAGTGTGCTACACTGGCTTATTGTACATTTCCATGAAGACATTCAATTAATTTGTTGCTAAGGAAGGTACTATAAAACTACTCACTGGCTCCATATTATGATCAGTAAGTTTGGACGAGGAAGAATGGAGCTGTTGGAGTCTTCTCCTCTGGGAACGTTGGACTGTCGAGGTAAGCCAGTGCTAGTATTAGCAGTAGTTATTTTAGGTGAGATTCAAGCTTAGAAGTATCACAGTATCTCCTTAGCTACCATAGACCTGCTGTTCTAAAAAATAAAAAATAAATAGGCACTTGAGCTCTTTCACAACTGCAAATCAATAGGTACCGACCTTCCCATAGTTATGGCATGCCGATTGGACGAAAGGAATTAGTAACTGTGACTCCTACTAGGGAATATATAGTATTGCAGTTATGATTCCCAATGAATCCATGGGCACTGCTTTCATGTTTGGGTGAAGGCTCTGGTTGACATGAGCATATTGGACCAATGACCAAGCACAATTGTTTTTCTGGCTATGTTATAACAGGGTTTCATTTAGGGGGCGGGGGAGATGCCCCCCTTGGAAATTGTATTATTAAAATTCTTATTGATGTTGATAAGTGTTGGACATCATGCCCCCCCCCCCCCCCCCTCTTACAATTTTCTTTATGAAACCCTGAATAAGGTAGTGTTTTAAAAATAACTTTTCTGTCTGAGTTGGTAAGGTCTCCCAGGAGATGATACTTTTTATCACAATTAGCTGTAGCGTGTACTTCTTCACCAAGACAGACTAAAACTTGATGAGTTGTATGTCTCTGGAGCTTCCACTGAGCCAATCTTTGAGATAAGACGACCAAATGTGCAGACAACGAAATGTGTTGTTGTTCTGTTCTTGTTGTATTTTTGGCTCCTGTAGTTTTATCGAATGTCTGTCATAAACCAGTTCATGAAATGCTTTGCTTACCTGTTGATTTATAACCTTCCAGGTTGGATGGAAAGCATGTGGTGTTTGGCAAAGTGGTTGGTGGCATGGAAACCATAAAAAAAGTGGAAGCTTACGGATCTCAGACGGGCAAGACCTCGAAGAAGATTGTGGTAGCAGATTGTGGTCAGTTGTAGAACTCCTTGCTGCAACTGGAAATGACTTGAGAACTCCAATAGTAGATGTGATTTGTTTTGCTTTTGTTGTGTTTGCTAGTTCTTCGGGGATACAAAACACAATTTCATGCATAGGAAGGATTTATAAGGCAGTAAGTAAACCCTCGTACCTGGCAGTTCAGCCCCTTTGGATTGGTGAAATTAGTGTAACACATTAATATGATTACTGAGGCATGGATATCCTGTTCTCTTATTGCAAGTTACTGCATCGTTGATACTGAATAGAAATTGAAATCACAATGTGCAGCACATAGTTGGTGGTGGGTAATATATATATACCAGGGTTTCAATTAGGGGGGGTTGCCCCTCCCCCTGGAAATTGTATTATTAAAATTCATTAGAAACTTTGTCACATCTTTAACCATCCTTAATATCCAGATTGTCACATCTTTAACCTCATTAACTCGCCCCCCCCCCTTGGGCAATTTTCTAAATGAAACCCTGTATACTGAAAAGCAATCATAAATGTGCTGAACCATACCAAAAAAAATCATCACTTCTCTGCTGTATCCCATCTCTGTCGGCTTGAAGGGTCTATCCCATCTCTGTGAGCTTGAAGGGTCTATCCCAGCTTGAAGGGTCACCCCATCTCTGTGAGTTTGAAGGGTCTATCCCATCTCTGGCAGCTTGAAGGGTCATCCCATCTCTGGTAGCATGAAGGTTGTCAACTCGGTCCTTTCTCTTTATGATGGAAAATTCCTACTGTACTAATTCGCAGCTTCTAGCTTTCCTTTCCAATCCTGTTCTAGAATTTCAACTTATGCTTGTGTTGGAATTTTGTGTCTCTTCTTACACTAGGAGCCATTTCTCAGCAGTTGCCTATAAAAATCATGCACATGTGCACATTCTTTATGACTATTGGGAGGGTGCATTTAGCACATGCATGGGTGCAGTAGGGATCCGGATAAGGGAGGCTCTACTGTACAATACAGGGTTGTTGTTTAATATCAATTATTCTTCTCTTTGAATGCATCATGTCTGAAGTATGGTTAATTAAATCTACTGAAGTCGGTTCAGGAACTTTAATTCCAATTTGCATGAGTCCAGTAAGGTTGATGTCACTTAACTCTTAGACCGCCGGTGGCGTCTATACACGCCAATTGAAATCTACTCTCACACGCCGGTGGCGTATATACACGCTCCTAAATATGTAAATTTTTATTAGCGTTTGTTGCGTAGCTGCTTATTCTTACAGCTGCACTTTGTATTTTATCTTGAGAGATCTGTTCTTGTTCTTTTGAGAAAGTATACCGATAGCTAGCTGGCTGTTGTATGTTTTTTAAAAACATTTTTTTAAGTAGGCAAGTACATTGAAGAGCGTTGTAATTGATTTAGATTAGCGTTTATTGGTTTATTGCGCAGCTGCTTATTCTTACAGCTGTAGTTGATCTGAGAGATCTGTTATTCTTCTTTTGACAGGATACAGACAGCTAGTTGGCTGTTGTGTTTTGTTTTTAGATATTCTTTGAAGTAGGCAAGTACCCTGAAGTAAGTTACAAATGATGGACAGATATAGCTAATAGAGATGATGTTATAAGATTATTAGATGCTGAAGACAGTGATGAAGATTTTGATGGATATGATGAAGAAGGTTATAGTGGTAGTGACGATGATGCTATTGGTGCTGTTGATAGTGGTGGTGTTGGTTGTGTTAGGGTTTGTAGTGCCGCTAGCAGTATCTCTTCCAGTTCCAGCAGTGCAACTGTCAGCCAGACCTCTTCCAGCTCCAGCAGTCTAATCAGACTATATCTTCATCACTATAATGATATCCACAAAGTATAGAATGAAGTAATAATGATAGGTTAGTTCATGAGCTAAACTATGATCTGGCATTTTCCTATATAGCTCCTGCTGGTATTTAGCAGTGCTAGAGCACAAAATATCAGTAGGAGATAAGAAAATGCCAGTGCTTAGTGTTTCTCTCTACGTAAAACAGACCAGAGGAGCTAACATACAGCCAGCCCTTAGTGTATCTAGCTTAGCGTAGCTATCTACACTACACAGCAGCTGTAGCTAGGAACCCTTTGTTTATCTCAGAGATAGCGCTAATATTCCATAGCTAGCTAGCTAGATGCCAGAAACCTATAGACAAGCTAGTGTTTCTATCTCTGTACAACAGTTCTAAATACTAGAAGGAGCTAACATATGGCCAGCGCTTATTGTGTCTAGCTTAGCTATCTACACTACACAGCATCTGTAACTAGGAACCTTTAGTTCATCCCAGAGATAGCGCTAATACTCCATAGCTATCTAGCTAGTTGGGCAGAAGCCTATAATTAGCGTGTCTAGCTTAGCATAGCTATCTACACTACACAGCAGCTGTAGCTAGGAACCCTTTGTTTATCTCAGAGGCTAATATTCCATAGCTAGATGCCAGAAGCCTATAGACAAGCTAGTGTTTGTATCTCTGTACAACAGTTCTAAATACTAGAAGGAGCTAGCGCTTATTGTGTCTAGCTTAGCTATCTACACTACACAGCATCTGTAACTAGGAACCTTTAGTTCATCCCAGAGATAGCGCTAATACTCCATAGCTATCTAGCTAGTTGGCAGAAGCCTATAATTAGCGTGTCTAGCTTAGCATAGCTATCTACACTACACAGTATCTGTAACTAGGAACCTTTAGTTCATCCCAGAGATAGCGCTAATTCTCCATTGCTAGCTAGCTAGTTGGCAGAAGCCTATACACAAGCTAAACTGACCCAATAACTAATATCAAAGTACTCAACTTACTTTGGAGAAGCTTTACTTCTTTAGGGCTTCGAGTTCTGTAAATGGTAATGATCGACTTGCATCCTGCCTAGATCTGGTGATAAATCAGCCGACCGACAAAAAAAGGCGTTGATTAAAAATCGGTGGTTTTTGATTAATTTAAAAACGGCGTTATTGGGGAGGAAACAGCCACGGCGTCTGGGGTATTTTTAACAATAACAGCTAAAGCGGTCTAAGGGTTAATATCAATCACTTTATTTTAAGCTCCCTTAACTCTTCTCCCGGTGAGTTTATTTGGAAAAAAATTAAAAATTGACCATTAAGTACAAATAAATTGATATTAAATCAGATGTTAACAATAGTCCCTAGCAACCATATACCACAAGATAGCTCTACTGTTGGACATTATTGTGGTCAATTAATGTTGCTAGGTAACCAAACCACACATGTATGAATATCATTATAGTGTTTAATAATTTAAAAAAAATTAAAATTGTATATTATTGTATTTTTTAATATTATTTTTTTCGTAACTTTTTTTATTTATTGTATGTAAATAATAAATCTCCTCCAGATTTCTGGTATTAACTACAGTTCCCATCACGCTTGCAGCATTGCCTCGTTGCACAGCAACACTTATCGACTGGAGCAAGTACTGGGTCCCTCTCTGCTCTCCGGTTTCCGCAGCGATCCTTCGGCCAATTTCCTGGACTAACTTCAGTCCTCCCGGTCCCCATGGTCCAAGGGTCTCCACGCAGACTGGTTCGAGGATGTAGTCTCGCTGAAGGTTGGCGTACTTCATCAACTTGGCCTTCTCTGCATTTTCAGCGACTTTACAGGGGGCAATTGATGAGGTAGCAATATGACTAGGCGCCAGGGTGTCAGAGCAAGTGTAGTCCCAAATCATGATCCGTCCATTTTTCCAAGGAAAATCATGCCGTCTGGTCTCTTCCCATCGGTTCGACTAACACCACTGGGCTCAAGGACTGAAGGAATGTGAGCAGTTGACAGAGCTCGCTTGATGAGGTCGTTGATTTGAGCGTGTCTGGCAAATCTCCCTGCGCTCTTCTTGCAACTCAAACCATGTGTTCCATTTGACTCCACCTTAGTGCCGCATATACAATCATGAGGATGGCACAGGGGTGAACCAAGACGAAGAGCGCTAGCGATCCTGAGCTGATTCTGGTCCATTTTCAAACCAAGTGACGGAATAGGAATCGCATTCAACCAATCAGACGCGTGAGGAGAAGAGACGGCCAGGATCCTTGCTTTTTCCATGTCTGATTGTGCATCTTCAAGTAGATTTTTTAGTTTCAGTTGACATAAGGGAGTGTCCCAGGCAGACTGGACAGGTAATTGCAATGGGGGCTCTGCGGTGTTCATCAACTCCTTCCACCGAGAGATGGCAGTGTCTAGTTCAGGGTACTCTCCTCTTCGGAAGGAGTCAGGAAGAGCATCAAGAACTCGAGGTTGAGAGGCATAGACTGAGGAAATAAAGGCTGGCAGGGATAAGTCAACAGCAGATCTGATTCCCATCCCGCCCAAGCCAGCAGGGAGCGAACATTGGTTCCAAATCTGAGGTGTAATCAGAATGTTGAGAATATTTTCGAGTGAGGATTTGATGTTTTCATCGTATAGTTTCAAAATAGATGACTCAAAGCAGGGTGAAGATCTCAGGAAGTAAGTCAATTTCGGGATCGCAAAACAGTTTTTCAACAAGAATAGTGCATCATGGGCATCAATCTCCACTAGCCTAGAGAGCATTCTGTTGAGGTCATCTAGTTTGTGTTGGAGTACATGATCTGTTGCTGAAGACAATATTGGGGCTCCAAGGAGAGTGAGGTCTTGTTCGTCCACGATCTTAATCTGAGGCGCCAACTCTTGGAATTTGCGCGCAGTCAGTGCGACGTCTTCGCCACCGATGATCACCAGTTCGCACTTTGCAGGGTTCACAATGACTCCATGTGAGTCTCCAGCCTCAATGATCTTTTTAAAATCCGAGAGAACAGTGTCAGCCTCTCCACTCAGAGTGCCGTCATCCAAGTACCAAATATTCAAC
The DNA here is from genome assembly GCA_028752905.1 of Cladorhizidae sp. MBARI D1340-BT2. NCBI lineage: Eukaryota > Metazoa > Porifera > Demospongiae > Poecilosclerida > Cladorhizidae > Cladorhizidae sp. MBARI D1340-BT2. The sequence goes on from JAQNBH010000009.1 coordinate 7,444,288, forward strand.
TCACTTTGGCAGTCTTCAACAATATCCTGGATTGCAAGTGAGAATAAGAATGGGCCTAATGGGTCTCCTTGCTGCACGCCCTCTTTTGACAACAAAGTCTCGCTCCCAAAGTAAAGATTTGAAGGTTTAAAATAGGATTGCCAAACAAAAGGATAAACGGACTTGTTTTTGTCCAGGACTTTCTGTAGCACAACGTCTCTCCACACAGAATTGAAAGCATTTTTGAAATCAATCTTGAGTAGAACTTTCCTTTTGGAGTCTTCATTAGTGAGGAATCGTCTGCAGGCATGTGTCGCTACTTCAGCGCCTGAAGGCATCCCTACTCCCATTTGATGAGGTCTGAAAGATGAAGAGCATGAATCATTGAGTTTTCTCATGGTGGCCTTCCCAGCGAGGCATCTCAAAGTATTACCCATCGCAATCGGCCTCACGCCTCCATCCTTCTTTGAGAGGGCAACCAGAGTAGCCCCATAGAATATAGGACAAACAGAAACAGGTACTTTTCCACAGAGCACAATACCATTCAGGAACTTTAGTAAAGCTTCAAGCAGTTTCTTTGACACATCTCCCAGAGCATCGGAGGTAAGGTCTTTTAAATGTTGTGGGAGCAACCCATCTGGCCCTCCTCCTATTCCATTTTTGAAAGAGCTTAAACTTTTCTTCACATCATCCATTGAGAGAATCATCGAATCAGAACAATCTTCAACAGTAGGAGGTTCTGGCAAATCAGAATGGACATGTGGTTCGGGATGTTTTTGTTTGAGTTGCTCAATAATTTCAGGTGTGCTTTCTAGTAAGGAACAATCAGAAGAAAGAATTCTCACAGCTCCCCGGACATCCCCCGCAGCGAGCTTGACAGAAACTAGTGAGGACAGTGATTTTGATGATTTTTTAGGATTTTTGGCAGGCAAGTCAGCAGGAGTTTGTAAGTGAAGGTTTTCGGAGAAATCTTTTATTTGATGGTTGATAAGAGTTGCTAGAGATTTTGATTTCTTTCCGCAGCGAACTCTGTTAGGGTTCAAGAAACATATTCTGGCGAAGTTGAGGAGGTTTTCCCATGCAGGTATACTGTTTTCTAGCACGACCCTATTGAGGATATCTGTCAACAACTTAGCGGCTTGGAACCTTGAGGCTTTTGGAACCCTTCTAAGTACAGTCCCAACACGTGAAAATCTGAAAATGGTAGGCGCAGGAGTCTGTGTAGGGGCACCTTCACCAGCAACAACATTATTTTATTGTAGATTATAAATATCCTTCTATTTTCAGCCAACTTTAGGAACAACTGAGATATGCTGTATGACAGACGTTTGCCTGACTAACAGAGGACATAATTTCTACTGTATAGAATTCCCACCAATATTATTGATACAATTCCCATAACCAGTAATATTGATACAATGTACACAGAATCAAAGAGCAATTATACAATAAAATACTCTGTAATGACATACTCATAGTCTGATATACAAGTGTCCTCGTGCAGTAAGACTAGCACTGGATGAAGGTAAGGGGGAGAGTTGGACACTCCTACTTCTGAGAAAAGTACGTCCTCGTGTAGGTCTACAAGACGAGCGTCCTCGTGCAGTATGGATGAAGAGAGTGGGGTAGGTGTGTTTGCATCGCTATCTTTATCAAAACTCATCTGAACGTGGGGAAGCCGAGCAATGGTATTATCTCCATCGTGGTCCATCACTTGCTCCATCAAACCTGAACATGATAAGAGTTGTTATTCGTCAACTTATTAGACAAGTCAAGGAATCAAGTACAGCTAGAACTATAAAGGAAAGTAGGCTATTACACAGGTATATCTAACACCATGATTTAGCCAGCTCCTCAGACTATCAGGCTTTATATATAGCTAGCAAAGTTCATTGACTTACCAGGAGGACTGCCAGGATCAATGCCTTCGCCTCCAACAGCCATAGCTTTGTCCATACTGCCATGGTTTCGATTGGAAAAGTCTCTGCCGAGTAGCTCTACTCGGTCACGATCCAAACTGGGCTGTCCATGGTAGGCATAGATAGCTTCACTCTCCCCTTCCTCAGATTCATCGTCAGATAACCTGAAGTCGTCGAAGTTGTCGTCCAGGACCGCTGTGAGCACCTCATCAAAAGATAGCATATAAAATTCTATGGCAGAATTGACCCCTTGAACTTTACGGCGGGATTTCCCTAGTTACCTTGGCGTATAATTTTGAATGTAGCAGCAGTTAGAATAGCGCTATTTTATGATATTTTTGTTTTACAAAACAACCCAATGATTGATTTTTTATGATTATTCAAAAGCAATTACGCCATATGGCGCTTACACCGGGAAAAGAGTTAAGGGGGGGGGGGACTTTAGGTCAGATTTAAATTTTGCATTTTACATTTTTTTAAATTTTTTTAAATCTCACCTATATAACTATGCTTCAACATACTGGAAAGGTGGCTTCTAAGTTACAGAAGATTTGGATGCTCTATTCTGGACTTACAGTGGCTTTTGCACACACCATCCACCCGGGAAGGCGATCAAGAAGCCTTACCTGGGGGGATAATGGCATTTTATTTTTTTTAACTTTTTTTACTTGTGGTTACAACTTTAGAGCTCTGTAGATTCTGCAAACTTCATGGTATGGACTTGATATATAGCTCAAAAGCAATTTTCGGATCAATTCACATATACGGCCAGTAGCCGCGTGAAATTCGTGCGCGTGTAATTAACTTAAAATAGATAATTAACTAAAAGCATAGCATAAACTGGTGTTATGGACTATCATCCTTTGAAGACATTAATGAGAGTATTACTGAATATATACTCTGGGCTATCATCCTTTGAAGACATTAATGAGAGTATTGCTGAATATACACTCGGGCATTAGTCCTCAAGATGCATATATGTTTCTTGGTTCTACATAGATTAAAGCTCAGGCAATGGGTCCTGCTAATGTATCTGTGGTCTCGGGAGTATCCTGTATGCGAGGCAAGCCGAGATGGTCCACAAAGAGGGGTGGATATCTACCAGTGGCTGAGGGAAGTCTGTTCGACTAAGCTATTGCAAGCGCCAATTGTGCTTGGAGGGGTGGTGCAAATCGATGAATCGCTCTTCCGACACAAACCAGATAGATATAGTATATTTAGAAACCTACTTACTTTACCTTATATACTTTATCTTATCTGGATCCCATTATCTTACTTTACCTAATCTAACATACAGCACCACAGAGGCAGACCTCCAGCCCAAGAAGTCTGGGTGTTCGGAATGGTCGACATCTCGACCTCACCAGCCTTGGGATACATGCAGGAAGTGGCTACTGCCCATCATACAAGCCCATATTGCACCCAACACAGTCATCCACTCAGACCAGTGGAGGGCTTATAACCAAGTTCGATCGCTTGCTGGTGTCTCTAGCCACCAAACTGTCAACCATTCCCTGCATTTTGTAGACCCTGGGTCGGGTACCCATACACAAAACATTGAGTCGTATTGGAATAGAGTAAAGACCAAACTGAAGAGGACCATGCACATCAGACTGGAAGCTACCTAGATGAATTTATGTGGCGAGAGCAGCATGGACAGTCAAAACACTAGGCATTTAATAATATAATGTTAAATATAAGTCAGCAATACCCTGTATGAATGATATGATAATGAAATGTATGTATAAAATAACAATTGGATTGGAATAAGAATTGGAGAATTGATAACAATTATAAAATATATAGCAATTCAATTATAGCTTGAATTATAGCAAGAATAATAAAATAGATAGGCAATTAATTAGGTTCCATTAACAGCTATATATGCTTTTAGTTAATTATTTATTTCAAGTTAATTACACGCGCACGAATTTCACGCGGCTACTGGCCGTATATGTGAATTGATCCCAATTTTCCACCCGCGCGCTTGACCACGTAATAAATTTTTTTTAAAGGTCATTGCATGCGCTAGGGCTTCCTCTAGCCACTCGTACCAATCAATTTTTTGGCACTTGGCAATCTGGAGTTATTCTGGATGGGGACTTTGGGATGCAGGTTTTTGAGGTCCCTCCACTTTAGGGTCTAGTAACTTGCCTATAGTTATACCTATGAAACATAATTTTTAGTATCAAAAGAGCACACAGAGAGACCTATCTTTTGAGTTATATATCGAGTCCATAGTTTGCAGAATCTACGGAGCTCTAAAGTTGTATCGGAAATGCTCTCCGAGTGCCTCAACCTTAATCGCTCTAGCCAATTCCGATGTCGACTCGCCGTTACTCCCGCCTTTAATTTGACTCTTTCTCAGTCAATTTAACAGTCGGTTTCCCCCTAGCAAGCCCTAACTATCACTTGAGACTAAAACAACGAATTACAGATAAGCACCAAATTAGGGATGCCGCCTTTCTTTTCTCACAGAACCAAGAAACACACAGCAAAACAACAATTTCAATAAGTCTCAACACAGTGACACGCAATAGTTCAATTTACTCAATGACTCTACGACACTCTACTCAGTCCAAGCTCATTAACTAACTCCATCTAACTCTCTCTCTAGTTCTCTTTTTCTCGTCTAATTTACGAGCACTCTGTCACTGGGCTACTGACCAATCAGAAGAAAAAAATCCTTCTCGAATTCCTTCTAGAAGCTTTTTCTCCGTGTACGGGCTCTTGATCAATTAATGTCCGAGTGTTTCCTCGTACTATAATATTATCTGTTTTGATGTTTCTCTGTTGTTCCCTTAGGGTAGAGAATGGCATTTCCGACACTCCCCTATCGTTCTGGTGAGAACCCACTGGTTCTCTCTCTCTCTCGACTAGAGAGAGAGAGAGAGAGAGAGAGAGAGAGAGAGAGAGAGAGAGAGAGAGAGAGAGAGAGAGAGAGAGAGAGGAAAGTCTCTGCCGAGTAGCTCTACTCGGTCACGATCCAAACTGGGCTGTCCATGGTAGGCATAGATAGCTTCACTCTCCCCTTCCTCAGATTCATCGTCAGATAACCTGAAGTCGTCGAAGTTGTCGTCCAGGACCGCTGTGAGCACCTCATCAAAAGATAGCATATAAAATTCTATGGCAGAATTGACCCCTTGAACTTTACGGCGGGATTTCCCTAGTTACCTTGGCGTATAATTTTGAATGTAGCAGCAGTTAGAATAGCGCTATTTTATGATATTTTTGTTTTACAAAACAACCCAATGATTGATTTTTTATGATTATTCAAAAGCAATTACGCCATATGGCGCTTACACCGGGAAAAGAGTTAGGGGGGGGGGGACTTTAGGTCAGATTTAAATTTTGCATTTTACATTTTTTAAATTTTTTTAAAATCTCACCTATATAACTATGCTTCAACATACTGGAAAGGTGGATTCTAAGTTACAGAAGATTTGGATGCTCTATTCTGGACTTACAGTGGCTTTTGCACACACCATCCACCCGGGAAGGCGATCAAGAAGCCTTACCTGGGGGGATAATGGCATTTTTTTATTTTTTTAACTTTTTTTACTTGTGGTTACAACTTTAGAGCTCTGTAGATTCTGCAAACTTCATGGTATGGACTTGATATATAGCTCAAAAGCAATTTTCGGATCAATTCACATATACGGCCAGTAGCCGCGTGAAATTCGTGCGCGTGTAATTAACTTAAAATAGATAATTAACTAAAAGCATAGCATAAACTGGTGTTATGGACTATCATCCTTTGAAGACATTAATGAGAGTATTACTGAATATATACTCTGGGCTATCATCCTTTGAAGACATTAATGAGAGTATTGCTGAATATACACTCGGGCATTAGTCCTCAAGATGCATATATGTTTCTTGGTTCTACATAGATTAAAGCTCAGGCAATGGGTCCTGCTAATGTATCTGTGGTCTCGGGAGTATCCTGTATGCGAGGCAAGCCGAGATGGTCCACAAAGAGGGGTGGATATCTACCAGTGGCTGAGGGAAGTCTGTTCGACTAAGCTATTGCAAGCGCCAATTGTGCTTGGAGGGGTGGTGCAAATCGATGAATCGCTCTTCCGACACAAACCAGATAGATATAGTATATTTAGAAACCTACTTACTTTACCTTATATACTTTATCTTATCTGGATCCCATTATCTTACTTTACCTAATCTAACATACAGCACCACAGAGGCAGACCTCCAGCCCAAGAAGTCTGGGTGTTCGGAATGGTCGACATCTCGACCTCACCAGCCTTGGGATACATGCAGGAAGTGGCTACTGCCCATCATACAAGCCCATATTGCACCCAACACAGTCATCCACTCAGACCAGTGGAGGGCTTATAACCAAGTTCGATCGCTTGCTGGTGTCTCTAGCCACCAAACTGTCAACCATTCCCTGCATTTTGTAGACCCTGGGTCGGGTACCCATACACAAAACATTGAGTCGTATTGGAATAGAGTAAAGACCAAACTGAAGAGGACCATGCACATCAGACTGGAAGCTACCTAGATGAATTTATGTGGCGAGAGCAGCATGGACAGTCAAAACACTAGGCATTTAATAATATAATGTTAAATATAAGTCAGCAATACCCTGTATGAATGATATGATAATGAAATGTATGTATAAAATAACAATTGGATTGGAATAAGAATTGGAGAATTGATAACAATTATAAAATATATAGCAATTCAATTATAGCTTGAATTATAGCAAGAATAATAAAATAGATAGGCAATTAATTAGGTTCCATTAACAGCTATATATGCTTTTAGTTAATTATTTATTTCAAGTTAATTACACGCGCACGAATTTCACGCGGCTACTGGCCGTATATGTGAATTGATCCCAATTTTCCACCCGCGCGCTTGACCACGTAATAAAATTTTTTTAAAGGTCATTGCATGCGCTAGGGCTTCCTCTAGCCACTCGTACCAATCAATTTTTTGGCACTTGGCAATCTGGAGTTATTCTGGATGGGGACTTTGGGATGCAGGTTTTTGAGGTCCCTCCACTTTAGGGTCTAGTAACTTGCCTATAGTTATACCTATGAAACATAATTTTTAGTATCAAAAGAGCACACAGAGAGACCTATCTTTTGAGTTATATATCGAGTCCATAGTTTGCAGAATCTACGGAGCTCTAAAGTTGTATCGGAAATGCTCTCCGAGTGCCTCAACCTTAATCGCTCTAGCCAATTCCGATGTCGACTCGCCGTTACTCCCGCCTTTAATTTGACTCTTTCTCAGTCAATTTAACAGTCGGTTTCCCCCTAGCAAGCCCTAACTATCACTTGAGACTAAAACAACGAATTACAGATAAGCACCAAATTAGGGATGCCGCCTTTCTTTTCTCACAGAACCAAGAAACACACAGCAAAACAACAATTTCAATAAGTCTCAACACAGTGACACGCAATAGTTCAATTTACTCAATGACTCTACGACACTCTACTCAGTCCAAGCTCATTAACTAACTCCATCTAACTCTCTCTCTAGTTCTCTTTTTCTCGTCTAATTTACGAGCACTCTGTCACTGGGCTACTGACCAATCAGAAGAAAAAAATCCTTCTCGAATTCCTTCTAGAAGCTTTTTCTCCGTGTACGGGCTCTTGATCAATTAATGTCCGAGTGTTTCCTCGTACTATAATATTATCTGTTTTGATGTTTCTCTGTTGTTCCCTTAGGGTAGAGAATGGCATTTCCGACACTCCCCTATCGTTCTGGTGAGAACCCACTGGTTCTCTCTCTCTCTCGACTAGAGAGAGAGAGAGAGAGAGAGAGAGAGAGAGAGAGAGAGAGAGAGAGAGAGAGAGAGAGAGAGAGAGAGAGAGAGAGAGAGAGAGAGAGAGAGAGAGAGAGAGAGGAAAGTCTCTGCCGAGTAGCTCTACTCGGTCACGATCCAAACTGGGCTGTCCATGGTAGGCATAGATAGCTTCACTCTCCCCTTCCTCAGATTCATCGTCAGATAACCTGAAGTCGTCGAAGTTGTCGTCCAGGACCGCTGTGAGCACCTCATCAAAAGATAGCATATAAAATTCTATGGCAGAATTGACCCCTTGAACTTTACGGCGGGATTTCCCTAGTTACCTTGGCGTATAATTTTGAATGTAGCAGCAGTTAGAATAGCGCTATTTTATGATATTTTTGTTTTACAAAACAACCCAATGATTGATTTTTTATGATTATTCAAAAGCAATTACGCCATATGGCGCTTACACCGGGAAAAGAGTTAGGGGGGGGGGGGACTTTAGGTCAGATTTAAATTTTGCATTTTACATTTTTTAAATTTTTTTAAAATCTCACCTATATAACTATGCTTCAACATACTGGAAAGGTGGATTCTAAGTTACAGAAGATTTGGATGCTCTATTCTGGACTTACAGTGGCTTTTGCACACACCATCCACCCGGGAAGGCGATCAAGAAGCCTTACCTGGGGGGATAATGGCATTTTTTTATTTTTTTAACTTTTTTTACTTGTGGTTACAACTTTAGAGCTCTGTAGATTCTGCAAACTTCATGGTATGGACTTGATATATAGCTCAAAAGCAATTTTCAGATCAATTCACATATACGGCCAGTAGCCGCGTGAAATTCGTGCGCGTGTAATTAACTTAAAATAGATAATTAACTAAAAGCATAGCATAAACTGGTGTTATGGACTATCATCCTTTGAAGACATTAATGAGAGTATTACTGAATATATACTCTGGGCTATCATCCTTTGAAGACATTAATGAGAGTATTGCTGAATATACACTCGGGCATTAGTCCTCAAGATGCATATATGTTTCTTGGTTCTACATAGATTAAAGCTCAGGCAATGGGTCCTGCTAATGTATCTGTGGTCTCGGGAGTATCCTGTATGCGAGGCAAGCCGAGATGGTCCACAAAGAGGGGTGGATATCTACCAGTGGCTGAGGGAAGTCTGTTCGACTAAGCTATTGCAAGCGCCAATTGTGCTTGGAGGGGTGGTGCAAATCGATGAATCGCTCTTCCGACACAAACCAGATAGATATAGTATATTTAGAAACCTACTTACTTTACCTTATATACTTTATCTTATCTGGATCCCATTATCTTACTTTACCTAATCTAACATACAGCACCACAGAGGCAGACCTCCAGCCCAAGAAGTCTGGGTGTTCGGAATGGTCGACATCTCGACCTCACCAGCCTTGGGATACATGCAGGAAGTGGCTACTGCCCATCATACAAGCCCATATTGCACCCAACACAGTCATCCACTCAGACCAGTGGAGGGCTTATAACCAAGTTCGATCGCTTGCTGGTGTCTCTAGCCACCAAACTGTCAACCATTCCCTGCATTTTGTAGACCCTGGGTCGGGTACCCATACACAAAACATTGAGTCGTATTGGAATAGAGTAAAGACCAAACTGAAGAGGACCATGCACATCAGACTGGAAGCTACCTAGATGAATTTATGTGGCGAGAGCAGCATGGACAGTCAAAACACTAGGCATTTAATAATATAATGTTAAATATAAGTCAGCAATACCCTGTATGAATGATATGATAATGAAATGTATGTATAAAATAACAATTGGATTGGAATAAGAATTGGAGAATTGATAACAATTATAAAATATATAGCAATTCAATTATAGCTTGAATTATAGCAAGAATAATAAAATAGATAGGCAATTAATTAGGTTCCATTAACAGCTATATATGCTTTTAGTTAATTATTTATTTCAAGTTAATTACACGCGCACGAATTTCACGCGGCTACTGGCCGTATGTGAATTGATCCCAATTTTCCACCCGCGCGCTTGACCACGTGATAAATTTTTTTTAAAGGTCATTGCATGCGCTAGGGCTTCCTCTAGCCACTCGTACCAATCAATTTTTTGGCACTTGGCAATCTGGAGTTATTCTGGATGGGGACTTTGGGATGCAGGTTTTTGAGGTCCCTCCACTTTAGGGTCTAGTAACTTGCCTATAGTTATACCTATGAAACATAATTTTTAGTATCAAAAGAGCACACAGAGAGACCTATCTTTTGAGTTATATATCGAGTCCATAGTTTGCAGAATCTACGGAGCTCTAAAGTTGTATCGGAAATGCTCTCCGAGTGCCTCAACCTTAATCGCTCTAGCCAATTCCGATGTCGACTCGCCGTTACTCCCGCCTTTAATTTGACTCTTTCTCAGTCAATTTAACAGTCGGTTTCCCCCTAGCAAGCCCTAACTATCACTTGAGACTAAAACAACGAATTACAGATAAGCACCAAATTAGGGATGCCGCCTTTCTTTTCTCACAGAACCAAGAAACACACAGCAAAACAACAATTTCAATAAGTCTCAACACAGTGACACGCAATAGTTCAATTTACTCAATGACTCTACGACACTCTACTCAGTCCAAGCTCATTAACTAACTCCATCTAACTCTCTCTCTAGTTCTCTTTTTCTCGTCTAATTTACGAGCACTCTGTCACTGGGCTACTGACCAATCAGAAAAAAAAATCCTTCTCGAATTCCTTCTAGAAGCTTTTTCTCCGTGTACGGGCTCTTGATCAATTAATGTCCGAGTGTTTCCTCGTACTATAATATTATCTGTTTTGATGTTTCTCTGTTGTTCCCTTAGGGTAGAGAATGGCATTTCCGACACTCCCCTATCGTTCTGGTGAGAACCCACTGGTTCTCTCTCTCTCTCGACTAGAGAGAGAGAGAGAGAGAGAGAGAGAGAGAGAGAGAGAGAGAGAGAGAGAGAGAGAGAGAGAGGAAAGTCTCTGCCGAGTAGCTCTACTCGGTCACGATCCAAACTGGGCTGTCCATGGTAGGCATAGATAGCTTCACTCTCCCCTTCCTCAGATTCATCGTCAGATAACCTGAAGTCGTCGAAGTTGTCGTCCAGGACCGCTGTGAGCACCTCATCAAAAGATAGCATATAAAATTCTATGGCAGAATTGACCCCTTGAACTTTACGGCGGGATTTCCCTAGTTACCTTGGCGTATAATTTTGAATGTAGCAGCAGTTAGAATAGCGCTATTTTATGATATTTTTGTTTTACAAAACAACCCAATGATTGATTTTTTATGATTATTCAAAAGCAATTACGCCATATGGCGCTTACACCGGGAAAAGAGTTAGGGGGGGGGGGACTTTAGGTCAGATTTAAATTTTGCATTTTACATTTTTAAAATTTTTTTAAAATCTCACCTATATAACTATGCTTCAACATACTGGAAAGGTGGATTCTAAGTTACAGAAGATTTGGATGCTCTATTCTGGACTTACAGTGGCTTTTGCACACACCATCCACCCGGGAAGGCGATCAAGAAGCCTTACCTGGGGGGATAATGGCATTTTTTTATTTTTTTAACTTTTTTTACTTGTGGTTACAACTTTAGAGCTCTGTAGATTCTGCAAACTTCATGGTATGGACTTGATATATAGCTCAAAAGCAATTTTCAGATCAATTCACATATACGGCCAGTAGCCGCGTGAAATTCGTGCGCGTGTAATTAACTTAAAATAGATAATTAACTAAAAGCATAGCATAAACTGGTGTTATGGACTATCATCCTTTGAAGACATTAATGAGAGTATTACTGAATATATACTCTGGGCTATCATCCTTTGAAGACATTAATGAGAGTATTGCTGAATATACACTCGGGCATTAGTCCTCAAGATGCATATATGTTTCTTGGTTCTACATAGATTAAAGCTCAGGCAATGGGTCCTGCTAATGTATCTGTGGTCTCGGGAGTATCCTGTATGCGAGGCAAGCCGAGATGGTCCACAAAGAGGGGTGGATATCTACCAGTGGCTGAGGGAAGTCTGTTCGACTAAGCTATTGCAAGCGCCAATTGTGCTTGGAGGGGTGGTGCAAATCGATGAATCGCTCTTCCGACACAAACCAGATAGATATAGTATATTTAGAAACCTACTTACTTTACCTTATATACTTTATCTTATCTGGATCCCATTATCTTACTTTACCTAATCTAACATACAGCACCACAGAGGCAGACCTCCAGCCCAAGAAGTCTGGGTGTTCGGAATGGTCGACATCTCGACCTCACCAGCCTTGGGATACATGCAGGAAGTGGCTACTGCCCATCATACAAGCCCATATTGCACCCAACACAGTCATCCACTCAGACCAGTGGAGGGCTTATAACCAAGTTCGATCGCTTGCTGGTGTCTCTAGCCACCAAACTGTCAACCATTCCCTGCATTTTGTAGACCCTGGGTCGGGTACCCATACACAAAACATTGAGTCGTATTGGAATAGAGTAAAGACCAAACTGAAGAGGACCATGCACATCAGACTGGAAGCTACCTAGATGAATTTATGTGGCGAGAGCAGCATGGACAGTCAAAACACTAGGCATTTAATAATATAATGTTAAATATAAGTCAGCAATACCCTGTATGAATGATATGATAATGAAATGTATGTATAAAATAACAATTGGATTGGAATAAGAATTGGAGAATTGATAACAATTATAAAATATATAGCAATTCAATTATAGCTTGAATTATAGCAAGAATAATAAAATAGATAGGCAATTAATTAGGTTCCATTAACAGCTATATATGCTTTTAGTTAATTATTTATTTCAAGTTAATTACACGCGCACGAATTTCACGCGGCTACTCGCCGTATATGTGAATTGATCCCAATTTTCCACCCGCGCGCTTGACCACGTAATAAAATTTTTTTAAAGGTCATTGCATGCGCTAGGGCTTCCTCTAGCCACTCGTACCAATCAATTTTTTGGCACTTGGCAATCTGGAGTTATTCTGGATGGGGACTTTGGGATGCAGGTTTTTGAGGTCCCTCCACTTTAGGGTCTAGTAACTTGCCTATAGTTATACCTATGAAACATAATTTTTAGTATCAAAAGAGCACACAGAGAGACCTATCTTTTGAGTTATATATCGAGTCCATAGTTTGCAGAATCTACGGAGCTCTAAAGTTGTATCGGAAATGCTCTCCGAGTGCCTCAACCTTAATCGCTCTAGCCAATTCCGATGTCGACTCGCCGTTACTCCCGCCTTTAATTTGACTCTTTCTCAGTCAATTTAACAGTCGGTTTCCCCCTAGCAAGCCCTAACTATCACTTGAGACTAAAACAACGAATTACAGATAAGCACCAAATTAGGGATGCCGCCTTTCTTTTCTCACAGAACCAAGAAACACACAGCAAAACAACAATTTCAATAAGTCTCAACACAGTGACACGCAATAGTTCAATTTACTCAATGACTCTACGACACTCTACTCAGTCCAAGCTCATTAACTAACTCCATCTAACTCTCTCTCTAGTTCTCTTTTTCTCGTCTAATTTACGAGCACTCTGTCACTGGGCTACTGACCAATCAGAAAAAAAAATCCTTCTCGAATTCCTTCTAGAAGCTTTTTCTCCGTGTACGGGCTCTTGATCAATTAATGTCCGAGTGTTTCCTCGTACTATAATATTATCTGTTTTGATGTTTCTCTGTTGTTCCCTTAGGGTAGAGAATGGCATTTCGACACTCCCCTATCGTTCTGGTGAGAACCCACTGGTTCTCTCTCTCTCTCGACTAGAGAGAGAGAAGTCGAGAGAGAGAGAGAGAGAGAGAGAGAGAGAGAGAGAGAGAGAGAGAGAGAGAGAGAGGAAAGTCTCTGCCGAGTAGCTCTACTCGGTCACGATCCAAACTGGGCTGTCCATGGTAGGCATAGATAGCTTCACTCTCCCCTTCCTCAGATTCATCGTCAGATAACCTGAAGTCGTCGAAGTTGTCGTCCAGGACCGCTGTGAGCACCTCATCAAAAGATAGCATATAAAATTCTATGGCAGAATTGACCCCTTGAACTTTACGGCGGGATTTCCCTAGTTACCTTGGCGTATAATTTTGAATGTAGCAGCAGTTAGAATAGCGCTATTTTATGATATTTTTGTTTTACAAAACAACCCAATGATTGATTTTTTTATGATTATTCAAAAGCAATTACGCCATATGGCGCTTACACCGGGAAAAGAGTTAGGGGGGGGGGGACTTTAGGTCAGATTTAAATTTTGCATTTTACATTTTTTTAAATTTTTTAAAATCTCACCTATATAACTATGCTTCAACATACTGGAAAGGTGGATTCTAAGTTACAGAAGATTTGGATGCTCTATTCTGGACTTACAGTGGCTTTTGCACACACCATCCACCGGGAAGGCGATCAAGAAGCCTTACCTGGGGGGATAATGGCATTTTTTTTATTTTTTTAACTTTTTTAACTTGTGGTTACAACTTTAGAGCTCTGTAGATTCTGCAAACTTCATGGTATGGACTTGATATATAGCTCAAAAGCAATTTTCGGATCAATTCACATATACGGCCAGTAGCCGCGTGAAATTCGTGCGCGTGTAATTAACTTAAAATAGATAATTAACTAAAAGCATAGCATAAACTGGTGTTATGGACTATCATCCTTTGAAGACATTAATGAGAGTATTACTGAATATATACTCTGGGCTATCATCCTTTGAAGACATTAATGAGAGTATTGCTGAATATACACTCGGGCATTAGTCCTCAAGATGCATATATGTTTCTTGGTTCTACATAGATTAAAGCTCAGGCAATGGGTCCTGCTAATGTATCTGTGGTCTCGGGAGTATCCTGTATGCGAGGCAAGCCGAGATGGTCCACAAAGAGGGGTGGATATCTACCAGTGGCTGAGGGAAGTCTGTTCGACTAAGCTATTGCAAGCGCCAATTGTGCTTGGAGGGGTGGTGCAAATCGATGAATCGCTCTTCCGACACAAACCAGATAGATATAGTATATTTAGAAACCTACTTACTTTACCTTATATACTTTATCTTATCTGGATCCCATTATCTTACTTTACCTAATCTAACATACAGCACCACAGAGGCAGACCTCCAGCCAAGAAGTCTGGGTGTTCGGAATGGTCGACATCTCGACCTCACCAGCCTTGGGATACATGCAGGAAGTGGCTACTGCCCATCATACAAGCCCATATTGCACCCAACACAGTCATCCACTCAGACCAGTGGAGGGCTTATAACCAAGTTCGATCGCTTGCTGGTGTCTCTAGCCACCAAACTGTCAACCATTCCCTGCATTTTGTAGACCCTGGGTCGGGTACCCATACACAAAACATTGAGTCGTATTGGAATAGAGTAAAGACCAAACTGAAGAGGACCATGCACATCAGACTGGAAGCTACCTAGATGAATTTATGTGGCGAGAGCAGCATGGACAGTCAAAACACTAGGCATTTAATAATATAATGTTAAATATAAGTCAGCAATACCCTGTATGAATGATATGATAATGAAATGTATGTATAAAATAACAATTGGATTGGAATAAGAATTGGAGAATTGATAACAATTATAAAATATATAGCAATTCAATTATAGCTTGAATTATAGCAAGAATAATAAAATAGATAGGCAATTAATTAGGTTCCATTAACAGCTATATATGCTTTTAGTTAATTATTTATTTCAAGTTAATTACACGCGCACGAATTTCACGCGGCTACTCGCCGTATATGTGAATTGATCCCAATTTTCCACCCGCGCGCTTGACCACGTAATAAAAAAATTTTAAAGGTCATTGCATGCGCTAGGGCTTCCTCTAGCCACTCGTACCAATCAATTTTTTGGCACTTGGCAATCTGGAGTTATTCTGGATGGGGACTTTGGGATGCAGGTTTTTTGAGGTCCCTCCACTTTAGGGTCTAGTAACTTGCCTATAGTTATACCTATGAAACATAATTTTTAGTATCAAAAGAGCACACAGAGAGACCTATCTTTTGAGTTATATATCGAGTCCATAGTTTGCAGAATCTACGGAGCTCTAAAGTTGTATCGGAAATGCTCTCCGAGTGCCTCAACCTTAATCGCTCTAGCCAATTCCGATGTCGACTCGCCGTTACTCCCGCCTTTAATTTGACTCTTTCTCAGTCAATTTAACAGTCGGTTTCCCCCTAGCAAGCCCTAACTATCACTTGAGACTAAAACAACGAATTACAGATAAGCACCAAATTAGGGATGCCGCCTTTCTTTTCTCACAGAACCAAGGGATCAATTCACATATACGGCCAGTAGACCCTTAAAAATCGTGCGCGTATAATTAACTGGAAAAAAATTATTAACTAAAGCATAGCATAAACTGCCGTTAATGAACCTAATTATTATTCTTACTATAATAATTAGATGGGCATCTCCAGCAAAAATAATTAACTAAAGCATAGCATAAACTGGCGTTAATGAACCTAATTATTATTCTTGCTATAATAATTAGATGGGCATCTCCAACAATAGCCATCTTTTATAATTGTTATTCTTTCAATAATTCAAATTCTCAATTCTTATTCCCATCCAATTCTTATTCCCATGAATTGTTATTTTATACATACATTTCATTATCATATCATTCATACAGGGTATTGTTGACTTATATTTAACATTAACATTATATTATTAAAAGCAATGTGTTTGGACTGTCCATGTCTCTCTCGCCACATAAATTCATCCAGGTAGCTTCCGGTCTGATGTGCATGGCATCCTTTCATCCTCTTCAGTTTGGTCTTGACCCTATTCCAATATGACTCAATGTTTTGTGTATGGGTACCCGACCCAGGGTCTACAAAATTCAATGAATGGTTGACAGTTTGGTGGCTAGAGACACCAGCCAGCGATCCAACTTGGTTATAAGCCCTCCACTGGTCGGAGTGGATGACTGTGTTGGGTTCAATATGGGCTTGTATGATGGGCAGTAGGGTGGCCGCATCTCTTTGGCCACTTCCTGCATGTAACCCAAGGCTGGTGAGGCCGTGATGGCGACCATTCCAAACACCCAGACTTCTTGGACTGGAGGTCTGCCTTTGTGGTGCTGTATGTTAGGTAAAATAAGATAAGGTAGGTTTCTAAATATACTATATCTGTCTATAAACCTTTGGTTTGTGTCGGAAAAGTGATTCGTCGATTTGCACCACTCCTCCAAGCACAATTGGCGCTTGCAATAACTTGGTCGAACAGACTTCCCTCAGCCACTGGTAGATATCCACCCCTCTTTGTAGACTGATGCCAGCATCTCGGCTTGCCTCGCATATAGCAAGGGCATTGACAGTGTGTATATAATTGCTAACTTCGATTTCGAAAAAAACTTCCTGCTCTGATACTGGTCCTGGTTGCAATGCTCAAAAGTGATTCTATCTGCAATACTCAGAAGTGATTCTATCTGCAATACCCTCATTACCCTCATTAATGTCTTCAAAGGCTGGTAGTCCATTAACACCATGCTTTAGTTAATTATTTTTTTCCAGTTAATTATACGCGCACGATTTTTTAAGGGTCTACTGGCCGTATATGTGAATTGATCCGAACCAAGAAACACACAGCAAAACAACAATTTCAATAAGTCTCAACACAGTGACACGCAATAGTTCAATTTACTCAATGACTCTACGACACTCTACTCAGTCCAAGCTCATTAACTAACTCCATCTAACTCTCTCTCTAGTTCTCTTTTTCTCGTCTAATTTACGAGCACTCTGTCACTGGGCTACTGACCAATCAGAAAAAAAAATCCTTCTCGAATTCCTTCTAGAAGCTTTTTCTCCGTGTACGGGCTCTTGATCAATTAATGTCCGAGTGTTTCCTCGTACTATAATATTATCTGTTTGATGTTTCTCTGTTGTTCCCTTAGGGTAGAGAATGGCATTTCCGACACTCCCCTATCGTTCTGGTGAGAACCCACTGGTTCTCTCTCTCTCTCGACTAGAGAGAGAGAGAGAGAGAGAGAGAGAGAGAGAGAGAGAGAGAGAGAGAGAGAGAGAGAGAGAGAGAGAGAGAGAGAGGAAAGTCTCTGCCGAGTAGCTCTACTCGGTCACGATCCAAACTGGGCTGTCCATGGTAGGCATAGATAGCTTCACTCTCCCCTTCCTCAGATTCATCGTCAGATAACCTGAAGTCGTCGAAGTTGTCGTCCAGGGACCGCTGTGAGCACCTCATCAAAAGATAGCATATAAAATTCTATGGCAGAATTGACCCCTTGAACTTTACGGCGGGATTTCCCTAGTTACCTTGGCGTATAATTTTGAATGTAGCAGCAGTTAGAATAGCGCTATTTTATGATATTTTTGTTTTACAAAACAACCCAATGATTGATTTTTTATGATTATTCAAAAGCAATTACGCCATATGGCGCTTACACCAGGAAAAGAGTTAAGGGGGGGGGGGGGGGGGGGGGGGGTGGACTTTAGGTCAGATTTAAATTTTGCATTTTACATTTTTTTAATTTTTTTAAATCTCACCTATATAACTATGCTTCAACATACTGGAAAGGTGGATTCTAAGTTACAGAAGATTTGGATGCTCTATTCTGGACTTACAGTGGCTTTTGCACACACCATCCACCCGGGAAGGCGATCAAGAAGCCTTACCTGGGGGGATAATGGCATTTTTTTATTTTTTTAACTTTTTTTACTTGTGGTTACAACTTTAGAGCTCTGTAGATTCTGCAAACTTCATGGTATGGACTTGATATATAGCTCAAAAGCAATTTCGGATCAATTCACATATACGGCCAGTAGCCGCGTGAAATTCGTGCGTGTGTAATTAACTTAAAATAGATAATTAACTAAAAGCATAGCATAAACTGGTGTTATGGACTATCATCCTTTGAAGACATTAATGAGAGTATTACTGAATATATACTCTGGGCTATCATCCTTTGAAGACATTAATGAGAGTATTGCTGAATATACACTCGGGCATTAGTCCTCAAGATGCATATATGTTTCTGGTTCTACATAGATTAAAGCTCAGGCAATGGGTCCTGCTAATGTATCTGTGGTCTCGGGAGTATCCTGTATGCGAGGCAAGCCGAGATGGTCCACAAAGAGGGGTGGATATCTACCAGTGGCTGAGGGAAGTCTGTTCGACTAAGCTATTGCAAGCGCCAATTGTGCTTGGAGGGGTGGTGCAAATCGATGAATCGCTCTTCCGACACAAACCAGATAGATATAGTATATTTAGAAACCTACTTACTTTACCTTATATACTTTATCTTATCTGGATCCCATTATCTTACTTTACCTAATCTAACATACAGCACCACAGAGGCAGACCTCCAGCCCAAGAAGTCTGGGTGTTCGGAATGGTCGACATCTCGACCTCACCAGCCTTGGGATACATGCAGGAAGTGGCTACTGCCCATCATACAAGCCCATATTGCACCCAACACAGTCATCCACTCAGACCAGTGGAGGGCTTATAACCAAGTTCGATCGCTTGCTGGTGTCTCTAGCCACCAAACTGTCAACCATTCCCTGCATTTTGTAGACCTGGGTCGGGTACCCATACACAAACATTGAGTCGTATTGGAATAGAGTAAAGACCAAACTGAAGAGGACCATGCACATCAGACTGGAAGCTACCTAGATGAATTTATGTGGCGAGAGCAGCATGGACAGTCAAAACACTAGGCATTTAATAATATAATGTTAAATATAAGTCAGCAATACCCTGTATGAATGATATGATAATGAAATGTATGTATAAAATAACAATTGGATTGGAATAAGAATTGGAGAATTGATAACAATTATAAAATATATAGCAATTCAATTATAGCTTGAATTATAGCAAGAATAATAAAATAGATAGGCAATTAATTAGGTTCCATTAACAGCTATATATGCTTTTAGTTAATTATTTATTTCAAGTTAATTACACGCGCACGAATTTCACGCGGCTACTGGCCGTATATGTGAATTGATCCCAATTTTCCACCCGCGCGCTTGACCACGTAATAATTTTTTTTTAAAGGTCATTGCATGCGCTAGGGCTTCCTCTAGCCACTCGTACCAATCAATTTTTTGGCACTTGGCAATCTGGAGTTATTCTGGATGGGGACTTTGGGATGCAGGTTTTTGAGGTCCCTCCACTTTAGGGTCTAGTAACTTGCCTATAGTTATACCTATGAAACATAATTTTTAGTATCAAAAGAGCACACAGAGAGACCTATCTTTTGAGTTATATATCGAGTCCATAGTTTGCAGAATCTACGGAGCTCTAAAGTTGTATCGGAAATGCTCTCCGAGTGCCTCAACCTTAATCGCTCTAGCCAATTCCGATGTCGACTCGCCGTTACTCCCGCCTTTAATTTGACTCTTTCTCAGTCAATTTAACAGTCGGTTTCCCCCTAGCAAGCCCTAACTATCACTTGAGACTAAAACAACGAATTACAGATAAGCACCAAATTAGGGATGCCGCCTTTCTTTTCTCACAGAACCAAGAAACACACAGCAAAACAACAATTTCAATAAGTCTCAACACAGTGACACGCAATAGTTCAATTTACTCAATGACTCTACGACACTCTACTCAGTCCAAGCTCATTAACTAACTCCATCTAACTCTCTCTCTAGTTCTCTTTTTCTCGTCTAATTTACGAGCACTCTGTCACTGGGCTACTGACCAATCAGAAAAAAAAATCCTTCTCGAATTCCTTCTAGAAGCTTTTTCTCCGTGTACGGGCTCTTGATCAATTAATGTCCGAGTGTTTCCTCGTACTATAATATTATCTGTTTTGATGTTTCTCTGTTGTTCCCTTAGGGTAGAGAATGGCATTTCCGACACTCCCCTATCGTTCTGGTGAGAACCCACTGGTTCTCTCTCTCTCTCGACTAGAGAGAGAGAGAGAGAGAGAGAGAGAGAGAGAGAGAGAGAGAGAGAGAGAGAGAGAGAGAGAGAGAGAGAGAGAGAGAGAGAGAGAGGAAAGTCTCTGCCGAGTAGCTCTACTCGGTCACGATCCAAACTGGGCTGTCCATGGTAGGCATAGATAGCTTCACTCTCCCCTTCCTCAGATTCATCGTCAGATAACCTGAAGTCGTCGAAGTTGTCGTCCAGGACCGCTGTGAGCACCTCATCAAAAGATAGCATATAAAATTCTATGGCAGAATTGACCCCTTGAACTTTACGGCGGGATTTCCCTAGTTACCTTGGCGTATAATTTTGAATGTAGCAGCAGTTAGAATAGCGCTATTTTATGATATTTTTGTTTTACAAAACAACCCAATGATTGATTTTTTATGATTATTCAAAAGCAATTACGCCATATGGCGCTTACACCGGGAAAAGAGTTAAGGGGGGGGGGGGGGGGGGGGGACTTTAGGTCAGATTTAAATTTTGCATTTTACATTTTTTTAAATTTTTTTAAATCTCACCTATATAACTATGCTTCAACATACTGGAAAGGTGGATTCTAAGTTACAGAAGATTTGGATGCTCTATTCTGGACTTACAGTGGCTTTTGCACACACCATCCACCCGGGAAGGCGATCAAGAAGCCTTACCTGGGGGGATAATGGCATTTTTTAATTTTTTTAACTTTTTTTACTTGTGGTTACAACTTTAGAGCTCTGTAGATTCTGCAAACTTCATGGTATGGACTTGATATATAGCTCAAAAGCAATTTTCGGATCAATTCACATATACGGCCAGTAGCCGCGTGAAATTCGTGCGCGTGTAATTAACTTAAAATAGATAATTCATAGCATAAACTGGTGTTATGGACTATCATCCTTTGAAGACATTAATGAGAGTATTACTGAATATATACTCTGGGCTATCATCCTTTGAAGACATTAATGAGAGTATTGCTGAATATACACTCGGGCATTAGTCCTCAAGATGCATATATGTTTCTTGGTTCTACATAGATTAAAGCTCAGGCAATGGGTCCTGCTAATGTATCTGTGGTCTCGGGAGTATCCTGTATGCGAGGCAAGCCGAGATGGTCCACAAAGAGGGGTGGATATCTACCAGTGGCTGAGGGAAGTCTGTTTGACTAAGCTATTGCAAGCGCCAATTGTGCTTGGAGGGGTGGTGCAAATCGATGAATCGCTCTTCCGACACAAACCAGATAGATATAGTATATTTAGAAACCTACTTACTTTACCTTATATACTTTATCTTATCTGGATCCCATTATCTTACTTTACCTAATCTAACATACAGCACCACAGAGGCAGACCTCCAGCCCAAGAAGTCTGGGTGTTCGGAATGGTCGACATCTCGACCTCACCAGCCTTGGGATACATGCAGGAAGTGGCTACTGCCCATCATACAAGCCCATATTGCACCCAACACAGTCATCCACTCAGACCAGTGGAGGGCTTATAACCAAGTTCGATCGCTTGCTGGTGTCTCTAGCCACCAAACTGTCAACCATTCCCTGCATTTTGTAGACCCTGGGTCGGGTACCCATACACAAAACATTGAGTCGTATTGGAATAGAGTAAAGACCAAACTGAAGAGGACCATGCACATCAGACTGGAAGCTACCTAGATGAATTTATGTGGCGAGAGCAGCATGGACAGTCAAAACACTAGGCATTTAATAATATAATGTTAAATATAAGTCAGCAATACCCTGTATGAATGATATGATAATGAAATGTATGTATAAATAACAATTGGATTGGAATAAGAATTGGAGAATTGATAACAATTATAAAATATATAGCAATTCAATTATAGCTTGAATTATAGCAAGAATAATAAAATAGATAGGCAATTAATTAGGTTCCATTAACAGCTATATATGCTTTTAGTTAATTATTTATTTCAAGTTAATTACACGCGCACGAATTTCACCGCGGCTACTGGCCGTATATGTGAATTGATCCCAATTTTCCACCCGCGCGCTTGACCACGTAATAAAATTTTTTAAAGGTCATTGCATGCGCTAGGGCTTCCTCTAGCCACTCGTACCAATCAATTTTTTGGCACTTGGCAATCTGGAGTTATTCTGGATGGGGACTTTGGGATGCAGGTTTTTGAGGTCCCTCCACTTTAGGGTCTAGTAACTTGCCTATAGTTATACCTATGAAACATAATTTTTAGTATCAAAAGAGCACACAGAGAGACCTATCTTTTGAGTTATATATCGAGTCCATAGTTTGCAGAAATCTACGGAGCTCTAAAGTTGTATCGGAAATGCTCTCCGAGTGCCTCAACCTTAATCGCTCTAGCCAATTCCGATGTCGACTCCGCCGTTACTCCCGCCTTTAATTTGACTCTTTCTCAGTCAATTTAACAGTCGGTTTCCCCCTAGCAGCCCTAACTATCACTTGAGACTAAAACAACGAATTACAGATAAGCACCAAATTAGGGATGCCGCCTTTCTTTCTCACAGAACCAAGAAACACACAGCAAAACAACAATTTCAATAAGTCTCAACACAGTGACACGCAATAGTTCAATTTACTCAATGACTCTACGACACTCTACTCAGTCCAAGCTCATTAACTAACTCCATCTAACTCTCTCTCTAGTTCTCTTTTTCTCGTCTAATTTACGAGCACTCTGTCACTGGGCTACTGACCAATCAGAAAAAAAAATCCTTCTCGAATTCCTTCTAGAAGCTTTTTCTCCGTGTACGGGCTCTTGATCAATTAATGTCCGAGTGTTTCCTCGTACTATAATATTATCTGTTTGATGTTTCTCTGTTGTTCCCTTAGGGTAGAGAATGGCATTTCCGACACTCCCCTATCGTTCTGGTGAGAACCCACTAAGAGAGAGAGAGAGAGAGAGAGAGAGAGAGAGAGAGAGAGAGAGAGAGAGAGGAAAGTCTCTGCCGAGTAGCTCTACTCGGTCACGATCCAAACTGGGCTGTCCATGGTAGGCATAGATTAGCTTCACTCTCCCCTTCCTCAGATTCATCGTCAGATAACCTGAAGTCGTCGAAGTTGTCGTCCAGGACCGCTGTGAGCACCTCATCAAAAGATAGCATATAAAATTCTATGGCAGAATTGACCCCTTGAACTTTACGGCGGGATTTCCCTAGTTACCTTGGCGTATAATTTTGAATGTAGCAGCAGTTAGAATAGCGCTATTTTATGATATTTTTGTTTTACAAAACAACCCAATGATTGATTTTTTATGATTATTCAAAAGCAATTACGCCATATGGCGCTTACACCGGGAAAAGAGTTAAGGGGGGGGGGGGGGGGGGGACTTTAGGTCAGATTTAAATTTTGCATTTTACATTTTTTTAAATTTTTTTAAATCTCACCTATATAACTATGCTTCAACATACTGGAAAGGTGGATTCTAAGTTACAGAAGATTTGGATGCTCTATTCTGGACTTACAGTGGCTTTTGCACACACCATCCACCCGGGAAGGCGATCAAGAAGCCTTACCTGGGGGGATAATGGCATTTTTTTATTTTTTAAACTTTTTTAACTTGTGGTTACAACTTTAGAGCTCTGTAGATTCTGCAAACTTCATGGTATGGACTTGATATATAGCTCAAAAGCAATTTTCGGATCAATTCACATATACGGCCAGTAGCCGCGTGAAATTCGTGCGCGTGTAATTAACTTAAAATAGATAATTAACTAAAAGCATAGCATAAACTGGTGTTATGGACTATCATCCTTTGAAGACATTAATGAGAGTATTACTGAATATATACTCTGGGCTATCATCCTTTGAAGACATTAATGAGAGTATTGCTGAATATACACTCGGGCATTAGTCCTCAAGATGCATATATGTTTCTTGGTTCTACATAGATTAAAGCTCAGGCAATGGGTCCTGCTAATGTATCTGTGGTCTCGGGAGTATCCTGTATGCGAGGCAAGCCCGAGATGGTCCACAAAGAGGGGTGGATATCTACCAGTGGCTGAGGGAAGTCTGTTCGACTAAGCTATTGCAAGCGCCAATTGTGCCTTGGAGGGGTGGTGCAAATCGATGAATCGCTCTTCCGACACAAACCAGATAGATATAGTATATTTAGAAACCTACTTACTTTACCTTATATACTTTATCTTATCTGGATCCATTATCTTACTTTACCTAATCTAACATACAGCACCACAGAGGCAGACCTCCAGCCCAAGAAGTCTGGGTGTTCGGAATGGTCGACATCTCGACCTCACCAGCCTTGGGATACATGCAGGAAGTGGCTACTGCCCATCATACAAGCCCATATTGCACCCAACACAGTCATCCACTCAGACCAGTGGAGGGCTTATAACCAAGTTCGATCGCTTGCTGTGTCTCTAGCCACCAAACTGTCAACCATTCCTGCATTTTGTAGACCCTGGGTCGGGTACCCATACACAAAACATTGAGTCGTATTGGAATAGAGTAAAGACCAAACTGAAGAGGACCATGCACATCAGACTGGAAGCTACCTAGATGAATTTATGTGGCGAGAGCAGCATGGACAGTCAAAACACTAGGCATTTAATAATATAATGTTAAATATAAGTCAGCAAATACCCTGTATGAATGATATGATAATGAAATGTATGTAATAAAATAACAATTGGATTGGAATAAGAATTGGAGAATTGATAACAATTATAAAATATATAGCAATTCAATTATAGCTTGAATTATAGCAAGAATAATAAAATAGATAGGCAATTAATTAGGTTCCATTAACAGCTATATATGCTTTTAGTTAATTATTTATTTCAAGTTAATTACACGCGGCGCACGAATTTCCACGCGGGCTACTGGCCGTATATGTGAATTGATCCCAATTTTCAACCCGCGCGCTTGACCACGTAATAAATTTTTTTTAAAGGTCATTGCATGCGCTAGGGCTTCCTCTAGCCACTCGTACCAATCAATTTTTTGGCACTTGGCAATCTGGAGTTATTCTGGATGGGGACTTTGGGATGCAGGTTTTTGAGGGTCCCCTCCACTTTAGGGTCTAGTAACTTGCCTATA
>JAQNBH010000009.1:8070046-8376711 GCA_028752905.1 Cladorhizidae sp. MBARI D1340-BT2
AGAGTCTACCACTTGACCATGGAATGATGGACATGCCATCAGGTCTCTTTTCATCGGACCGAAGCAGACCTGAGGGCTCCAGCCGGGAAGGGACATTTGCAGCAGTTAATGCCCGATGGATGATGTCATTTAAAGCACCATGGCGAGAAAGCCTTCCCTGACTGTGCCTGCAGCTCAACCCATGCGTGCCAAACTGGTTGACATCCGATTTACAGTAACTACAAGAGTGTGGCTGGCACAGGGGTGCTCCAAGACATAGCCCAACTGCTATTCGAACTACATCATCGGTCATTCGGAGACCCAGTGAGGAGATTGGCAGGGCATTAAGCCAGGCACCTGACTCACATGCAGACACTGCGAGGAGACGAGCTCTGGTTTTGGGGTCACTAGCATTCCGCAAAAGGGACTCTGCCCTTTCCAAAATACGAGGGATGTCCCACGACTTCTGCTGATGGGAAGCAGGCAGGGCTGGAGGAGGGTCATCACCCCAGAGTGAAAGGGCAACCTCAATCTCAGGATATTGGACAGCACTAAACCGAGGGAGGAGGATATGGTGAATGAGATTGGATGATCCATCAGCAGAAGCCAAAAAGGCAGAGGGAGCAAGATGAACCGCACTCCTAATTCCAATTCCCCCATGGTTCACTGGAAGGGTGGCCTGTAGCCAAGAAGGGTCATTGTTCTTAAAATCTATATTAGTGATATTGCTGAGGATCGACTTGAGGGCTATTATTATATAAAGAGCAAACATAACATACCAAGTTCATTAACACCTAATTAACACATGCTATATAGTTATCAATTACAAAAATACCAAAATAATAACTAATTAACAATAAATACAGCTAACACGTTTCCTATAATTATATTTATTATGGTCGAGAGGTAAGGACCACACCACGTCAGAGATTAGGGATAATTCTTGTAAATCTTGGGTTGGGGCGGGAGCTAATTTTGGCAACCAACTTCTTAAGGGATTTTCACACACCACTGCAAGCTACCATCAGAAGTGATGTTGAAAAACAAACTAGAGCCTAGTAATGGACATTCGTGGTTAATTAGCACGATGATTGCCACCTCATGCAATACTAACATAACTGTAAAGTGCCAATTGAATGCATGACTCTGTTGTTCTAGAGGCCACATGTACTTGAATTGTTGTTCTAGAATATTCCAGGCCACATGGATTTGAATGCATGACTCTGTTGTTCTGGAATATTCCAGGCCACATGGATTTGAATGCATGACTTTGTTGTTCTAGAATATTCCAGGCCACATGGATTTGAATGCATGACTTTGTTCTAGAATATTCCAGGCCACATGGATTTGAATGCATGACTTTGTTGTTCTAGAATATTACAGGCCACATGTATTCGAATGCATGACTCTGTTGTTCTAGAATATTCCAGGCCACATGTATTCAAATGCATGACTCTGTTGTTCTAGATATATTCCAGGCCACATGTATTTGAATGCACGACTCTGTTGTTCTAGATATCTTCCAGGCCACATGTATTTGAATGCACGACTCTGTTGTTCTAGAATATTACAGGCCACATGTATTCAAATGCATGACTCTGTTGTTCTAGAATATTACAGGCCACATGTATTCGAATGCATGACTCTGTTGTTCTAGAATATTACAGGCCACATGTATTCGAATGCATGACTCTGTTGTTCTAGAATATTCTAGGCCACATGTATTCGAATGCACGACTCTGTTGTTCTAGATATATTCCAGGCCACATGTATTCGAATGCACGACTCTGTTGTTCTAGATATATTCCAGGCCACATGTATTCGAATGCATGACTCTGTTGTTCTAGATATATTCCAGGCCACATGTATTCGAATGCACGACTCTGTTGTTCTGGAATATTCCAGGCCACATATATTCGAATGCATGACTCTGTTGTTCTAGAATATTACAGGCCACATGTATTCGAATGCATGACTCTGTTGTTCTAGATATATTACAGGCCACATGTATTGGAATGCACGACTCTGTTGTTCTAGATATATTCCAGGCCACATGTATTGGAATGCACGACTCTGTTGTTCTAGATATATTCCAGGCCACATGTATTGGAATGCACGACTCTGTTGTTCTAGATATATTCCAGGCCACATGTATTCGAATGCACGACTCTGTTGTTCTGGAATATTCCAGGCCACATGGATTTGAATGCATGACTTTGTTGTTCTAGAATATTACAGGCCACATGTATTCGAATGCATGACTCTGTTGTTCTAGAATATTACAGGCCACATGTATTCGAATGCATGACTCTGTTGTTCTAGATATATTACAGGCCACATGTATTGGAATGCACGACTCTGTTGTTCTAGATATATTCCAGGCCACATGTATTGGAATGCACGACTCTGTTGTTCTAGATATATTCCAGGCCACATGTATTGGAATGCACGACTCTGTTGTTCTAGATATATTCCAGGCCACATGTATTCGAATGCATGACTCTGTTGTTCTAGATATATTCCAGGCCACATGTATTCGAATGCACGACTCTGTTGTTCTGGAATATTCCAGGCCACATGGATTTGAATGCATGACTTTGTTGTTCTAGAATATTACAGGCCACATGTATTCGAATGCATGACTCTGTTGTTCTAGAATATTACAGGCCACATGTATTCGAATGTACGACTCTGTTGTTCTAGATATATTACAGGCCACATGTATTGGAATGCACGACTCTGTTGTTCTAGATATATTCCAGGCCACATGTATTGGAATGCACGACTCTGTTGTTCTAGATATATTCCAGGCCACATGTATTGGAATGCACGACTCTGTTGTTCTAGATATATTCCAGGCCACATGGATTTGAGTATGGAAGACAACTAGTGCAGAGTGAATCATGGCTAAAACACAAGCCTCCTTGCTTAGTTTTTGTCAAAACACACACAAGAGACAAAGGCAAAGGGAGTCTGAGGAGAAGGCAGATTAAGACCAAGAATCAGACGACTCTGATCGCCAAGCTGATGCATAGTTAAAGATAGCCCAGAAGATGAATCTGAACATGCATGCCATGATCCATCACATATGATGTCAACATTGAGCCCCCAAATTTTTGGTGATCTCTTGCTAGAGATATGTCAGCTTGAGTGAAAGTCAAAGTTTCACTCAAGCTGACAGAGTATGTAGCAAAAATAAATAGCAGATATTTATAAACTCTTTGTGTTTCTCAGGTGCCTTGAACCAGTAAAATATCCTCAACTCCCTGTCATCCAGTTAAAATCAAAATACCCTAAAACTAAAATGGATCACCAACGAGCTTTCCAACCAGAAATTGTCATGGCTGCATTACCTTCTAATTTCAGATTCTGTAATTTGCCACACTTGTGCCACAGCCACTTTGAAGGGACTCTGCTTCATCATGATACAAGATCTGAAAGCTCATTCTTGTCTGATGGGTTCAGAAATTGGCTCTGTGAAAAACCAAGGGTTTCCATAAACATGAGAGCTTGCTATGTCACAAACATGCAGTTACTATGTTAACTCAACCACGTCACCTCAACCACGTCACATGATGAGCAGCTGAAGGAGGAGCGGCTCAAGAAGGAAAACAGCAACAGCCTCCTGAAAATCATCCTAAGTATATCATATCTCACCTGCCAAGACATTGCCCTGTCATAAGGGCAAGCAAAAGGAGGAGTCAAATTTCAGGCAGCTCCTCCTTCTCCGAGCTGAAGACAATGAAGTACTTTGAAAGTGGATTGAAAATTCTCATGACAAGCATATGAGCCCCAGGTGCTCAGAATGAAGATCATGGCTCTAAAAGTGCTGCGTGGTATAGCAAGCGACATAGCTGAATCTGGATGCTACAGTATCATGGCTGATAGAGTACTGATGCGAGCAATATTCAACAACTTGTAATTTGCATACGTTGAGTGGACAAGGAGATGAGTATGTGAGAAATATGCCAGTCATTCCGACAAATGCAGATACAATTGTCACTTGCATAAAAGATGTGCTGCTGTGTATGAATCTCAGAATTCAAGATACCTGTGGGAAGTGCCATGATGGATGTTCGACCATGACTAGGAACCCAAAATGGGGTTGCTGCCCAAATCAAGAAACTGAATGAAAAATATCTGCTGATACACTGCCACTGCCATGCACTTAACCTCGCTGTCCAGGATAGAATAAAAAATATTTCCCTGCTGAAAGACACACTTGATATGAAATCACTAAATTAATAAAGAAAAGTCCTAAAAGAGAGGCAGAATTCCACAGAAAACAAGCAGAAATTCTGGGACAAATGGAATGTGATCTCCATGTATGCGATATTGACACACCAAATCTGAAAATCCTCTGCCCAACAAGGTGGACTGTCCGAGCTTCATCATTGAGTGCTATTCTGAAAAACTATGGAACTTTGATGAAACTATGGGACTGAGCACAAGACCAGTGACTCAGACATGAAGGCATAAAATGCAAACTTTTATGGACTCCAGCTTGCCAGTACAGTACTTCTACATTCAGACAACCTCAGCACTAGCCTTCAGAAGGAAGAGCTACGTGCAGTGGATGCTTAAGAGAATGCCAAGCTTTTCACTGTTCTTCGAGGTATACATTCAAACAGGGATGCGATCCTGTGTGAGTTATACACAGAGTTTAACCCTATACCCTACGAATTCAGCTATCTATAATGGCTGAGTCCTATCACAGTTTCAGGCAAGGTGAATGAGATATACATAATCATTGCATAATGTCTTAGGTTTCCTCAAAAAGAACAAAAAGATCTGGTCCCCCTCACCAGAACTCATGTCCTTGGTCAAGATTGTTTTGGTTATTCCAGCAACAAATGCAAGCTCTGAACGTACCTTCAGTGCACTGAGAAGGGTGAAATCTTGCCTCCGTACAACAATGTCGAACAACTGCTTCAATCATTTTATGATATGCCCAGTGCATAAGGAGCTAGTGAAGGAACTAGGAACTAGGCCTCAAGCAAGTCACCAGTGACTGTGGATACAGTAGAGAGGCGCTCAGCCACCTTTAGTCACTTCCACATAGCAGTAATAGATGTGTGGATGAATGGCGCTCTATGTCTCTCTCTAACCATTTAGGTCTTTATGGTAGACATGTCTGGTCATGCCCACATAATGATATTGGTCAGTTCAATAGAATTGCAACCCAATTTTTCAAAAATTACTATTACTATGGGAGTACCCCATCCCTCAGTACAGCAGGGTAACCAGCATTACTGCTGTTTTTGCCCCCCCCCCAACTTTCAGATGGAAATTCCCCCCTGCACATGCCATGTCTTGTTGCTAGTTGACTAGACTCATGTACACACACTGTCCTTACACAGAAATCAGTAAATACCATACCGTTGTTCAACTGTACCTTGACCTTCTCAAGGACTTTGTAATAGTTGCACAAGAGAATTCAACCAAAAGCAGATGTTTGGTCGAGCATTAGCTACAGCCTTCTTTGGACTTAATAACAGCTTCCCAGGAGCAAGAACTCCACAAACCAAACAATAGAATTGAATACTTCTCGTCATCCACTATGTTTATAATGGGGCACATACGATTTTGACTCAACTCCGATTATGAAACCCTCACGAGCTAACTTGATTGCATGGTTGACAAACATTCCTACCAAAGCCTTTCGCAATCGAGAAACCCAGTGGTCATGAATATGCTTGGATGCTACTAACATGTTGATGAATGGGGCGATTGTCCGGTGTAGATCTTGAAGATGAGTTTCAAGTGTTTTTTTTTTGCACTGTCATTTAATTATTATTACTTTCCAGCACTGACAGGGAAATAAGAGGATGATGAAATGAATGAAAAGTGGATAGAGTACAGCCGGTCTACCCTAGTAGCCAAAAAAGTGATAGTTAAACACTACTGGGTGGGACAGATGAACATTTAGTGAGTCCATGGGTTGCTAGAATTTAAAATCGATGATTGTTTTTAAGTAATGTTTAATTGCAGATCTCCAAAGTCAATACAGGGTAGTAGTAGTGAGTTCCACAAATGGGTATGCGATTAAATAAGAAATGTCTAGATTTGTTAGAATTTGAAAGTGAGTGAAGGTGCTTAACTTGGCAATATCAGGTATACAGAAGAGGAGGAGAAGGATATGAAGTTATGGATGTTGAGGGATCCATTGGCTGTTAAAGTGCTTTGACAAAAAATAGTTAGCTGGAGTGACATCATGGGTGGTAGCATGTTCAGCTTAAATCAGCTATGATTTATAATCAGATATAAAGTCGAGCATAAATTTTATTGCCCTTTTCTGCCAGATCACTAAAGTCCTTGACCAGATCTAGATGCCAAGTGGGAGAACAATAGGGCAAGTGTGATTTAACAAAAGAGAAGAAAATAAATTTCTTAGAGTCACAGTGGAATGGAGAAGATTAAAAGATTTTCAAATTAAGGTAGGTATGTATATACACTCTAGTCAGGTCTCTGTGGCAGCTCTTCACATCAATGCATTTGTCTATTCAAAGGTGTGGGTGAAGTACGGAGTCTCATTGGGCAACACTTAGGAATGTTAAATTTGAGGAGCCAATCTTCAAACCAGCTGGATAGCATGGACAAGTCATGTGTAAAAGGATTGAATCAGACCAAGCACTAGCATCATCAGCATGAAGGAGAATAGAAGGGGAGGGAATATAAGTAGAGGCCCAAGAATGCTGTGGGACAACCGAGATAACCAGATTGTTAGCAGTTGAGTTACATACTTTGACTTCTGGAACCACTGGAACCGAGGCAAGCCTACCAGAGCCACAAATCTCCAGTTATCTCAAATGACCGTAATTTCATGAGAAGCTCATTGGGGGACATGGTCAAACGCTTTCCTGAAGTCAAGATGGGATGACATCTATTTGTGAATTCGACTTGGTGCTATAACTTAAAAACTAAAGTAACTGTTGCTGGGTGGAGTGTTGTCTCAAGAAATCAAACTGAATTGAAGAAATGGATCTCGAAACAAATTTGTGCCTCATTGCCATTTTTTTCAACCAGGTTAACTGATTACCTCCCTAAAAGAGTGTATTTGTGCTCTTGGTTTCTGAGAACACAACTGCTACTTCCAGTTCAACCTCCGCCTCGGTCTTCCCTCTCCATCTGATCATTCTCCAATGCTTGTCAAGATAACTAATAGCCAGATCAATTACTCAACAAAGAAATTTAATATTCTGGTCTATGGTGTAAAAGAATCTCCCAGTGGTACTTCTAGATGGACTTGCCAGCGGGTGACCTTGTGAAATTACATCTCTAATTTCAAGCATTAACCACTCGATTGACTCTCCATCAGGAGCCTCTTTCATTCAGTCAAGGTTGATCTCGCTCCAGGCCAATTTTAAGTGAAACTAACTAGAACATGTGAAGTCCAATGTGTTTTGTCCAACTGAAAAAAGCACTCCCTACTCTATCAGACCAGTCATTTCACCAGCTAGATGCAAGGACTCTGTACTTCTTAAGGAGAGTGGGACCTCGTTTGAATAAAGCTGCTATAAACAATTACCAGTAGAATTGACCCTGCCAGTAAACTTCATGCAAATCAAAGGTAATGTCTTGGACTTAATTCTTTCTGATTCTGAGGAAATAATTCATGGACTATGATGAACCTCTACCGATCACCACAGATCACTTTATTCTCTCCTTCAGGTAGCTAGAACTTTCTGTTTTATACCAAAGCCGACTTTGAAGCTTGTGATATTGTGTTATGGATCAAACTACAGTGTCTGTTTACTTCAAACAATGTTGAACATGTATGGTCCATCACAGATGCTTTGCCACTTTTTATCTCAAACATCAAATTTAGATCACGTCAGTATCCACCTTGGATTAAGTCAGACCTATCATTAAGGGAAGGTTAAGTCCACTAGCAACTAACATGCTTTTGAACATATTCAATGAACAGATAAACTATTCCATCAGAATTATTTAGTGGAAATGAGTTGAAACTGATCAATGACTTTGCCTTTCCTCCAATTCAAAGATCTACGAATATATCTGGAACCATACTAAAAGAAATGGTAGTCTCAGTTATTACCTCAGCTCCATCTGCAAGCAACATTGTTCAATAAGTATTTTCACTCTGTCTTCACTGCTCTAGCTCTTCCAGCCTCCCTCCAATTGAAGAGATGCCCAAACCGGCCACTTCACTTAGCCCCTCCCTCCACTTGAAGAGATCCCAAACTGGCCACTTCACTTAGCCTAATACCAGCCTACCTCCACTTGAAGAGATCCCAAACCGGCCACTTCACGTAGCCTAATACCAGCCTCCCTCCACTTGAAGAGATCCCAAACCGGCCACTTCACTTAGCCTACTTCCACTTGAAGAGATGCCCAAACTGGCCACTTCACTTAGCCTAATACCAGCCTCCCTCCACTTGAAGAGATCCCAAACCGGCCACTTCACTTAGCCTACTTCCACTTGAAGAGATGCCCAAACCGGCCACTTCACTTAGTCTAATACCAGCCTCCCTCCACTTGAAGAGATGCCCAAACTGGCCACTTCACTTAGCCTAATAGACCTTACAGACAATGTCTATGAAAAACTTTGTTGGACACCTCCATAGCCATGGCTATTGATAGTAGCTATTGCCCCAAAGATTTGGAAGTTCTGTGCTCCAGCTCTCTATATACCATCCTCTTCATCACCCATTTCATTCCTCTCTTTTCTTCCCAAGGAGTGGCGTATTCACTCCATATCTTCAAATTGGGGAAAAATCGATGATGACTTTGTAACCAAGTCCATCAACACCCAGTTTGGGTTCCAGTCAGCACTACAGTAGCGACAGTCAAGTCAACTGTCTATACTTGTATTTTAGTAAGGCATTTGATAGTGTTCCTCACAACGAACTACTGATGAAATGGAAGACTGGCATTACAGGCAACCCTTGCAGATGGTTTCATGCATACTTGACTCTGAGGGAACAGTGTGTTGTCACCTCTGAGAGAGCTTCATGCTTTCTTCCAGTGCTATCTGGCATGCCACAAGGAAGCATACTTGGGCCAATGCTCTTCCGGATACATGTATTCATAAATGACCTCCCATCATCAATATCAATACTCAATACTGCTCCTTGCTGATGATACCTAGTCAAGTGTCTAAAGTGGATCAGCTCTCCTTCATATGGAAAATGGACACCTCCAGAGTGATCTTGATGACAAGATCTGAGAAAGCGCCCACTTGGAGCGGATATTCCAAATTTTAGTTTATAATACTAGATCAAAGTGCATTCAATTACCTTCAAAATGATACCAGATTCATAGCTCTAGGCGCTACCGTTGCCAGGATTTGACTGTTTAAACATATCCAGGAAGAAATGCCCAAGCGTAGAAAAACGACGTTTTTAATGACAGTTTACTTCAACCAGGTCTATTCTGTATACTCTGTGCTGTGGTTAGAGAGTTGCACGTGAGACTAAAAATGTGGCATATATCCAACTTCGCTATAGAAAGAGAACAGTTATTCCGGCAAGAATTAAGGAAGTTACGAAGCTAGTAGGCAGATGCTGCAGATATGCCTCTTCTTCGCCAGTGGTGGGACACTTGTATCGTTGGTGTCTAGAGTTGGAGAGAGTGGTGTAGGAGTACCAGCTCTACTGGTGGGCCTTGGTTCGTCAGGCAGAGGGAAAATGATGTCCTTGTCTTGTTCTGACAAAACGGCCTGCTGATTGTACAAATACCATTGACGCTCATGGACAAGGATTATCTATGTAACCTTTAGCTGTACACACCACATATCTATGTAACCTTTAGCTATATACAACACATATCTATGTAACCTTTAGCTATACACACCACATATCTATGTAACCTTTAGCTATACACAACACATATCTATGTAACCATTAGCTATACACACCACATATCTATGTAACATTTAGCTATACACACTACATATCTATGTAACCTCACATATCTATGTAACCTTTAGCTATACACACCACATATCTATGTAACCTTTAGCTTACACACCACATAACCTTTAGCTGTACACACCACATATCTATGTAACCTTTAGCTATATACAACACATATCTATGTAACCTTTAGCTATACACACCACATATCTATGTAACCTTTAGCTATACACACCATATATCTATGTAACCTTTAGCTATATACAACACATATCTATGTAACCTTTAGCTGTACACACCACATATCTATGTAACCTTTAGCTATATACAACACATATCTATGTAACCTTTAGCTATACACACCACATATCTATGTAACCTTTAGCTATACACAACACATATCTATGTAACCATTAGCTATACACACCACATATCTATGTAACCTTTAGCTATACACACCACATATCTATGTAAACTTTAGCATACACACCACCTATCTATGTAACCTTTAGCTATACACACCACATATCTATGTAACCTCACATATCTATGTAACCTTTAGCTATACACACCACATATCTATGTAACCTTTAGCTATACACACCACATAACCTTTAGCTGTACACACCACATATCTATGTAACCTTTAGCTATATACAACACATATCTATGTAACCTTTAGCTATACACACCACATATCTATGTAACCTTTAGCTATACACACCACATATCTATGTAACCTTTAGCTATATACAACACATATCTATGTAACCTTTAGCTGTACACACCACATATCTATGTAACCTTTAGCTATATACAACACATATCTATGTAACCTTTAGCTATACACACCACATATCTATGTAACCTTTAGCTATACACAACACATATCTATGTAACCATTAGCTATACACACCACATATCTATGTAACCTTTAGCTATACACACCACATATCTATGTAAACTTTAGCATAAACACCACCTATCTATGTAACCTTTAGCTATACACACCATATCTATGTAACCTTTAGCTATATACAACACATATCTATGTAACCTTTAGCTATACACACCACATATCTATGTAAACTTACCACCTATCTATGTAACCTTTAGCTATACACACCACATATCTATGTAACCTCACATATCTATGTAACCTTTAGCTATACACACCACATATCTATGTAACCTTTAGCTATACACACCACATAACCTTTAGCTGTACACACCACATATCTATGTAACCTTTAGCTATATACAACACATATCTATGTAACCTTTAGCTATACACACCACATATCTATGTAACCTTTAGCTATACACACCACATATCTATGTAACCTTTAGCTATATACAACACATATCTATGTAACCTTTAGCTGTACACACCACATATCTATGTAACCTTTAGCTATATACAACACATATCTATGTAACCTTTAGCTATACACACCACATATCTATGTAACCTTTAGCATACACACCACATATCTATGTAAACTTTAGCATACACACCACCTATCTATGTAACCTTTAGCTATACACACCATATCTATGTAACCTTTAGCTATATACAACACATATCTATGTAACCTTTAGCTATACACACCACATATCTATGTAACTTTTAGCAACACAACACATATCTATGTAACCTTTAGCATACACACCACATATTTATGTAACCTTTAGATATACAGACCACATATCTATGTATACAGACTACATATCTATGTAACCTTTATCTATACACACCACATATCTACGTAACCTTTAGCTCTACACACCACTTATCTATGTAACCTTTAGCTGTACACACCACATATCTATGTATCCTTTAGCATACACACCACATATCTATGTAACCTTTATCTATACACACCACATATCTACGTAACCTTTAGCTCTACACACCACTTATCTACGTAACCTTTAGCTCTACACACCACTTATCTATGTAACCTTTAGCTATACACACCACATATCTATGTAACCTTTAGCATACACACCACATATCTATGTAACCTTTAGCTATACACACCACATATCTATGTAACCTTTAGCTGTACACACCACATATCTATGTAACCTTTAGCTGTACACACCACATATCTATGTAACCTTTAGCATACACACCACATATCTATGTAGCTATACACACCACATATCTATGTAACCTTTATCTATACACACCACATATCTACGTAACCTTTAGCTCTACACACCACTTATCTATGTAACCTTTAGCTGTACACACCACATATCTATGTAACCTTTAGCATACACACCACATATCTATGTAACCATTAGCTATACACACCACATATCTATGTAACCTTTAGCTATACACACCACATATCTACGTAACCTTTAGCTCTACACACCACTTATCTATGTAACCATTAGCTATACACACCACCTATCTATGTTGCTGTAATCTG
The DNA here is from genome assembly GCA_028752905.1 of Cladorhizidae sp. MBARI D1340-BT2. NCBI lineage: Eukaryota > Metazoa > Porifera > Demospongiae > Poecilosclerida > Cladorhizidae > Cladorhizidae sp. MBARI D1340-BT2. The sequence continues at coordinate 8,082,348 of JAQNBH010000009.1, forward strand.
TAATATTTATATTACACACACAGAGAGGGAGAGACTGCAGATGTAGCTGTGATTAACCTTAGTCCTTGTCTAAGCCCTAACCCTAGTCCTTGTCTAAGTCCTGACCCTAGTCATTGTCCAAGCCGTAACCCTAGTCATTGTCCAAGCCATAATGCTAGTCCTTATCCAAGCCGTAACCCTAGTCATTTTCCAAGCCAAAACCCTAGACATTGTCCAAACCCTAATTCTAATCATCATTCAAGCTCTAACCACTGAACCATAACCCTAGTCATTGTCAAAGCCTTAGGACTAGTCATAGTCCAAGCACTAACCCTAGTCATGGACAAAGCCCTAATGCTAGTCCTTGTCAAAGCCCTAACCCTAGTCATGGTCCAAGCCCTATCCCTAGTCCTTGTCCTAGCCCTAACTTTATCATTATCCAAGTCATAACCCTAGTCATTGTACAAATCCGAAACCTAGCCATTGTCCAATCCCAAACCTTAGTCATTGACCAAACCTTAATCAGAGTCATTGTCCAATCCCTAACCCTAGTCATAAGCCCTAACTCAAGTCATTTCCCAAGCCCTAACCCTAGTAATTGTCCAAGCCTAACCCTAGTAATTGTCCTAATCCTAGTCATTTTCCAAACCCTAACACTAGTCATGGTCCAGTCATGGTCCAAGCCTTAACTCAAGTCATTGCCCAAGCCCTGACCCTAGTGATTGTCCAAGCCCTAATCCTAGTCATTTTCCAAGCCCTAACACTAGTCGTGATCCAATCCTAATATATATATAATATATAACAGTAAATATATAATAAACATAATTATGATAACAAAAGAAATTTGAAAATGTTACTATTTTTTATTATTTATTTTTATTCTTGTTCTACAACTGTTGGAAGCTACCTACAGCTTTCTCTTTCACTGTATGCGAATTAACTTATAATTATTAGATGATCTACAATAATTGTAGGAAGCTACCTATAGCTTTCACTGTGTAAAAACTAATTATATACTATCCCTCTGGTTTTATGAAAAACATTTAGCTATGGATGTATCTAGTGGAATATTCAGCCTACTACTATTATATAATTATGTTATTTGTAGATCTACCATCTCTGCTGATAGAGATCGATACAAGGAAAAGACTAAGCAAGCTTCTATATACACACCACATATCTATGTAACCTTTAGCATACACACCACATATCTATGTAACCTTTAGCTGTACACACCACATATCTATGTAACCTTTAGCTGTACACACCACATATCTATGTAACCTTTAGCTATACACACCACATATCTATGTAACCTTTAGCATACCACATATCTATGTAACCTTTAGCTATACACACCACATATTTTAGGAACAACAGTGGAAGGAAGCACATCAAAGTCGGTTGACAACTGATTCTTCAAAATCTGAAGGTTTGTAGAATTGCTTTTACTCCTGGTTTCGAGGAATCAAAATGAAAGTGCTTTTTTATTCCAGGAACCTTTTTCATGTAAGGGGCAAAAAAGTCAGTCCAATCAAATGTTGGCACAATAACTGTCTCGTTTGAACGAAACAAGTTGAGCAACATTACACACAGCCGAGTAATTAACAACTTGTGCGATATCTTTCAAGCTGCCAATCTTAGTCCTTCTGTAGTGTCACTTTAGGAGGCCAAAACACCAATCTGGTGCAAATTTAGTATGTCCAACTACGAGGAATGACAGATTTACCTTTGAGTGCCTTCCAGTCAAACATCGCCACATTAAATACTGCATAACACAGCTGTTTTTGTTTTGACCAGTGCAGTTGTCACAATGGAGGAAAACTTCATATTCGCCAAGACCATGGTGTTTGAAAAAATAATGGAGCTGGCTCACCACTGCATTCGCTCCTTTTCCACAGTCCCCAGCCTCATCGGTAAGGAAATTGATCTGTCAAGGGAGAGCTTCGCAGTTAACTTCAAATATGCTGCACTTTCTTGGAGTAAAAAAAAAGATCGGGCCGGGCTGCAGAGGATCAGATGGGTAGTGAACTTGCTGTGCATAATCGAATGAGTAGTGCACAGCAAGATTGTTCGAGTTGGACGGAACTTTAGAGCGAAGTGGTGGGGGTGAAAATGTGCCACATGCCGAGAAAAAACGAATCACTTGTCACCTACAGTTATCACACACAGTTTTGTAGATGACCTCTCTAGCTGGACAACCCCGAGATGCTCTTCAGCTTCTCGTATGGTGCAGTTTTTCAACTTCAGAACAGTTGGCACTCAGGTTGTTCATCGTCACTCCCTGTAATAATGCATTTCATTATAATTATAGTCTCCAACTTCCCTATCATGGTTGTTGTGAAAATTAAGCCCCCTTCCTTTCCAATATTTTATTTTAGTGTCTCTATTTCTGTTACTCTATGACAGTGTTATACTACCTAAAAATGGTTTATAAATGCTGTGCTAGTACATACATTCATCATTTTCATCCTCATCCTCATCACTCCAGTTCTCTGCAAAATCTCCCATGGTGAAATAATCCTCAATGACATCAAGTACGGGTTGCTGGTCCTCACCACAGAGGTGAAGTAAAGCATTCACAGCTCTAGCGGTATCCTCACTGTCAGCACTTACTTTCTCATCAATAGATAAAACAATGGATTTTGTTACTGTGGTAAAGTAGAACCCAGGAATCTAGGCGGGAAATTACCACACTTGCGTGTTTCATTTGTATACTCATTATGGAGACACTAGGAGGCTGGAGTGAGGGGGCTGCCCACACCATTGCGAGAATTGGTCGTCTCCTTGGGCAGCGCTCAGGATCACCACCCGCAGAGACAACCCGCCACTTGTTCCAACGCCTCTCCATTACACTATGGAGAGGAAATTCCACTCTGTGGACAAGTCGGCTCCCCATATGCTCGGCTTGGGTGGACGGAACTATATAACTCTTCCCCCCCCCCCAAAAAAATGTACTTGAAATTGTACTTTTGTATCTATTAAAAAAAATTTCCTTTAAAAAAAAAATTTTTTTTTTTTGTATACGCAGAGCTCAAAAGAGAAGTAGGTTTTAGAGGCCACGCTTGGCATGAAAGCTGCAGTTTCAAGCGGTCAAATTTGACACAGAGGTAAATGAAAGACCAATTATACTGGCCCCAAAAAATTGTCATATTATGCTATATCACAATTCAATACTCTGTTCCAAGTGTACCCTCCAACTGTCCCGGAAGCTCCGGGACGGTCCCGGATTTGCACTTGATAAAAATGTGTCCCGCACGGATTTGGTGTTTGTCCCGGAAATGCTGGATTAGTAATTGTTTGTGTACAATTTACAACTGGCTACGGCACTGTGACGCTACCTGGTCAAGTGCGCGGGTGGAAAATTGAGGGCGTTGAAAATCAACGCCTTCAATTTTGCACCACGTGTCTGACCAGGTATTTTTAACGCGGTAGAGCCAACTCGCTTTTAGTAACTTGCCTATAGTTATACCTATGAAACATTTTTAATATCAAAAGAGAGCACACAGAGAGACTTATCTTTTGAGCTATATATCAAGTCAATACCATGAAGTTTGCAGAATCTACAGAGCTCTAAAGTTGTAACCACAGGTAAAAATTTAAAAATAAAAAAATACAATCGTCCCCCCCCTCCCCCCCGACTAAAGGCTCCTCCTTATATACTATAGCAGCTGTCAATTTACAACTGGCTACAGCACTGTTAGATTAAAGGCTCCTCCTTAGCAGCTGCCAATTTAGAACTGGAAACAGCACTGTGAGACTAAAGGCTCCTCCTTAGCAGCTGCCAATTTAGAACTGGAAACAGCACTGTGAGACTAAAGGCTCCTCCTTAGCAGCAGCTACACCTGGCCCATACACAAGTCAGCGCTTCACTTCACAACTGACAAGCGGAGGAAAATCCAGCTGCTACCTGACCAGCATCTACAGAGCTACTATATATAATTATATTCATGGTGGGTGTGGTCAATGTCCCGGATTTCAATTTTGAAAAGTTGGCTGCTTTCTCAGATCCTGTCACATATTACTGCAGTACTTTTAATAAGTCTTATACTTCTTGACAAATCAGTGGTCCTCTAGTGTAAGCTGTCAATTATCGGCATAGCCCAGCTCTGTACAGCAGTCCATTAACCAAGGATGTAGAAATAACATCATCAGTATTGGATAGCATTTCTTTCACCCAATCTGATGTCTACAAAATTCTGGCTACACTTGACCCTACCAAGGCCATGGGTGTAGATGGGATTGGTCCAAAAATTCTTAAATCTTGTTCATTTTTGTATACGCAGAGCTCAAAAGAGAAGTAGGTTTTAGAGGCCAGCGGACACAGAGGTAAATGAAAGACCAATTATACTGGCCAAAAAAAATTGTCATATTACATGGTTTTAGCTATATCACAATTCAATACTCTGTTCCAAGTGGGCTACTTTCTCAGATCCTGTCACATATTACTGGAGTACTTTTAATAAGTCTTATACTTCTTTACATCTTACCCAGAACTCAGACTTACTCCGTCGTTGGATAGTTGCTGGACCAGAGGTTGCCAGGTTAATTTCTGTGGTCCTCTAGTGTAAGCTGTCAATTATCGACTACTCCCAGCTCTGTACAACAGTCCATTAACCAAGGATGTAGAAATAACATCATCAGTATTGGATATCATTTCTTTCACCCAATCTGATGTCTACAAAATTCTGGCTACACTTGACCCTACCAAGTCCATGGGTGTAGATGGGATTGGTCCAAAAATTCTTAAATCTTGTTCTTTAGCTCTCTGCGAACCAGTATTCCATCTTTTTACTCAGTGTCTAAACCAAAGCTATCTACCTGCTGAATGGAAGGTACATCGCATTACACCAATTCACAAGTCTGGTGACAGAGCATACACCAAAAATTACAGGCCTCTTATGTTCATTATCTAAGGTACTGGAAAGACTGCTGTATGATCAGATCATAGATTATGTTTCAGACCAAGTCATGCAATTTGGTTTTCTGAGAAAGAGATCTGCCATTCAACAACTACTTCTCCTCCTTGAGGATATCCAGAAGAATATGGCAGGTAAAAATCAGGTGGATGTCATCTACCTTGACTTTTGTAAGGCTTTTGACAGGGTACCACACATGGAGCTTTTACAAAAACTAAGTCCTCGGGAATATCGGGCAACCTCTGGAAACTATTTCAGGCATATCTCTCAAATAGATATCAGTACACTTCAGTGAATAACTGTGATTCTGATCTCCTTCCAGTCCTCTCTGGTGTTCCTCAAGGGAGCATCTTAGGACCTATCTTATTTATTATTTATCTGAACGACCTGCCTGGGGTAGTCAACAATGCAAAGATTCTCAGCTTTGCTGATGACACCAACAAGTAAATAACAGTAGTGATATTTATTTACTCCAAAGTGACCTGGATAAAATAATTGAGTGGTCCAGAAAATGGAAGATGGAATTCAACACAAGTAAATTCGCACTGGTGCAATTCTCCATGGGTCAGGCTGTTTTAACATCCAGCTACACTGAAGACATACCAGTCCACAAGGATTTGGGGGTAGTGATCTCTAATGACTTGACATGGACTAAACATTTAAATTCATTAATATCAAACAAAGCATCTGCAAGCTCAGCCTCATCAGGAGAACCTTCAGCCAATATATTCCTGTCCATGTCAAAAAGACTCTTTATATTTCGTTAGTTAGATCTCAACTTGTGTATGGGTCTCAACTCTGGAGACCAATGCTCCTCAAGGACATCAAACCCATCGAAAGGATCCAGAGAAGGGCCACAAATATATTATTCTTCGGATTATATGTCAAGACTTATTTCTCTGGACCTGTTACCACTATTAATGCTTTATTTTGAACTAAATGACATCATTTTTTTTATAAACAACCTCAAGAAACCAACATCTTCATTTTCCATCACCGAGTTTGTCTGTAATGCTACCAGATCAGGCATGAGGAAACTAGTCCACACTAGATCAACTAACAACAAGTCCAGGCAATTCTACTTCAATCGTCTACCTCGTCTAAATCTTCTAATACCCTGAAAAAGAAAATTACTGATTATCTTTGGTCACACTTCACCTCACAGTTGCACTCATCAAACCCATGTACCTATGCCCAAGCAACCACTGTATGTATATCCCTCAAACACCTAAATATATATAGTACTAAGTAATCATGGCTGCCAGTGACAGAGCTGGTAAGCCATCAGCATTCAATACATCAATTATATATCACTATCATCTCATAACTGAGTATTTGTCATGTTATGCTGAAAAACATTATTATTATTATTATCGGCAGGGTCACCAATTATCGGCATACTTGAATCACTTTAATGTCGAAGTTTACGGAATTTTTCCAGAACATTCCCTGATATGAGCAGTAGTTTCTTGATGCTGTTTGTCTTACTGGGCTTCTTGTTTCTTTTGTTCACTGAGTTTATTGCAGCTAAGTTTGTCATAGCATTCATTTATGGTTAAGAAGAAGAAGGTCAGGATTGTAAGTGTGCTGTGGTTTTGTCGACAATATCCAAAAGAAAGCAATGGTCAGATGATCCATGCGAGATTCTCAGCAGTTAAGTATGGATGTCCTGCCCAGCATGTAGTCATTGAGCATGACTGTACAGACATCTTGGCCAGGTTAGGACTTAAGCAACTGAGTGGTTGGTGGATTCATCCAGATAGTTGAGAAGATCAGACGTGGCAAAAGCAGACAACAGATAAAGGCACAGCAGAATTTTTCCAGAGAGAAAGGAGTTCTCAAGAAGAGAAGATTTCAGATAATTGGCTCTGGAACTAATAGGCATACTTAGCTGTGCATGGGTGATGTTTGCCTGCTGTTTGCTGCACAAATTATGCACAAACAATGTATTGGCTCTCTAATCTATGATACTAAGATATGATACTGATGGAAGAGAGAGATTTTGTGTAATTTCCATTGTGTAGCATGCTTACATCTATTGTGTTGTGGCTATAATTTCTCTTAATAGGGTGGTAGTTGAGGACTCAGGCAAGCTGGATTTGGGGTCGGACCATAACCTTATATGGGGAGAAATTATGTAGGGTAGGAAAGAGGTACAAGTGAGAAGAGAGCGATATAAATGGAGAGTTGACTGGGAGGAGTATCAGGAGGAGGAGTATCAGGAGGCAGTGGGGGAAATGTTCCTAGGGTGGGAAGAGGGGGTGAGAGAGCGTGAGCAAGAGTTGGGAGGAAACATAGTTGAAGAGGTGTGGGATAGGTGGAAGGAGAAAGTTTTGGCTGCAGCGGAGAAAGCAATTGGCAGGAAGAAGATTACAGACAGGTCGGAGGATATTGAGAGGTTAAGTGATGATGGGAAGAAGAAATGTAAGAGGTTGAGGGAAGCAAGGATGAGAGGGGAGGGGTGGGGGCTGCATTGAGGCAACTATGAGATGACTAGAGAGAAACAAGAAAAGAAGTGAAAAGACAATTAGGAAAGAGAAGAAGGAATTGAGGAAGAGAGCAGGGTGGGACTAGTTGTAAGCTGTTTTGGAATGATTTAAGAGCAAAGAGGAAGGAGAGAAAGGTAAAATGAGTGAAAGATGATGCGAGAAGGATGGTGGAAGAGGAAGACATGGTGTTTCAGGTGATGGTAAAACACTGGGAAGAGCTGGGGAGGAAAAGAGAAAATGCCATAGTGCCAGAAGCAGCGATAGGAGATGTGAGTGGGCATGAGTTGGGTGTGTGTGACGAAGTAAGTTGGCAAGAAGTAGTAGAGGTAATGAAGTGTTTGAAAGAGAAGAAAGGCACCAGGCTCTGATGGGATGTTGAATGAGATGCGAGGTAGAAGGTTGGTGGAGGTGATAGTGCAGGTGATGAGGAATAAGTGCTGGCCAGCTGACTGGAAGAGGAGTTTGCTGCACCTCAAGGCAGCAGGTTTAAAGCTAGCTAGAGGAAAGAAAACTGGCCCCACAGGCAAGTGAGAACAGGCTGTATGGACAGGAAGCAGTGGAGTAGGAAGGTGAGATTTATTGGGGGGTGGGAGAAGAAGGAGAGGAAGAATCGTGTACAATACCCAAAATATATGTTTATCCCCCAGTACCTACCTACTGTAACCATTATATTGAAGTAATACAGCATAACTTGCTATAAAAATGCAATGTAAAAAATGTTTGTATGATCATGCTAATCAGCCATTTCATCTTTTATTTGTCTGAATGAATTCAGAGGCAATGTCTTTTAGATTAAGGTATCAGACATACTAGTTGTTTCAAGGAAAACCATGGGTGGTGTTTACACATACACCCCCCCCCAGCTCCTACTCCCCTGGGAAGAGATGGTGAAGTTTCATTCAGACTTAGCCATTCATCAATATGCTATGGATGGCTTTGGCCAATCTTGAGCTCATCTGTGGAATCTGTAAGCAATTCTTAATCTTCATATCGCAATCCAAGCAATACACAGACCAATAATTTATAGATGAGAGTACAGTATTAGGCCTTCAGCTATGCTTGGGTTAGGACAATGAGAAGTAATGCACCAACAATTCTAAGATTTTCTAAACAATTGACGTTAATTTTTTTAGCCCTCTTCATCGCACCTTCGCTCACCACTCCATGCTTCTAATCAGTATGTTTTCCTTGAGCATCACTTCCTACCATTTCTTAGTTGCATATCTCTCTCAATGGCAAGCTAAGTGAGCCCTCCGTGGGGACATGAAATGGAATGGAAAGATCGATATTGCTGCAAATGGCATGTCTATGCATTTTTTTCTCTTTTTCCTCCTCATACATTCATAGATAGCATAGATAGTGCACATATTATATAAGGAAATAATAAAGAAGATTGAGTCATGTTTTTACTGGCCACTCCTGGTGGTCAATGTGAAAGTCACATGATCAGGGTGTGGCCACTCCGCTGCTGTCACTGAGGTATCAATATGAAAGTCACATGATCAGGGTGTGGCCTCTCTGCTGCTGTCACTGAGGTATCAATATGAAAGTCACATGATCAGGGTGTGGCCACTCTGCTGCTGTCACTGAGGTATCAATGTGAAAGTCACATGATCAGGGTGTGGCCACTCTGCTGCTGTCACTGAGGTATCAATATGAAAGTCACATGATCAGGGTGTGGCCACTCTACTGCTGCTACTGAGGTATCAATGTGAACGTCACATGATCAGGGTGTGGCCACTCCGCTGCTGTCACTGAGGTATCAATATGAAAGTCACATGATCAGGTTGTGGCCACTCTGCTGCTGTCGCTGAGGTATCAATATGAAAGTCATATGATCAGGGTGTGGCCACTCTGCTGCTGTCACTGAGATATCAATGTGAAAGTCACATGATCAGGGTGTGGCCACTCTGCTGCTGTCACTGAGGTATCAATATGAAAGTCACATGATCAGGGTGTGGCCTCTCTGCTGCTGTAACTGAGGTATCAATATGAAAGTCACATGATCAGGGTGTGGCCACTCTGCTGCTGTCACTGAGGTATCAATATGAAAGTCACATGATCAGGGTGTGGCCACTCTGCTGGTGTCACTGAGGTATCAATGTGAAAGTCACATGATCAGGGTGTGGCCACTCTGCTGCTGTCACTGAGGTATCAATATGAATGTCACATGATCAGGGTGTGGCCTCTCTGCTGCTGTCACTGAGGTATCAATGTGAAAGTCACATGATCAGGGTGTGGCCACTCCGCTGCTGTCACTGAGGTATCAATATGAAAGTCACATGATCAGGGTGTGGCCACTCTGCTGCTGTCACTGAGGTATCAATATGAAAGTCACATGATCAGGGTGTGGCCACTCTGCTGGTGTCACTGAGGTATCAATGTGAAAGTCACATGATCAGGGTGTGGCCACTCTGCTGCTGTCACTGAGGTATCAAAGTCACATGATCAGGGTGTGGCCACTCTGCTGCTGTCACTGAGGTATCAATATGAAATTCACATGATCAGGGTGTGGTCACTCTGTGGTGACGGACGTATCAATTGATGGCTGTCTCGTGGAACTGAGGATGGTCAGGTTGGTTGGACGATGAACGTGAGCCCCTCGGGAACATTATGGAAGAGCAGAGAATGGAGAAGTTGAGCCTGTATTAGAGACAGTTGATTGTGCTTGACATCGATTATGGAGGCCAACTTCTTGCAAACAATTTTGGCAGTTGGACCCATGTCCCCAGAAGCCAAAAGCGAGGGTAAAAGGACCCATGTTCCATTCGATGATCTTAGGCCCATTTGTTTTCAAGTTCCTGCAGCATGTCAAGAGGGGGAGTTTTTTTTTATGGAAAAAGATCATCCTCAATAGTCAGAGGCTAATATGAAGAGTAAAAATAAGTAAACAAATACATGGAGGAATATATTAAGTTAATTATAGTTAAAATAAGTAGTTAAAAGTTAAGTGATGATAAGGGGTGTTGGATATAGTGCTTAAATTAATTAGTTTCTTTAGTGTAATTGGGGAGAGAGTCAGAGCCTAGTAGTAGTGGGAAAAATGAAAGGTAAGCAGACTGAGTTCTGTGTTGGATTAGCCGACGATTACTGGGGTGGAAGGATTGGAGGTTGTAGCAGGGAGTTGGTTGGCATGGTGGGAGGCTAGAAGGAAAATCTATGTCATTGTGAATAAGTTTGAAGAAAAAGATAGGTTTGGCACTATGGTGGTGAGAGGATAGAGATGGAAGATGAAGCTTAGTGAGAAGAGAAGTGTAGTCCGAGGTTGTTTACTACATAATTTACATGCAAAGTATTGTATTCTCTGAAGATGAGAAGAAAGATGTGATTATTGAGGGTCTCAGAGAAAAGCTCAGAGAAAAGAACAGTACTCCAGATGGGGACAGATAAGAGAAATGTAGAGGTGAAGAAGAGTAGAAGTGTCTGAATAGCAGTAGAAATGACTGTAGAGAAGGCCAAGTAATTTACAGGTCTTGGAAGAGATGTAAAAAATTAAGTGTGGGAGATTGGGAAGCAAGCCAGGCAGAGATACAGTTTAGGTCATTCTGAAAGAGAGAAAAATCAGAATGAGAATTGATTGGCAAAAAGGACGGATATAATCGGCGTAGAGAATAAGAGACAGACAAAGGCACATTACACACTCCATTGATATAAATTATAAAGAGAAGAGGACCTATTATAGATCCCTGAGGGACACCAGAAGATACAGGGCCAGGTGAGGAGGTAGTAGCTGTGACGATCACTTATTGCGAACATACTGAAAGATAGGAGTGAGGCCAGTTTATGAGGTAAGGAGGGAAGTGCAGGAAGGAAAGAAGATCAATTAACATTTTGTGAGGAACAGAATCAAAGGCCTTTTTGAGATCTAGAAAACAAGTACCAACCAGTTTGAAGAAGAAAGTGAAAGGACTGAGATTGGCCAAGAGAAGGGCTGAAGAAGTGGACCGATGGGGAAGAAAAACAAATTGAGAAGAAGAGATAATATTGTGTTCGATACAGAATTTGTAAAGGAGAGAGTGAACATGTTTTTCAAGGAGCTTACTAACTAGCAAGAGTAAGGAAATGGCCGGTAGTGAGAGGGATTGTCGAGATTAGATGAACATTTAAGGATGGGAACAATGAAGGAATTTTTCCAATCAGCTGGAAGATGTCCTTGAGACAAGGATAAGTTAAAGATATATGTAAGGGGAGCAACTATGGATAGGTATGTAGATTTAAGCATTCTAGAGGGAGATCAAATCAGGGCCAGAGGCTGTGGAAGAAGGTAATGAGAAATCAGGCCAATAACATCAGATTCAGTACAGAGAGAGTCAGGAGGACAGGATGGTTGGGAAGTCTGGAAAGGAAGAGGATAGGATACAATTGGACGATAGAAGAAAAACCTATTATGCATTTCAGCCTTATCACGGCTAGAGGAGAACATGTTACCATTGGATAGAAGAGTAGGTACAGAAAATGGTCTTTATCTTGTGGAACAAACAAAGACCAAAACTTTTTAGAAGGAGAGGATGAGAGAGACTGGAAGAAGATGCGTTTATTTCTTTTAAGATGAAATGATTTTCTAAGTGAGTGATAAGCCAGATAAAGAGCAGGTGAATCTAGTTTTTTAGCACGTAAGAAAAGATTGTGACATTTTTTAATTTGTTGTCGAAGGCTATTATCACTGCAAGGGTGGCAAGAAGAGGGTGAGATAAATTTAGAGGGGACACACAAGCTGATGACTTCTGAAAATCTATTTTTAAATGCAGAAATCAAGGTCTGAAGAAAGGAGTTGATCCCAGGGAAAGGAGGAAAGTATAGATAGGCAGCTCTATCAAAGTCAGCAAGATGCTACAACCAGATTTAAAACTTGGTACACTTTCTACTAATAGGAAGGAGAGAAGGAAGGGTGATTTCTGTTAGGATACTATTATGATCAGGAGGATACAGGTGGCAGAACCAAAGAAGAAGCATGAACATGGGATGGAACAAAGACAAGGTCTATGATAGAGGACGAACCAGAATGAAAGAGGTGTGTTTGGGAGAGGACACGAGTTGTTTGAGGGAGAATAAATCAGAGATTACAGAAAGTTGAAGAGATAGAGGCAGCGATGAGCAGGACACATCAACATTGACGTTAAAGTCTCCAGTAAGGATCAGGCCAGAGAGCACATTGTATCTGAAAGGAGGACACATCATTTAAAGAAGATAAAAAGCTCCAAATGTAAAAGTAAATTCCTGCACTTTGACTGAGAGAAGAAGGAGTAAGGCTATTATGGAGGTTCAAAGTAACAGCATGTAAAGAAGAGTCTACATAAATAGCAACACCACTACCATGGCGATTTCTATCTAGACAATAAAGTTGAAAATTAGGTAAAGAAATCTCACTATTAAGAATATCTGGTGAGAGCCAAGTCTCATTCACACAAACAAGGTCAGGAAGATAAGTATTATACAGTAGAGACAGCTCATCTAATTTATATAAGAGACTGTGGGCATTGAAAGAAAACAGCTTAAGAGATCAGCTGGTGAAGTGAGAGGTGGAATTAGACAGAAGAGGAGAGGTTTTAAGAGAGAGATTTTGGACGTTGAAGTTAAGGTTTAGGTCCTTCGTGGTTTCTTTAGATGGGGTTGATAGCTGGGGGGGGAAAGGCAGGAGATGTGGTGAGAAGAGATAAAAGTAGACCCAGAAACGGAAAGGCAGGATGAAGATGTGAGGTGAGTTGCTGAGGACTGATGGGGGGATGATTGGGGTAGAGGGGAAGAGAGAGGGAGAAGGTGTTTGTGGTGGGCCTGGAGGCAAATGGGTTTGTTGGGGACATCCATTGTTGATGCCAGGTGGAGGGTGCCAATCTCTTATATGAGGGGGAAACCTTGGGTAGGTAAGGGATAAATGGGAGTAGGCAGTAGTGAGTGGAGAGTGGGAGTGATCTCCTAGATGAGGCAAGAGCCCTTGAGGTGGAAAGGGATAAATGGGAGTAGGTAGTAGAGGAGGTTTGTAAGGAGTACGACGAGCATGGTGAGCTCTGTTTGGAGGCTCTGGAGGAAGGCAAGATGATAAAAAAATTATTTGATGAAGAATGAATATTGGAAGCCCAACAGTTGAAGGAATTGATTTAGTGACAAGTGGTAGTTACTATGTGTAGGAAGAGGGGAAATGGAGAGGAAACTGGAGAAACTGTAGGATGGATTATATCAACACTTACAGTTGAGGAAGTTGAGTTAGGAGAATGGAGGGGATTGGGTGGAGAATTAAATGCTGGGATGGCTGATAAAAAGGAGGAAATCGATACATGCATGGTATTCAATTCAGCTTGAACAGTAGGGGGGGGGGGGGGGGGGGGGGGGGATGAGTCCACTGAGATGTTTTGGAGTGACAGTCTAAGGGCTTGGAAGCTCTTCCAGAATCTGAAATTGGGTGACCAGGGTGAAATAGAGAGAGAGAGACAGAATCGTTTACACAATGGGGGCAGACAAATGGATAAGTGAGATGGGAATACCAACATGAGACCAACTGGAGCAGATTTCACATAGGATCATATCACCTTCAGAACTAACACTACACACATTTGACGATACCAGCAGTACTAGGACCTGGGTCAGTTTCCACGTCACCAGACACAAGTAGCAGTAGGCAGCCTACATTAGCTAAACTAGGAGAGGATAAACAGGATAAACGATGATGATGACAGCGGATATGACGACGAGCATTAAAGAAGAAACGTCCACGAGTTAGAGAGAGAAACATCTGACAAATACAAATGAAGTAATCAGAAGAAGAGGGAAGAAGGTCTGGCTCTGAAAAGAGCAGGTAGGATGATCTAAGCAAGATAAGACATAGAAGGAACAAGAGGAGAGACAGAGAAGAGTTGTTTCTAGCAGTTACCGCCTCATAAGGCGAGCTTACGATATGGTATTGCAGCATTAATGCTTAGCACAATTGTAATATTGTGGTGCAAACAAAGACAATGATGGGTTGCGATGCAAGATTCAAATTGAAAGTTCTGGAAGAGGCAGAGAAGACAATAAACAGGGCAGCAGCAAGGAAGTATTCGGCAAGTATGTTACCAGGTTATGCTTAGATAAGAGGCTTCCAGGAGCAGACAGGAGCCAAGTTACCCACCGGGTCGGGTAACTTGGCCTTCCTGTCTGCTCCTGGAAGGCTCCTAACATATGGGTACAGTCAACAATAGCAACAAGTGTATGACATGTGATGATATGTAGAAAGTCTTTAAAAGTGTTGAAATCCTAGAAGCTTGGAGTTAGATTTTGTAGTGTAACTTTCCATGCTCAACTGTAGTGTATATATATTTGTAAGGGTTGAGGGGATGGGGGGGGGGGGGGGGGGGGGGAGGAATGGGGTAACAAACAAACAAACAAAAAGACAACTTGAAATAAGAAAAATTATAATCAATAATCAACTTGAAATTTAATCTCTCGATGTTTCGACTGGATACTCTAGCCTTCATCAGGAGCCTTCATCCGGAATAATGAGATTCTCATTTCTGATCAAGGCTAGAGCATCTAGTCACATCGAGAGATTAAATTTCAAGTCGATAATTGAGAAGGTTATTGCAATATCATATTATGTCAACTGAGAGTTTGTTAAGGAAAAAAAAGTTAAAAAAGTTAAAAAATATATATAAAAATGGTTGACTTGTCAAAAAACCCAAAGATAAGACTGTAACTATGTAGACCACAACCAGTTAGATTCCATTTACCTTTAAAATTGTATGGCCTACTTGGTTCTAGATAGCAAATGGTCATCAAACTAGTTTTGGTCTTATGGAGTCATATTTCTTTCTTTTTTGACAAACTAATCCAATATAAGTTAATTAATTAATTAATTAGGGTAAATAGTAATAATAACCACACACAAAACTTAATCTTCCACACACCCCACAAAAGGCAAAGACCCCAACACATTCCCACCTTGCACTGCCACAGAAATCATCTGAATGAGATGTTGATTGAGTTCTCATCAAGTATTCTGTTTTTTAACAGAAAAAAAACATGTTCACTAATATTTCATGATATTAGGGTCCAATGGTCCACTTGAGTATATACAAACTTGTCATTTTTTGTCCGTATGGTGAAAAATTGGTTACATATATATATATATATATATATCAGGAAAGTTTCACAGGTGTATATATATTTTCACTCAAGTGAATATAGGCGTAAGCTTTAGAATGATATTTCATGATTCAAATATGAATCTCATGCAGTTAGAGTGTACAAGTATGTGGCTGCACCCATTAATCTTGCATGATCAGTGCCCCATGGAAAACCACCTCAGTCAACTGGTGTGTTTGACCACCTATGGTTGGTTAGACATGGCTGAAAACTTCCTTTCATGTAAGCGGATACCATCTGCTATCGATAAACAACTACCTTGCCACAGAGGGAGAGAAACAACAGCTCATGCCCATCCAGAAGGTATCTAACTGCTTTGTTAGCCTATTGGATGGCACAGGTGCTATCTTTGCTTCTTTGTTCTTGAAATAACCAGTAGTGACAGAACAGAAGGGAAGAGCATGGTGACAGTTAGACGAGCATATATATTCCCGAGTATTAATTTCATGACGAGCGCAGGGTTAGAGTTATTATACCCAATGAAAGTTTCCCGCTATTATGGTGCCTAACTCTAGCTGTTGTGTATTATTCATGTTTGAGGAAGTCGAAGACAATGATGAAGCTAAAGTAATATTTGTGCAGCATTTTGGGAAAGCCATCAGAGGTTTTGAAGAACTTTGATGATAATAGACTCGGTAATAGAATGGTCACTTAAAGAACCTTACAAAGTTACAGGATATGCTGACCATCAGTCTTGTGCACAGTAACTTGCCTTGGAGGAGAATATCCAGGAAAATAAGAAAACAATTGGGTGAGCCATTTGCAACGGCACTCTATGAAGGCAGATAAAGTTAAGTCGATGTTAAAACAACAATTTAAGAAGCCTGCAACATATTCAGTTATCTAGCTGTGACTAAAATTAGTTCTTAAAATCATGAGTGCACATAAGAGTGCGACTAAGTTTAGATTTTCAAATCCCTTCTTCCATTATTTTTAAACATCACAATCCACACACATACAAATAATTGGCCTATTGAGGCAAGATGACTTTATCATGTAGCTAACAATTTGACGTAACTAATTTATATTCACATCACATTCACAATTGCCAGGAGGCACATGGGTCCATCTAGGATCTTGTAAAGCTAGCTTGTGTTAGTTGTCACAGCCAATGAGCTGGGTAAGGTGGGACATGTAACATAAGTTGTGTGAATTCTGCAGCCGCCCTGTTACTATCGTGTAGCTATTACTTAGGCCATACCAAAATGTGTGTAGCAACGTGTAGAGCTCAGGTTAAAAACATACGCACACACGCTCGCACACGCATAATTAATTACGAAAAGTTGCGCATGCACCGAGAGGGAAGACCTCCAGATGCTCCGCCCACAGCCTTGTCATTTTGGCATCTGCAGATCCTGGTCGACTGCCATCTTGCTGCAAAAGGAAGGCTCTAATCGCTGAGAAATTTACTAACTATTCCGAGGAAAGGGATTAAATTGAGTCATAAGCCCTTTACGAAGCTACCGAGTAGTTAGCAGTTAGCTAGCTAGCTACTGCTAGCTAAATTAACGGTAGCTAGTTAGCCTTAGCTAGTAGCTAAAACTGTACGTACGTACAGCTTCGTAGCTACACAAAGAAAGAACAGGAAGAAAGAACAGGCAACTGTCGAAGGAATTGGCTCAACAGGCATCAACTACTACCGTTTGTCAACATTATGGTAAATGTTTTGCGGTATGCACTAGAGGATATGCTTAAGTGTAATTATTAATGGTTTGTTATGGTTTGTTACTGCTGGAGTGCTTAGGGATATTGCTTGTATCATGTAATTACTACTGGTGTACTCACACACACACACACACACACACACATAATCACACATTACACTCCCTAGACGTATCACTGGCAGAGCAGAAGCAAGAAGTCTAGTGGCGTGGAAGACATGGTTCTTCTCGTCAAGATCCAGGAGACGGCCATTGTCGAAAACCTGAAGAAACGTTTCTTTGATGACCTCATTTTTGTATCCTCAAAAAAACAAAGAAAGGAAGAAAAAAGGTGTCCTTGTGGATAGTCATGTAGTTGTGTGTATCTATCAACAGACGGCTATAAGGATCCCTTTTCTTTTGTTAGCAGAGTTCAGGAGGAAGTGAGTCATGTGTGTTAGGCTACCCTTTTGTGTCTCCTAATAGGCCTTAATTAGTTATTAATGCACACCATCTTGGGTGTTGAGTAACCCACTAACTGTTTTTGTACCCAGTAGGCTCTAGGTCGCAGGCTTGTCCAGGAATTGTTGTGCAAACTCCTTTCTAAAATCATTATTTCTAGATTTTAGATTAGATTGCCAGGGGAAATTACCTGTGGATGTCCTTAGTGGAAAGCTCTTCCCCCGCTTAGTGCTGGCTAGGAATAGGATTAGGTCGACAGCAACTTGGGCAGCTGATCCTAGGATTGTCTCCAACACTACTGGACTTCTCTGGCGATGTGTAAGGCACTTCACTCAAGTTTTAGTCTACAAACAACTACAAATTTATATTTCCCTTTCATACCAGTGCATGTTCCATACCAGTGCATGTCACGCAAGCTGTGTCACTGCTGTGCTTGATGACTTCCAGGTCTTCTTACTGTATGCCCAACAGCGATAGCACACGGCACCTATTTTGAATCGACTCACTCTGTTTGTGTGTTTCTTTACATAGTGTTGGGCTGCTCACCACATTCTCCCACTTGCTCTGAATGACTGTGGTGTCGCGACACTTGCCACTCTTGCAGAGGTGTGTGTGCAGTGACGTGTTGTTACGTCCGCTTGCGCGTAGGGTTGTTACGTCCGCTCGCACATAGGGTATGGAGAGCAGTAGTATTGATTGGATTTATTGATTGGATTCTAGCAAGGGATCCAATGTCATTTCAAGACTAGCTTATAACAGTCTTTTTAATTGTCTGCTATGTCTGACCAAAACCATATCCTGTCTATCTTCCTAATATGGTAAGTGCATAGTAGCTGTTGCAGCTGCATTGGGCGCTAGTGCACACTCCAACGGTCACGACGAGGATAATGTCCATTTGGCACGCAATGTTTCTCTGACTGTAACTCTGTCTGGTTAAAAAGGGAAGTGCCATTATGTGACACGAGTAAGTTGATTAGAGTGACGGTGTTGAGCCATGCAGCCTCTTCCTAGATGAGCGTAGGACATCTGAGCTTTTTAGCTTGTTGTGTGACATGTGTAGAAGAAGCCAAGAGTGCCTCATGTCTCCTCTATAGGGTGTCGGAGAGCAGGCTTCAATGTTGTCTCTTTTCAATGAGTGATAGATCCCACCAGTTCTGTGAGAGGTGATTGTGTTTGGCTGATGTTAGCTGTGCATTCTTGCCATATCTTTTACGTGTGTGTATTGTGCATGTGTGTGGTGATGTATTGTGCATGTGTGATGGTGTATCGTGCTAGTAGGGTATGTGCTGGAGGTGTGTGTATTGTGCATGTGTGTGGTAGTGTATAGGGAGTATAGTGTGCTGAGAGTGTGTGTGTGTGTATTGTGCATGTGTGTGGCGGTGTATCTTGTGATTGTAGTGCGTGGTGGGAGGGTGTATATTGTGCATGTGTGTGTATGGTGGACTGGTGTATTGTGTGAGTATGGTGTGTGCTTGGAGTGTGTGTGGTGGTGTATTGTGTGATTATAGTGTGTGGTGGTGTGTGTGTATTGTGCATATGTGTGGTGGTGTATCATGTGAGTATGTATTGTGCAAGTGTGTGGTGGTGTATTATGTGATTGTAGTGTTTGGTGGGGTGTGTGTGTATTGTGCAAGTGTGTGGTTGTGCATCTTGTGATTACAGTGAGTGTGTGTGGATGTATTGTGCATGTGTGTGGTGATGTTCATGTGAGTATGGTCTGTGCTGGGAGTGTGTGTGCATGTGTGTGGTGGTCTGTGCTGGGAGTGTGTGTGCATGTGTGTGGTGGTTATTGTGTGAGTGTGCTGGGAGCATTGGGCATGATGTGCTGTTTTGTTTTCAGTGAGAGTGCTTTGGATGTGGTGTGACTCGATGCTTGTGCTAATTCGTGTGTCGTGAGTGACCCAGTGCTGTGTATGGGTGGGTGAGTGATGTGGGTGAGTGATGGGTGAGTGATGGGTGAGTGATTTGTGTGTGAGTGATGTGAGTGAGTGACTTGGGTGAGTGATGTGGGTGTGAGTGATGTGGGCGTGAGTGATGTGGGTGTGAGTGATGTGAGTGATTGGTGCGAGTGATGTGGGTGAGTGATGGGTGAGTGATTGGTGCGAGTGATGTGGGTGAGTGATGTGAGTGAGTGACGTGGGTGAGTGATGTGGGTGTGAGTGATGTGGGTGTGAGTGATGTGGGTGAGTGATGGGTGAGAGTGATGTGGGTGAGTGATGTGGGTGAGTGATTTGTGTGAGTGATTTGTATGTGAGTGAGTGACGTGGGTGAGTGATGTGGGTGTGAGTGATGTGGATGGGTGAGAGTGATAGTGATGTGGGTGAGTGATGTGGGTGAGAGTGATGTGGGTGAGTGATGTGGGTGTGAGTGATGTGGGTGAGTGAGTGACGTGGGTGAGTGATGTGAGTGAGTGATGTGGGTGTGAGTGATGTGGGTGAGTGATGGGTGAGAGTGATGTGGGTGAGTGATGTGGGTGAGAGTGATGTGGGTGAGTGATGTGGGTGAGTGATGTGGGTGAGTGATGTGAGTGAGTGACGTGGGTGAGAGTGATGTGGGTGAGTGATGTGGGTGAGTGATGTGGGTGAGTGACGTGGGTGAGTGACGTGGGTGAGTGACGTGGGTGAGTGATGTGGGTGTGAGTGATGTGGGTGTGAGTGACGTGGGTGAGAGTGATGTGGGTGAGTGATGTGGGTGAGTGATGTGGGTGAGTGATGTGGGTGAGTGACGTGGGTGAGTGACGTGGGTGAGTGATGTGGGTGTGAGTGATGTGGGTGTGAGTGATGTGGGTGAGTGATGTGGGTGAGTGATGTGAGTGAGTGACGTGGGTGAGTGACGTGGGTGTGTGTGATGGACAGAAACTACACTTGCTTGTGAATGTGTCAGTGATGTGTGTGTGCGTGTGTGAGAGTGTTGTGTGAGGCACTCATAACACACCCACACTACCAAGCACACTCACACAACACACGTGTGTGGTATGTTGTGTGCAAAAAGTGTTGAGCATGTGTGAGAGTGTTTTCATGTTGTTAATGTGTCATAAGTGACTTGTGAAACTGGGTACATGAGACGAGCCCTCCTCTCCACACACGGCACATGAGACAAGCCCTCCCCTCCACACACGGCACATGAGACAAGCCCTCCCCTCCACACATGGCACATGATCAAGCACTCCCCTCCACACACGGCACATGAGACAAGCCCTCCCCTCCACACACAGCACATGAGACAAGCCCTCCCCTCCACACACGGCACATGAGACAAGCCCTCCCCTCCACACACGGCACATGAGACGAGCCATCCCCTCCACACACAGCACATTAGACAAGCCCTCCCCTCCACACATGGCACATGAGACAAGCCCTCCCCTCCACACACGGCACATGAGACAAGCCCTCCCCTCCACACACGGCACATGAGACAAGCCCTCCCCTCCAGGTGGTCAATGGACCAGCACATTAAGAGAAAACTTTCATTTTCCATATCCATGCCTGTGCAGGAAATAGCAGGGGGACACGAGACATTTTCCAAACATCTCATGCATTTGTCTGAACGTAAATCAAATTTGCTCTGTCAAAATGTCCGAGCAGCACTAATGAATACGCACACGCGCACAGCCACGAATGTATGGATGATCCGTCTGACACCAAATGTAATTGAAATATGGGAGAAATAAAACTGTCTTATAAAACCTATCAATTCATTAGCTAGATACTCTGATATCACCTAAATGACAAGTGTTGAAGACCTATATATAGTTGGGCAGCAAGAGCGTTTATACTTTTGTGGTTTTGCCCATATTTCAAGCATAGTTTATTGTGACAGCAATATTGTAACATCAGTGGAAAGCACCGCATCAGATGCCCCAACCTCTGACACAGTCAGTAATGAGGAAGAGGAGAAGCTGTCACTTTATGACTGGATACAGGAGGACTCACTCGATCTGGTACTTGCATTGTTCATCATAGAGTTCCATTGTGTTTGTACTCAATACTTGATGATTTGAGTTACATCATTTTGATGGCAGGTCAAAGTCTGAGAATGGCAGAGCAAAGTTGATTGGTACTCGGACAACCAGATTTTTGATTCCTGCACGGCATGCTGTTTGCCTCCTAGCTTTTCCCTGGGTTTAGGCTTTTGCCTGTGTGCCGTAGCCCCAGTGGTGCAGAGCACATGCTCTGATAGGGTGCCAATATAATTGTGTGAGCCTTTATTATAACAGGCTAATTTATCTGTCTCCCTACATAGGGTAATTTGTAGCATACAGTTTTGAAGATGTAGTAATTTGTAGTAGAGAAGAGGAGACAAAAAGAGCACTGTTGACTGGAATTAAGTAAGTGTAGAGCTGTGTGGATGTGATAGGACCAGTTTCTAATTGCCATGGGTACACACACATGTTGGTGGCTAAATATAAAACCATGTCTTATGTGTGTGCTGGCCAGACCTGTGAGGTTTCTCTCTTATTTATGCCAATTATGGATATATCTTTGACATACTTTACCTTCTTTCCCAGGGACTCATTAATGCCCTGGAATATTCATTACCTCCCTATCCTTGCCCCCCCCCCCACACACACACAACCTGTATTCTCTGTCTCTGCCACCCCACCCCCTCCCCCTGTAATTAACCTGTCACCTGTCATTACCTTGACGGAGCTGATCATATTAGACGTACATCGGTCCCGTGCTGATCTCTGTCAACCCTTTCAAGGAGATGAGTTACTTCACCGACAAGGAAGTGGAGATCTACCAATGTGCTGTGAGCAAAAGTTTAGATAGCATTATTGCATGCTATATAAAGGGGCAATTCTGTGGGTGTGTTCTTTGTACTCAAGGTCCCTGGTTCTATTTGAAGCAGAATCTTTCTTCAATTATTCCCCCCCCCTTTCCTCGCCCCCTTCAATTATTCCCCCCCCCCCTTTCCCCCCTTCAATTATTCCCCCCCCCCCTTTCCCCCCCTTCAATTATTCCCCCCCTCTCCCCCCACCCCCTTTCCCCCCTTGTTGCGTTCACTTTGAGCTCAAGGGTTCTGTCTCTGGTGGAATCATTCTTCACTTTCCTCTCCCCCTCCCATTCACTTGCTACTCAAGGTCTTATTTCAATCCTGGGTTTTATTATTTTTTTAGTTCAATTGTGGAAGGAAATAAATCTTCCCCCCCCCCCCCCCCCCCCAACAACATCAGAAAATTCAAAAATTCTATGTGACGTCTTTGACCAATAATAATAATAATAAAAAAAGCTCTGTCTGTCTGTTGATGCATGAGTGTGTGTTTGGAAGGCAGCATGAAGCTGTGTCTGTCTGTTTGTGCATGAGTGTGTGTTTGGAAGGTAGCTTGAAGCTCTGTCTGTCTGTTGATGCACGAGTGTGTGTTTGGAAGGCAGCTTGAAGCTATGTCTGTCTGTTTATGCATGAGTGTGTGTTTGGAGGCCACCAGCATGAAGCTATGTCTGTCTGTTTTGCATGAGTGTGTGTTTGGAAGGTAGCTTGAAGCTATGCCTGTCTGTTTTGCAAGAGTGTGTATTTGGAAGGCAGCTTGAAGCTCTGTCTGTCTGTTTGTGCATGAGTGTGTGTTTGGAAGGCAGCTTGAAGCTATGCCTGTCTGTTTTGCATGAGTGTGTATTTGGAAGGCAGCTTGAAGCTCTGTCTGTCTGTTTGTGCATGAGTGTGTGTTTGTAAGGCAGCTTGAAGCTGTGTCTGTCTGTTTATGCATGAATGTGTGTTTGGAGTCCACCAGCTTGAAGCTATGCCAGTCTGTTTTGTATGAGTGTGTGTTTGGAAGGCAGCTTGAAGCTGTTTGTGCATGAGTGTGTTTGGAAGGCAGCTTGAAGCTCTGTCTGTCTGTTGATGCATGAGTGTGTGTTTGTAAGGCAGCTTGAAGCTATGTCTGTCTGTTTATGCATGAGTGTGTGTTTGGAGGCCACCAGCTTGAAGCTATGCCTGTCTGTTTGTGCATTAGTGTGTGTTTGGAAGGCAGCTTGAAGCTATGTCTGTCTGTTTGTGCATGAGTGTGTGTCACCAGCTTGAAAGCAACCCCTCAGTTGGGCCCCCACTGGGGGTATTGTAAAGATGAAATTCTGCGGTGTCCTTTGTCTGTTCACTTTGGTACTCAAGACCCCCAGTTCGATCCTAAATGGAATCATCACTTCACCCCCCCTCCCTCTCTCTTTTCCTCCCATCTGGTTTGCTTGGTACTTAACGGTTGCCAGTTTAATCCTGCCTAGCTCTAGCCCTAGTCCTAGCCCCAGCCCTATCCCTAGCCCTAGCCCTAGCCTGGATGAAATTATTTTATTTTTCCCCATACCAATATCAGGATATTCTGTGAGGCAGCTTTGCCCCCCCCCCCCCAATTAAAAAATAAATGTTTAGAGGCCACTGGATGCCACACCAGCTTGTAAGCACTCCTAACGGAGTGCGGGTATTTCAGCAAATAATCAGAGTATGTGGCTGCAAGACGAGGGTCAGTTCATGAAGTCCTCATCGTACACAGATATGTCCAGTGTGTAAGGGACAATCCCGGAATCATCCCAGTATCACCCAGGGATGTCCAAAATTGATAGCTATTGCCCACCTAATTCTGTCTAGGGATGAGACAGGTCTTGGTTATTGTGATTCTTCCCGACAGGAACTCCTTGAGTGTGTGTGTTTGTGTGTGTTTGGGGGGGGGGGGGGGGGGGGGGGGGGGGAGGAGATTGTGCATAAATAATCATGTGGCTAGTCAGAGTACACATGTGTGTGGCTGTGGCTAGTCAGAGGGTACACATGTGTGTGGCTGTGGCTAGTCAGAGGGTACACATGTGTGTGGCTAGTCAGAGGGTACACATGTGTGTGGCTGTGGCTAGCAGAGGGTACACATGTGTGTGGCTGTGGCTAGTCAGAGGGTACACATGTGTGTGGCTGTGGCTAGTCAGAGGGTACACATGTGTGTGGCTGTGGCTAGTCAGAGGGTACACATGTGTGTGGCTGTGGCTAGTCAGAGGGTACACATGTGTGTGGCTGTGGCTAGTCAGAGGGTACACGTGTGTGGCTGTGGCTAGTCAGAGGGTACACATGTGTGTGGCTGTGGCTAGTCAGAGGGTACACATGTGTGTGGCTGTGGCTAGCAGAGGGTACACATGTGTGTGGCTGTGGCTAGTCAGAGGGTACACATGTGTGTGGCTGTGGCTAGTCAGAGGGTACACATGTGTGTGGCTGTGGCTAGTCAGAGGGTACACATGTGTGTGGCTGTGGCTAGTCAGAGGGTACACATGTGTGTGGCTGTGGCTAGTCAGAGGGTACACATGTGTGTGGCTGTGGCTAGTCAGAGGGTACACATGTGTGTGGCTGTGGCTAGTCAGAGGGTACACATGTGTGTGGCTGTGGCTAGTCAGAGGGTACACATGTGTGTGGCTGTGGCTAGTCAGAGGGTACACATGTGTGTGGCTGTGGCTAGTCAGAGGGTACACATGTGTGTGGCTGTGGCTAGTCAGAGGGTACACGTGTGTGGCTGTGGCTAGTCAGAGGGTACACATGTGTGTGGCTGTGGCTAGTCAGAGGGTACACATGTGTGTGGCTGTGGCTAGTCAGAGGGTACACATGTGTGTGGCTGTGGCTAGTCAGAGGGTACACATGTGTGTGGCTGTGGCTAGTCAGAGGGTACACATGTGTGTGGCTGTGGCTAGTCAGAGGGTACACATGTGTGTGGCTGTGGCTAGTCAGAGGGTACACATGTGTGTGGCTGTGGCTAGTCAGAGGGTACACATGTGTGTGGCTGTGGCTAGTCAGAGGGTACACATGTGTGTGGCTGTGGCTAGTCAGAGGGTACACATGTGTGTGGCTGTGGCTAGTCAGAGGGTACACATGTGTGTGGCTGTGGCTGGCTCAAAGTTATTTCTGACTTTATCCAATGCTGTGTAACAAAAATGGGTGTCTAATGCACATCAAGCTTAAAAGTTTGCTAAAGTGTAGTCCTTGGGAAGAAGCATAATGTCCGAGACCACCTGTCTCAGAGTACTTCTCTTCTAGCTAGTTGGTGCAGTACTGTGCAAGCCTCGCTGTACCGGCTGCCTACATATAATCAAGCACAAGCTTGGATCATTGGCAGGATGAAAAGCTTACCAGCTGGTAAGAAGAAGAAGGGCTTTCTGCTGAGCAATGGATGCCTCAGAGTGCTCACTGAATGCTTCCAAGGAAGAAGGGAGTGATCTACGAGCAAACCGCAGCCTTGAAATCTCCACGAAGTAGTCATAGAGATTGCACTAGAGTGGACATTGAAGACTGTCTTCACTTGGTGATTCAAAATGCCTCAAACATTGTCCATTGCCATCAGTGAAATGCAAAGATTGAAGAGAGGATAGAACAGGACAAGTTGTGACATCAGAACAGGAGACTGGTGACATCAGAACAGGACTGGTGACATCAGAACAGGACTGGTGACATCAGAACAGGACTGGTGACATCAAATGTCAACCACTGAGAGTGATAGCAGACAGAATGTTGCTGGAAAACTCTTGTTGCTGTGGGGAGAGTGTTGCTGTGAGGAGAGTGTTGCTGTGAGGAGAGTGTTGCTGAGTGTTGCTGTGGGGAGTGTGTTGCTGAGTGTTGCTGTGAGGAGAGTGCTGCTGTGAGGAGAGTGCTGCTGTGAGGAGAGTGCTGCTGTGAGGAGAGTGCTGCTGTGAGGAGAGTGCTGTTGTGAGGAGAGTGCTGCTGTGAGGAGAGTGCTGGTGTGAGGAGAGTGCTGGTGTGAGGAGAGTGCTGGTGTGAGGAGAGTGTTGCTGTGAGGAGAGTGCTGCTGTGAGGAGAGTGTTGCTGTGAGGAGAATGCTGCTGTGAGGAGAGTGTTGCTGTGAGGAGAGTGCTGCTGTGAGGAGAGTGTTGCTGTGAGGAGAGTGTTGCTGTGAGGAGAGTGCTGGTGTGAGGAGAATGCTGCTGTGAGGAGAGTGTTGCTGTGGGGAGTGTGTTGCTGAGTGTTGCTGTGAGGAGAGTGCTGCTGTGAGGAGAGTGCTGCTGTGAGGAGAGTGTTGCTGTGAGGAGAGTGTTGCTGTGGGGAGTGTGTTGCTGAGTGTTGCTGTGAGGAGAGTGCTGCTGTGAGGAGTGCTGCTGTGAGGAGAGTGCTGCTGTGAGGAGAGTGCTGGTGTGAGGAGAGTGCTGCTGTGAGGAGAGTGCTGCTGTGAGGAGAGTGTTGCTGTGAGGAGAGTGTTGCTGTGAGGAGAGTGTTGCTGTGAGGAGAGTGTTGCTGTGAGGAGAGTGTTGCTGTGGGGAGAGTGCTGGTGTGAGGAGAGTGCTGCTGTGAGGAGAGTGCTGCTGTGAGGAGAGTGTTGCTGTGAGGAGAGTGCTGCTGTGAGGAGAGTGCTGCTGTGAGGAGAGTGCTGCTGTGGGGAGAATTATTCCTGGAATCCCCCTAGCTCTAACGTTGGCCATGGAATATCCTTAACCCTGATTGCTGGATCCATGCCATCTAGTGAGTGGCCCTCACGAGGGACACCTCGAGCGGATAATCTCCAGTATCCCTGTGAGGAGAGGTTGCACTAGACATGTACAGTGGGCTTTATATGAAAATTGATAGCCGAGTATGCCAATCCTGCTAAATACCTCTGGAGCAGTACTCAGTATGCTTGGCTCAGAATGCTCGAGGTGTGGCTCAGTATGCTCGAGGTGTGACCCAGTATGCTCGAAGTGTGACCCAGTATGCTCGAGGTGTGACCCAGTATGCTCGAGGTGTGACCCAGTATGCTCGAGGTGTGACCCAGTACGCTCGAGGTGTGACCCAGTACGCTCGAGGTGTGACCCAGTACGCTCGAGGTGTGACCCAGTATGCTCGAGGTATGACCCAGTATGCTCGAGGTGTGACCCAGTATGCTCGAGGTGTGACCCAGTACGCTCGAGGTGTGACCCAGTATGCTCGAGGTGTGGCTCAGTATGCTCGAGGTGTGACCCAGTACGCTCGAGGTGTGACCCAGTACGCTCGAGGTGTGACCCAGTATGCTCGAGGTGTGACCCAGTACGCTCGAGGTGTGACCCAGTATGCTCGAGGTGTGACCCAGTACGCTCGAGGTGTGACCCAGTATGCTCGAGGTGTGGCTCAGTATGCTCGAGGTGTGACCCAGTACGCTCGAGGTGTGACCCAGTATGCTCGAGGTGTGACCCAGTACGCTCGAGGTGTGACCCAGTATGCTCGAGGTGTGGCTCAGTATGCTCGAGGTGTGACCCAGTACGCTTGAGGTGTGACCCAGTACGCTCGAGGTGTGACCCAGTATGCTCGAGGTGTGGCTCAGTATGCTCGAGGTGTGACCCAGTACGCTCGAGGTGTGACCCAGTATGCTCGAGGTGTGACCCAGTACGCTCGAGGTGTGACCCAGTATGCTCGAGGTGTGGCTCAGTATGCTCGAGGTGTGACCCAGTACGCTTGAGGTGTGACCCAGTATGCTCGAGGTGTGACCCAGTATGCTCGAGGTGAAACTCGAGCAATCATTCCTGTGCTCAACTTCAATGCCTGACACACATCATCTGAATTCAATATAATGTACGATGTACAAGCATCCACAGAACTACAGTAGTGTATCACATTATACACATGCACACACATGCACACACACATGCACACACACATGCACACACACATACACATGCATACATACATGCACACACACATGCACACACACATGTACACACACATGCACACACACATGCACACACACATGCACACACACATGCACACACACATGCACACACACATGTACACACACATGCATACATACATGCACACACATACACACACATGTACACACACATGTACACACATACACACACATGTACACACACATGTACACACACATGCACACACACATGCACACATGCGCACACAGGTGCACGCACATGCACACAGTGCGCGCATATGGCACACACGCACACACATGCCCCCCTCCCCCTCCCACACACACACATGCATATGGCACACACACATACCCTCATGCCCACATGCACGCACACACACACATACACACACATGTGTTTTCTGATTCATTAATTATTCGACTACTGTACATGAGAATAAAAAGAGACACTCGACAATTAGCATTAGAGTGGCTCTATAAGTTCACTGAAGCTATTAAACTAACCTGCGATTGACATTTATATAGAAATTCTCATCTCATAGTGCCAGTATGCATGTGGGTGTGTGCGTAATGCAAGAAGACAAGGAGGGAAACTAGCAGGTCAAGTTTGACTCTGTTGGGAGAGAGAGAGAGGGTGATTCTTGTGCAGGGTCAATTGCAGGGCACGCCCTCTGCTTGGGCATGTAAAATGGGTGCTCGTCATATAGGATATTGCCACCACACTGAGTTTTGCAAGTCAGAACTGGGCACTACCATTCCAAGGATTCAGAAGTAACTTTGCAATAACTTCATTTCAAATATCTTTTCCAATGAAAATATAAGCAACGCAGCAGCAACACACCGTCCTAACAAGTTGTGTGCACGCAGTCGGCAACAACAAACTCTGTGCCTAACAAGTTGTGTGCACGCAGTCGGCAACAACAAACTCTGTGCCTAACAAGTTGTGTGCACGCAGTCGGCAACAACAAACTCTGTGCCTAACAAGTTGTGTGCACGCAGTCGGCAACAACAAACTCTGTGCCTAACAAGTTGTGTGCACGCAGTCGGCAACAACAAACTCTGTGCCTAACAAGTTGTGTGCACGCAGTCGGCAACAACAAACTCTGTGCCTAACAAGTTGTGTGCACGCAGTCGGCAACAACAAACTCTGTGCCTAACAAGTTGTGTGCACGCAGTCGGCAACAACAAACTCTGTGCCTAACAAGTTGTGTGCACGCAGTCGGCAACAACAAACTCTGTGCCTAACAAGTTGTGTGCACGCAGTCGGCAACAACAAACTCTGTGCCTAACAAGTTGTGTGCACGCAGTCGGCAACAACAAACTCTGTGCCTAACAAGTTGTGTGCACGCAGTCGGCAACAACAAACTCTGTGCCTAACAAGTTGTGTGCACGCAGTCGGCAACAACAAACTCTGTGCCTAACAAGTTGTGTGCACGCAGTCGGCAACAACAAACTCTGTGCCTAACAAGTTGTGTGCACGCAGTCGGCAACAACAAACTCTGTGCCTAACAAGTTGTGTGCACGCAGTCGGCAACAACAAACTCTGTGCCTAACAAGTTGTGTGCACGCAGTCGGCAACAACAAACTCTGTGCCTAACAAGTTGTGTGCACGCAGTCGGCAACAACAAACTCTGTGCCTAACAAGTTGTGTGCACGCAGTCGGCAACAACAAACTCTGTGCCTAACAAGTTGTGTGCACGCAGTCGGCAACAACAAACTCTGTGCCTAACAAGTTGTGTGCACGCAGTCGGCAACAACAAACTCTGTGCCTAACAAGTTGTGTGCACGCAGTCGGCAACAACAAACTCTGTGCCTAACAAGTTGTGTGCACGCAGTCGGCAACAACAAACTCTGTGCCTAACAAGTTGTGTGCACGCAGTCGGCAACAACAAACTCTGTGCCTAACAAGTTGTGTGTGTGCACAATTACTTTCCTATGCAAAGGTTGATTCAACTTCCAGGCTAGCTAGAGGAATGGTGACTGGCTGACTGGCTAGAGGGATGGTGGTTAGCTAGAGGAGTGGTGGTTAGGGTTAGCTAGAGGAATGGTGGTTGGCTTGAGGGATGGTGGTTGGCTTGAGGGATGGTGGTTAGCTAGAGGAGTGGTGGTTAGCTAGAGGTGGCTAGAGGAGACTGGCTAGAGGGTGGTGGTTAGCTAGAGGGATGGTGCTGGCTAGAGGGATGGTGGCTGGCTTGAGGGATGGTGGTTAGCTAGAAGAGTGGTGGTTAGCTAGAGGAATGGTAGCTGGCTAGAGGGATGGTGGTTAGCTGGCTGGCTAGAGGGATGGTGGTTAGCTAGAGGGATGGTGGTTAATCAAACTGCTGCGGAGAAAAGTGTGGAGAGTGTCATATGTGGACATCACGTCTACAAATGGTCGCCAGCTAATGGCTCACTGGATGAGCTGGTTTGACGGGAGATGATGGTTTAGAAGCCACTGCATAGGAATCAGAACTGATTCAAGTGCGTAGGTGAGCCCCATGGATGTCAGCGGTGGAAGATTACAGTAGCTAATTTTGGCAGGGCACTGGTTGGAACTTCTGAGTGTTGTATCTATATGTTCTGCTTTGCGTGGAGATTCATTCGCAGTCACATCCCCCATGGAACTGCAGTTTGCACAGACCTGACCTGAGGCTGTGGAGGAAGATATTTATCAACCTATGATGACCATCTGATGGTCCATATGTGTCCAGCACGTCGGTAGTGGCATCAGAGCCGAGTACGTGCAGCACAGCCCAATCCTCTCCAGGATTAAGAAGCTCATTAGCAAGGCCGTGGGTGATATTATTTAAGTTATCGGATCGTCTCCCACGAGGACCTCGTGGCTCCAGCGGGCTCCTCTTGACCCAACCCCAGAAAAGGGCATGACACGAAACTCTGAGTCATTGGGAAGGGCACAGATATTACCATTTCCATGACCCAACTCTTAGCAATGAAGTGAAGAATAGTCTGGTCCTTAGCACACTCCTGTGCCTCGCTGCACTGCTCAGAGGAAAGGTCCTTGGATTTGGTCAGGGGGAAGGCTTGTGTTGATGTTCAGCTGATTCAAGGAATTAGCATGTCTCTTCTGCTCAGTGCTGATGTTCAGATGATTCAAGGCTGGGAATTAGCATGTCTGTTCTGCTCAGTGCTGATGTTCAGATGATTCAAGGCTGGGAATTACCATGTCTCTTCTGCTCAGTGCTGATGTTCAGATGATTCAAGGCTGGGAATTAGCATGTCTCTTCTGCTCAGTGCTGATGTTCAGATGATTCAAGGCTGGGAATTAGCATGTCTCTTCTGCTCAGTGCTGATGTTCAGTTGATTCAAGGCTGGGAATTAGCATGTCTCTTCTGCTCAGTGCTGATGTTCAGATGATTCAAGGCTGGGAATTAGCATGTCTCTTCTGCTCAGTGCTGATGTTCAAGGCTGGGAATTAGCATGTCTCTTCTGCTCAGTGCAGCTGATTCAAGGCTGGGAATTAGCATGTCTGTTCTGCTCAGTGCTGATGTTCAGATGATTCAAGGCTGGGAATTAGCATGTCTCTTCTGCTCAGTGCTGATGTTCAGATGATTCAAGGCTGGGAATTAGCATGTCTCTTCTGCTCAGTGCTGATGTTCAGATGATTCAAGGCTGGGAATTAGCATGTCTCTTCTGCTCAGTGCTGATTTTCAGATGATTCAAGGCTGGGAATTAGCATGTTTCTTCTGCTCAGTGCTGATGTTCAAGGCTGGGGAGAGGCATGAACTAGATTTTCAGGGGTGAGATGAAATTCCCTTCCATCCCTTCCCTGTGTCTGTGTTTGTGTTTGTCTTAAAAACACACCCCAGAAGCTGCTGCTTAAGGTTGTTTCACTTTCACTACTCCCCCAAGAGAGCGGTCTGTTTCTAGGAGCTGCCATGTGGACAACTAGAGAGCCGTGGGAATAGTATCTGGGAACAGCACGCACATGCCTGCAGCACTGGGATGATTGGGCAGTGGTGAAGCGTTAGGTTGATGCAGTCTTGCGGCGATAGGTTGATGCAGATTGCAGCGACATATAGATGCAATGTTGCAGCGATTGATTGGTGCAGTCTTGCAGCTTGGTGTAAGTGTTGCAGCAACATATAGATGCAGTGTTGCAGCAACAGGTTGGTGCAGTATTGCAGCGACAGGTTGATGCAGTGTTACAGCGACAGGTTGATGCTTGCAGCAACAGGTTGATGTAGTATTGCAGCAACAGGTTGACACAGTGTTGCAGCAACAGGTGCACTTGACGCTGTAGTGCCAAGTCTGTGCAACGAATGCCGCGACATGCTCTGCCATTACCAGTCAACAGTAGCACTTTGAAAGTGTTGTATTCAAGGCTAATGATCAGACTCCTCACAGCCCAAATGCAGCTGTTGTCTGATGAGGAGTACATGATCTAGCCACCAGGACTAGCCTCACTCAGCCTGCCACCTGGATGCCTGTGGCGCAGCGGTAAGTCACCGGATTAGAACGGTGATTTTTAGCTGACAACATAATCAGCTCAAATATATATTTTTGAATCATGACTTGAAAAAAAAAGTCCGGGCTGTTAGTTCATGATACAATAGTGGAATTTAATTTGCTCATTCGATGTTCATTAAATGCTCTAGCCTTCATCAGGAGTAATGAGTCGAGATGCTCTAGCCTTTATCAGGAGTAGTGAGTCTAGATGCTCTAGCCTTCATCAGGAGTAATGAGTCTAGATGCTCTAGCCTTCATCAGGAGTAGTGAGTCTAGATGCTCTAGCCTTCATCAGGAGTAATGAGTCTAGATGCTCTACCCTTCATCAGGAGTAGTGAGTCTAGATCCTCTAGCCTTCATCAGGAGAAATGAGTCTAGATGTTCTAGCCTTCATCAGGAGTAGTTAGTCTAGATGCTCTAGCCTTCATCAGGAGTAATGAGTCTAGATGTTCTATCCTTCATCAGGAGTAGTTAGTCTAGATGCTCTAGCCTTCATCAGGAGTAATGAGTCTAGATGCTCTAGCCTTCATCAGGAGAAATGAGTCTAGATGCTCTAGCCTTCATCAGGAGTAATGAGTCTAGATGCTCTAGTCTTCATCAGGAGAAATGAGTCTAGATGCTCTAGCCTTTAGATGCTCTAGCCTTCATCAGGAGTAATGAGTCTAGATGCTCTAGCCTTCATCAGGAGAAATGAGTCTAGATGCTCTAGCCTTCATCAGGAGTAATGAGTCTAGATGCTCTAGCCTTCATCAGGAGTAATGAGTCTAGATGCTCTAGCCTTCATCAGGAGTAATGAGTCTAGATGCTCTAGCCTTCATCAGTGCTGTAGCCTTCATCAGGAGTAATGAGTCTAGATGCTCTAGCCTTCATCAGGAGTAGTTAGTCTAGATGCTCTAGCCTTCATCAGGAGTAATGAGTCTAGATGCTCTAGCCTTCATCAGAGATGCTAACACTCCGGGTAAGGTTATTGTATTGTACTATGTCAACTGAACTTGAGAGAAGTTGAAGAGCTCTGATGACTTGATCGTACGAAGCACAATCTCAGGAAGTAACTGACGTTGCCATTCGAGCATGGCGTAGAGTATACGGATGTGTGTTTATCTTGATGTGGTGTCTTTGTGAAGTAAAGATCATCTACATGTCACCATTCACACGATTACTTTGCAGCAAAAGGAACTTGTAATATAATTTCAACAAGTAATGGAGGAGAGTATATTGGTACTACAGATCATTAGCCCCACTTCCTGAAGATGTCTTGGGATAAGCCTTGTGGCTAGTCCATAAATACAACTCCTAGTGTGTGACCACTATCACCACCTAACCACTTCTTGTGTAGACATGTTCCAGTAACCAGTTCTGTGCGTAGACATGTTCCAGTAACCACTTCTGTGTGTAGACATGTTCCAGTAACCAGTTCTGTGCGTAGACATGTTCCAATAACCAGTTCTGTGTGTAGGCATGTTCCAGTAACCAGTTCTGTGCGTAGACATGTTCCAGTAACCAGTTCTGTGTGTAGACATGTTCCAGTAACCAGTTCTGTGTGTAGACATGTTCAAGTAACCAGTTCTGTGTGTAGGCATGTTCCAGTAACCAGTTCTGTGTGTAGACATGTTCAAGTAACCATTTCTGTGTGTAGACATGTTCCAATAACCAGTTCTGTGTGTAGACATGTTCCAATAACCAGTTCTGTGTGTAGACATGTTCCAATAACCAGTTCTGTGCATAGACATGTTCCAATAACCAGTTCTGTGTGTAGACATGTTCCAATAACCAGTTCTGTGTGTAGACATGTTCCAATAACCAGTTCTGTGTGTAGACATGTTCCAATAACCAGTTCTGTGCATAGACATGTTCCAATAACCAGTTCTGTGTGTAGACATGTTCCAATAACCAGTTCTGTGTGTAGACATGTTCCAATAACCAGTTCTGTGTGTAGACATGTTCCAATAACCAGTTCTGTGCGTAGACATGTTCCAATAACCAGTTCTGTGTGTAGACATGTTCCAATAACCAGTTCTGTGCATAGACATGTTCCAATAACCAGTTCTGTGTGTAGACATGTTCCAATAACCAGTTCTGTGCGTAGACATGTTCCAGTAACCAGTTCTGTGCGTAGACATGTTCCAATAACCAGTTCTGTGTGTAGACATGTTCGTAAAGTACATCTTCAGTGCCCATGGATACTTAATCTATCAGCTGCTGCCTCTGCAAATATAGCAAGTTACTGGCGAGGATTTGCTGCTTGCTTTAATGCTCACCTACTGCCAATGCTTCAGCTCTTGTAGTTCTTAATCCTCAAGTTCTCTAAAAACTTCCTTCACTTGAGCTCCATTCAAGTCTGCATCCTATTTTGTTCCTCTCGTTGTCTTTGTGTACGATTTTCAACAAAATCTCTATGCCCAGTGCTTGCTACATGTGCCCTGCCTAATCCTAGATGACTGGACTGACAAGTGCATAGTGGGTGCTTGCTGTGTGGATGTTGCTTTCCTGACAGTGTATAGACATGTATGTGTAGTGTATGATACATGTATGTATGCGTGTGTAGTGTATGACATACATGTGTGCATGTATAGTGTATGATACATGCATGTACGCATGTGTAGTGTATGATACATGCATGCATGCATGTGTAGCGTATGATACATGCATGTATCATGTCTATGGAGGCATACAGTAGAGGTGATAAAAACATACCGGTTGTTGCGTCCATTTTTAATGCACGTCGCTTACCGTTGCTAAAATGCACCGTTGCTAAAATGCACAACGAACACTAACAAACGGTTACCATTCACACAACTTTTGGCCGCAGCGGCGCCGACCTCTAAAGGTCAACACGATCTGTGCGCCAAAGTAGGTAGGATCTTGGTGATGACACATCGGGCACTAATAATCTTTCCAAAAGTCTCTGCCAACATGCATCCAAATTTTCCAGCTCTCTAGCCCGCGCATTCCACCATCAACCTGTTGACAGGTTCCTATTTGGAGATGGCTTAACTCATTACCTACCAACAAATTTGACCCTTTCCTTAAAAATGACTATATCTTTGAAACTAAAGGGAATTAGTATAGGCAATATATATATCATATGATACTGCATGATCTAAACTTTACATATCTTACATTATAGTTACCATAGCAACGATAAATATCGCATAACTTTGACCACATTTTGAAATTACATTACAAAATTACATCAATAATATTACTAGGATTACATCATGTTGAAAATCAATATTTGGAAAGAGTATCTTTCAAAGCATTTACCATGGCATAGGTGTACATTACACTTAGTGCATTGTTTTTTTGTTTTTGAGTCTTTTCTCTTGTTTGTGGATCGGCTCTGCTGTTTGTGGCTCACGACATCTTTTTCTCTCCTCGTGGATATATGCAAAGTACTTTACTTTGAGGCGACTTTACTTTGAGGCTTGTATCTGAAGGGGATTTTCCCTGGCCAATTCGATTAGTAATGAGGGGTGCAGTCCAACTGTGGGCAACTTGCATCCGAAATAGTTTTTGAGTCCGTACTCTCAGATTGGGTTTGTGGACTGCTTTGAACAAAATGTATGCATTTACCAAAATTTGTTCAATTAGTCCCCAGAATACTCGCTTGTACCATTTGAGAGTTCTGCGTCTACAGGCATAATAAACCATAAGCTGATCTGAAATATCCACACCTGACATGCGGTGATTGTAATCCCAGATAAATGTGGGCTTGGCAATAGTTTCAGTATTCCCTCCTCGAGTATGTCTAGTAATGGTTTCCATTTCTCCTCTATGTAGTGATGACATAAAATAAACATCCCTTTTACCACGCCACTGTCAGCTGTGAGTGGGCCATGATAAAAATATGCTGAATCTCCTTTCGAATTTACTTTACCATCAAGTAATCTGCGAGGGAAATGTTTGCGATTAAAACGACAAGTTCCTGAAGCATACATTCCTGGAGTATAGATCTTCAAAGAGTTGTGAGGAAGTGTAAAAGTTATCACTATTCGGCCAGTTTCAAGCAGATCATTTACCATACACATCACTACTCCATGTGAAAGACCCTTGTCACTCTTCTCTCCTTGACCCGTGTAAACTTCAAATTCGTAAATATATCCAGTTTTTAATTCTGAGCATACCCACATCTTTATCCCCCATTTAGTTGGCTTTTTGGGTAACTATTGCAAAAACGAGAGCCGTCCACGAGTACCAATCATGCTTTCATCAACCTCACACAATAGCCTGGTGTATACAGTTCCTTACAACGTTGTCTAATAATTTCAATCACTGTTCGTATCTTCCAAAGCTTATCATATGCTGGGTCACTACGTGGTAAAGCTGTAGTATTGTCAGCGAAGTTTAGGTAACGTGAAATTGCCAAAAACATTTTTCGACTCATTACTGATGAGAACCAGGGAATTTGTAGCATAGGGCTTCTTGTCCAGTAATCCTGGATATAGTCCAGTAATCCAGGATATAGTCCAGTAATCCTGGATATAGTCCAGTAATCCTGGATATAGTCCAGTAATCCAGGATATAGTCCAGTAATCCTGGATATAGGGCAAGTTTGCAATATTCAACCCAATATAACCAGCCACATCTTCTCTAGTGGAAACATAGTCAGCCCCCTCCTGCCGAGTAGCGTAAAGGTTGGTATCGAAGTAAAGTGGTAGAATGGGTTTGGAATGAAAAATTCAATTGATACTACTACCTCAGCTCCTCCTGTATTTAGTGAAGACACGGGTCCTTCACCTGAAGCTTTTCAGCTTGAGAAGCCTGTTGAGTTCTTTCATTTCGTGTTTACTGATGGACTATTGGATGTTATACTTAGTAACTTCCAGTTAGCGTACTATCACTACCTCGACTTCTTCTTCGACCCTGACCCCTACATCCCCACGACCTCTACCTCTACCACGATTCCTTCTTCTACCAGGACCCCTTCCTCTACCACGACCCCTACTTGTACCTCTTGCTGAAGAGCCTTCAGTACAACTTGAAGAGCTCTCTGAAGATGGCTCCACCAACTCTGCTTCTTCAAATTCTAACTCCATGTCAGCTTTGTTCATCCAGGTCACTATCTACTATAAGGAGCATGGAGTCGTGAGTAGCAGGTTCAGCATCTTCTTGAACAAAGCTAGAGTCCAGTACTGAGTGAGAAGCAACTTCTGCTACTCCGAGAGAGTTGATATATTCCGGCACTTCTCGAACGCCGTACACACTTTCTTTCTCTTCAAATTCACTCCACTCCTCGTGGCTATCACTTCTTTAGCCACGAAAGTATTCCTAGTCATTTCACTCGAGAATCTTATATCAAAATGAACTTTAGACTGTAAGCTATCTAATTATATGTGAAACATTTTCCTAGGATAAAAACTGGTACAGTCGCATCGTTTTCAAAAACTCTTGTTGCAGTAGGGTACTTTTGCCCCCCCCCCCCCAGGTATTAATGAAAGTGGTTATGCCTCCAAAATGAATATCTTTAATTGGACAATGTGATTGTGTATTTCTGTCTCTTCAGCATATTTGAGAATGGAATGCTGGCCTGCATTGTTTACGGCCGCATTGTTTACAGCCGCATTGTTTATGGCCGCATTGTTTACGGCCGCATTGTTTACGGCCGCATTGTTTACGGCCACATTGTTTATGGCCGCATTGTTTACGGCCACATTGTTTACGGCCACATTGTTTACGGCCGCATTGTTTACTGCCGCATTGTTTACGGCCGCATTGTTTACGGCCACATTGTTTACGGCCACATTGTTTATGGCCGCATTGTTTACGGCCACATTGTTTACGGCCACATTGTTTACGGCCGCATTGTTTACTGCCGCATTGTTTACAGCCGCATTGTTTATGGCTGCATTGTTTACGGCCACATTGTTTATGGCTGCATTGTTTATGGCCGCATTGTGTATGGCTGCATTGTTTATGGCTGCATTGTTTATGGCCGCATTGTTTACGGCCGCATTGTTTACGGCCGCATTGTTTATGGCCGCATTGTTTATGGCCGCATTGTTTATGGCCGCATTGTTTATGGCCACATTGTTTACAGCCACATTGTTTACGGCCACATTGTTTACGGCCGCGTTGTTTAGCGCATGCAATGCAACCGGGCATGTTTGTGGGGACCCGTACGGAGCATATATAATATGAGGTAACTATGTAGTCTTATGGAACTATGTTGATACAGCTCTTCCCAAAAGCAACCTTGCCGAGCATCACATGATGCAGGACCTTTGTGTTGCGTTGTGCGCACAAGTAAAGTCTGTTCTTGGCTGACGTGTTAGGGATGTTTGCAGAGTGTGTTGTGGACGAGCCTTTAGTGTGAGTCTGTGCTAATAGCTAGTATGGGCCAATTACTTTAGATTCAGACGATCAATCAAGGGAAAGACGACATGCCCGGTCTCCTTGAATGCGAGATTCTGTCTTGCAGTTGTTAGAACCACACAAGTTGTTTGAGAGTATGTGAAGCAGGTACGCACATCAAGAGAAGATGAAGAGGTGAGATTTGGCAGAGTAGATCATCATATTGATTGTCCTCTTCCCACCAGCCAAGCAAGGTTAGTCTAGGCTACCAAATCACTGCTCCACCAAGCCAGGTACAGTACAGCTTGGATCCCAACTGGTTCGTCATCCAGTTCTTTGGCTTCTGCAAATGTTTTCCATGATTCTTAGAAAACAATGTTTGATGACTACACACATGCTAGGGGAGTGTTAAATATTCGGAGTGGAGGGAGTGTGGGGGATGTAAGTATTACAGTGAGTGTATCAAGTGTAACTAGTACATGTTTGTGTGATCAATAGATCGTGCATTGTTTTTCTCTTGTGTCGATCAGTTTCTATCTAGCCACAAAGGACTGCCGAGTGGTTCTTATAGAATTCAGCAGCCTTTACTTAATTAATAGCCATGGTTAAGCCACACCCTCTTACTGGGGAACCAAAACTGCTTATGGGCTCTTGATGGTCTAGAATAGATCTCGTCTCTCTTTAGCACCCATTTGTGCTATGCTTGGGTCAGACATCCTCCTCTATCTCTCCCAGTCTTCTCCATTATCAGCACCCATTTGTGCTATGCTTGGATCAGACATCCTCCTCTATCTCTCCCAGTCTTCTCTGTTATTAGCACCCATTTGTGCTATGCTTGGATCAGACATCCTCCTCTATCTCTCCCAGTCTTCTCTGTTATTAGCACCCATTTGTGCTATGCTTGGATCAGACATCCTCCTCTATCTCTCCCAGTCTTCTCTGTTATTAGCACCCATTTGTGCTATGCTTGGATCAGACATCCTCCTCTATCTCTCCCAGTCTTCTCTGTTACTAGCACCCATTTATGCTATGCTTGGGTCAGACATCCTCCTCTATCTCTCCCAGTCTTCTCTGTTATTAGCACCCATTTGTGCTATGCTTGGATCAGACATCCTCCTCTATCTCTCCCAGTCTTCTCTGTTATTAGCACCCATTTGTGCTATGCTTGGATCAGACATCCTCCTCTATCTCTCCCAGTCTTCTCTGTTATTAGCACCCATTTGTGCTATGCTTGGGTCAGACATCCTCCTCTATCTCTCCCAGTCTTCTCCATTATCAGCACCCATTTGTGCTATGCTTGGGTCAGACATCCTCCTCTATCTCTCCCAGTCTTCTCCATTATCAGCAGCCATTTGTGCTATGCTTGGGTCAGGCATCCTCCTCTATCTCTCCCAGTCTTCTCCATTATTAGCACCCATTTGTGCTATGCTTGGGTCAGACATCCTCCTCTATCTCTCCCAGTCTTCTCCATTATCAGCACCCATTTGTG
Organism: Cladorhizidae sp. MBARI D1340-BT2; assembly: GCA_028752905.1. Taxonomy (NCBI): domain Eukaryota; kingdom Metazoa; phylum Porifera; class Demospongiae; order Poecilosclerida; family Cladorhizidae; species Cladorhizidae sp. MBARI D1340-BT2. Next base: position 8,122,760 of record JAQNBH010000009.1, read on the forward strand.
CTATGCTTGGGTCAGACATCCTCCTCTATCTCTCCCAGTCTTCTCCATTATTAGCACCCATTTGTGCTATGCTTGGGTCAGACATCCTCCTCTATCTCTCCCAGTCTTCTCCATTATTAGCACCCATTTGTGCTATGCTTGGGTCAGACATCCTCCTCTATCTCCCAGAGTTCTCCATTATTAGCACCCATTTGTGCTATGCTTGGGTCAGCCATCATCCTCTCTCTCCCAATCTTCTCCATTATTAGCACCCATTAGTAAATATGTCTGCTAATCCAATCTTACCCTTCATTGAATCTGACCCTTCACCCCCACTACATTGGGAATTCCACTTGACATTTTTTTGTATTGTTATCTAACAAACAAAAGAGCTGGAAATGGAGAAAGCAGAACAAGAAATATCACTAGTGGCCTTGCCCTCGCTGTGAGGTGACTGGGAGCATGTGCAGGTCCTCCCTCTACGCATGTACCACTGGTGGCCTTGCCCTCGCTGTGAGGTGACAGGGAGCATGTGGAGGTCCTCCCTCTACGCATGTACCACTAGTGGCCTTGCCCTCGCTGTGAGGTGACTGGGAGTATGTGTAGGTCCTCCCTCTATGCATGTACCACTGGTGGCCTTGCCCTCGCTGTGAGGTGACTGGGAGCATGTGGAGGTCCGTCCCCCTACGCATGTACCACTGGTGGCCTTGCCCTCGCTGTGAGGTGACTGGGAGCATGTGGAGGTCCATCCCTCTACGCATGTCCCACTGGTGGCCTTGCCCTCGCTGTGAGGTGACAGGGAGCATGTGGAGATCTGTCCCTCTACGCATGTATCACTGGTGGCCTTGCCCTCGCTGTGAGGTGACTGGGAGCATGTGGAGGTCCGTTCCTCTACGCATGTATCACTGGTGGCCTTGCCCTCGCTGTGAGGTGACTGGGAGCATGTGGAGGTCCGTCCCTCTACGCATGTACCACTGGTGGCCTTGCCCTCGCTGTGAGGTGACTGGGAGCATGTGGAGGTCCGTTCCTCTACGCATGTATCACTGGTGGCCTTGCCCTCGCTGTGAGGTGACTGGGAGTATGTGTAGGTCCTCCCTCTATGCATGTACCACTGGTGGCCTTGCCCTCGCTGTGAGGTGACGGGGAGGACTGGGAGCATGTGGAGGTCTGTCCCTACGTGTGCTCTCTCTTCATGAGATTTGCCAGCGATTGTGCTCTGCATGCAAACACTGCCTCTCCCTCACATGATGCTGGCCACCCTTGCCCAACAGGCCACACCTCTCTAGCCTCGTATTAAAGTTAGGTCGACTTTAATTACCTTGCTGCCTGAAAAGTCGCTTACCTGCCTCTCTCAAACAGGCTATACCTGTCTCGCTCAAACACGCCAGCTCTGTAAAAACAGGTCGCTCTAGTTGTAGGTGGCCGTAGCTCTGTCCACTCCAGTATACACAGCTTGTGCTCATGTGGAATCTTAAGGTAATGAGTCGCATGGCAGGAGTTCATTTATGATAATTTACCGAAATAGTTTAACTAACTTGTTGATGATAAATAATCGATGGCTTACGGGTAACATTGTTGACGATACTTTACCCATGGCATTGAAGTTGTGCTAACGCTTGACTGCTTTGCAGAATGCTTCCAAATTTACCCGGAGATTTTTCTATTGTTGTTTCTCGTGCAGGCTTCGTATGAGAACCCACCTCACGTTTGGGCCCTCACTGACAACATGTATCGCAACATGTTGATCGAGAACGAGAACCAGTGTGTCATTATCAGGTCTGCGAGCGACCATCCCACCTAGCCACCAGTCCATAACTGTTTCCTGTTTACTTCTCTCTCTTCTCTGCCTCTCTCTCTCTCTGTGTAGTGGTGAAAGTGGAGCTGGGAAGACTGTGTGTGCCAAGTTCATTATGCAGTACATTGCCAAGGTTTCCGGAGGTGGAGCCAATGTTCAGGTCAGTATTTGTGTGTGTGTATGTGTGTGGGTGGCAGGATTTCATACTTAATTAAGCTGGTGGAGTGGTTGGCTGGTGGAGTGGTCGGCTGGTGGAGTGGTTGGCGGCTGGTGGAGTGGCTGGTGGAGTGGTTGGCGGCTGGTGGAGTGGTTGGCTGGTGGAGTGGTTGGCCGGTGGAGTGGTTGGCCGGTGGAGTGGTTGGCCGGTGGAGTGGTTGGCCGGTGGAGTGGTTGGCCGGTGGAGTGGTTGGCCGGTGGAGTGGTTGGCCGGTGGAGTGGTTGGCCGGTGGAGTGGTTGGCGGCTGGTGGAGTGGTTGGCTGGTGGAGTGGTCGGCTGGTGGAGTGGTCGGCTGGTGGAGTGGTCGGCTGGTGGAGTGGTCGGCTGGTGGAGTGGTCGGCTGGTGGAGTGGTCGGCTGGTGGAGTGGTTGGCGGCTGGTGGAGTGGTCGGCTGGTGGAGTGATCGGCTGGTGGAGTGGTCGGCCGGTGGAGTGGTTGGCCGGTGGAGTGGTTGGCCGGTGGAGTGGTTGGCCGGTGGAGGGGTATGGCCGGTGGAGTGGTTGGCGGCTGGTGGAGTGGTTGGCTGGTGGAGTGGTTGGCTGGTGGAGTGGCTGGCTGGTGGAGTGGTCGGCTGGTGGAGTGGCTGGCTGGTGGAGTGGTTGGCTGGTGGAGTGGTTGGCTGGTGGAGTGGTTGGCTGGTGGAGTGGTTGGCTGGTGGAGTGGTTGGCTGGTGGAGTGGTCGGCTGGTGGAGTGGTCGGCTGGTGGAGTGGTTGTTTTTAAATGCTACAGTATATACCCTCAAATAGTTTGAGATGGAATTTTTTTGGCATTTTTGAAGATTGACTTTCTAATCTTGAATTTTTCCCCCATGAAGGTTAACCTACCCACTGCACGTGCCCTGTTTGTAGCCACACCCCCAATTTAATGAATTGCCGTGGACGAGACCAGATGGACAGTTACTGCTGAGATCTGTAACACCCTTGGTTCAGTTAAAAACAAACACTGTGTTACATCTGGTCAGTAGTGCTGCGAGTTTGTCCCTAGTGCAACTTTCACCTTGACACCAAGTGTTGATTCCCATGGAGATGACATTTGTTCTTCAACCAAGATTTCTATCTCTAATTAGTTGTACATACCATTAGGCGATATTGGGTGGGATAGGAGTTATCTCTTCTCATAGTCATTAGGTGATGTTGGGTGGGATAGGAGTTATCTCTTCTTTACATAGTCATTAGGTGGTGTTGGGAGGGATAGGAGTTATCTCTTCTTTACATAGTCATTAGGTGGTGTTGGGTGGGATAGGAGTCATCTCTTCTTTACATAGTCATTAGGTGCTGTTGGGTGGGATAGGAGTCATCTCTTCTTTACATAGTCATTAGGTGGTGTTGGGTGGGATAGGAGTTATCTCTTCTTTACATAGTCATTAGGTGGTGTTGGGAGGGATAGGAGTTATCTCTTCTTTACATAGTCATTAGGTGGTGTTGGGTGGGATAGGAGTTATCTCTTCTTTACATAGTCATTAGGTGATGTTGGGTGGGATAGGAGTTATCTCTTCTTTACATAGTCATTAGGTGGTGTTGGGTGGGATAGGAGTCATCTCTTCTTTACATAGTCATTAGGTGCTGTTGGGTGGGATAGGAGTCATCTCTTCTTTACATAGTCATTAGGTGATGTTGGGAGGGATAGGAGTTACCTCTTCTTTACATAGTCATTAGGTGGTGTTGGGTGGGATAGGAGTCATCTCTTCTTTACATAGTCATTAGGTGATGTTGGGTGGGATAGGTCTTCTTTACATAGTCATTAGGTGGTGTTGGGTGGGATAGGAGTCATCTCTTCTTTACATAGTCATTAGGTGCTGTTGGGTGGGATAGGAGTCATCTCTTCTTTACATAGTCATTAGGTGCTGTTGGGTGGGATAGGAGTTATCTCTTCTTTACATAGTCATTAGGTGATGTTGGGTGGGATAGGAGTTATCTCTTCTTTACATAGTCATTAGGTGGTGTTGGGTGGGATAGGAGTCATCTCTTCTTTACATAGTCATTAGGTGGTGTTGGGTGGGATAGGAGTTATCTCTTCTTTACATAGTCATTAGGTGGTGTTGGGTGGGATAGGAGTCATCTCTTCTTTACATAATCATTAGGTGGTGTTGGGTGGGATAGGAGTTATCTCTTCTTTACATAGTCATTAGGTGATGTTGGGTGGGATAGGAGTCATCTCTTCTTTACATAGTCATTAGGTGGTGTTGGGTGGGATAGGAGTTATCTCTTCTTTACATAGTCATTAGGTGATGTTGGGTGGGATAGGAGTCATCTCTTCTTTACATAGTCATTAGGTGGTGTTGGGAGGGATAGGAGTTATCTCTTCTTTACATAGTCATTAGGTGGTGTTGGGTGGGATAGGAGTGTATCTCTTCTTTACATAGTCATTAGGTGGTGTTGGGAGGGATAGGAGTTATCTCTTCTTTACATAGTCATTAGGTGATGTTGGGTGGGATAGGAGTTATCTCTTCTTTACATAGTCATTAGGTGGTGTTGGGTGGGATAGGAGTTATCTCTTCTTTACATAGTCATTAGGTGATGTTGGGTGGGATAGGAGTTATCTCTTCTTTACATAGTCATTAGGTGATGTTGGGTGGGATAGGAGTTATCTCTTCTTTACATAGTCATTAGGTGGTGTTGGGTGGGATAGGAGTCATCTCTTCTTTACATAGTCATTAGGTGGTGTTGGGTTGGGATAGGAGTTATCTCTTCTTTACATAGTCATTAGGTGATGTTGGGAGGGATAGGAGTTATCTCTTCTTTACATAGTCATTAGGTGATGTTGGGTGGGATAGGAGTTATCTCTTCTTTAAGGATTCTCTTCCAATCCCGTTTGTTTCTTGCCAACTTTTCAACTGAAATTCTTCGCTCTTCATCTCCGGGCAAATATAAAATCCTTAAAGTGTTTGGTGCCAGCTGAGAGTAACCATACAGGATTATCTCCTGTCGATGTGCTCGTACAAGATGGGGCGGGGCGTTGCACGCGCCAAGCCGTGTTCGAGCTCCGAGACTAGAGATAATCCGTATGCCACCCTAACCCCCGGAGTCTAATAACGAATTTATCGTAGCATGAAGAAACAATAATGGTCTAACCTGCGGTCATCGCCGTGAGTGAATGAATGGAATTATTTTCAACGCACACGCGCATAATTATTTGAATGCTTGAATTTTTATTCAACTCGAGCCACTTATCGAGATGGACCAGATTGATGCGCGTTAACGTGCATTATTCTAATTTGACGCGACCTAATGCGTATTGATGCTCACTAATGCGCATTGATTTGTGTAGTGTGGACAGAGTCTAATCCAGTTGTGCAGTGTACATGATGTCATCATGATGATGTAATATTAGGATAATGACAAAGAAGAACTTCTAATGAGGTGGGGAATATCAATTAAATAAGGGTGTGCCCTACCTCTATAGGCTTCCTGATTTTCCACAAGCTTCAGAGTTTGTTGATATTTTATAAGGAGCTCTATTTGTGAGCTTTCTTGGATACAACCTTACCAGAGTTACATGCGCTCCGATGGGGACCTAGAGCTCACAGATTCCTGAGGTCACCAGTGGTCATTCCTCCTAAATCAATCTGAGGTTGATAACGAACACTTGAAACATGTTGTGTGCATTTTGGAGAATACAGTATGTATAGCTGGTGTATGAATTGAAGACTCGATTATAGACAAAATTTAAAAAATTCCATAATAAGCATTGGCAAGTTGTAGTAATTGTTGTGATATAAGATTCTGACTTTGGCACAAGCCATCCGTACATCAAATTCTCCTAATTTTTCCCTTCGCAGCGAGTCAAGGATGTGATCTTGGGGTCCAATCCCCTGCTCGAGAGCTTCGGTAACGCCAAGACAGTGAGAAACAACAACTCCAGTCGATTCGTAAGTTGGCTGGATGCCTTACCAGCAGGTATCCTCCGAGGAGGAGGGGGAGTTCTCCCTGTGGTTTTCATGGGATTGCCTTTATCATGGGCACACAGCAAATTTGTCATGTTCAGTCAGTGGTGAGTTGCTCACCGCTGTTGGTCTGTGTGGGGGACCTGTGGAGTCAGTCAGTGGTGTAGTCGCTCACCGCTGTTGGTCTGTGTGGGTGACCTGTGGAGTCAGTCAGTGGTGTAGTCGCTCACCGCTGTTGGTCTGTGGCGGGGGGGGACCTGTGGAGTCGCGTTGTTGCAGTGGCTTCCACTTCACTCTGTGCTGTCCTCCCACTCGGGAATGCGTACTACACATGTGTCTGTTCATCTACATGTTTGTTTGTTCACCTACATGCATGTGTATGTTTATTTGCTTTCATGCACATGTGCATGTTCACGCAATTCACATGTACATGTGTGTTCACCTACATACATGCACATGTGTATGTTCATCTACATGAATGCATGCATGTAGATGTGCATGTTCACCTAATGCACATGTACATGTTCACCTAATGCACATGTACATGTGTGTTCACCTACATACATGCACATGTGAATGCCACCTGCATGCCACCTGCATGGGCATATGTGTTTGCTTGCATGCACATGTGTGTTCACCCACATGCACATGCTGTTGTAGGGGAAGTACATGGAGATCCAGTTCTCCAGAGCAGGCCAGCCAGACGGTGGGAAGATTTCAAACTTTCTCCTGGAAAAGGTGAGATTTATTGCCGCAGTAACAGCCTGTGCCATGCTAGCTACCAAGGTAACTGTCTTGTGCAATGTCAATGTTTAAATGACTGCTACGTAGCATGAGAGGATGAGGGGTGTGGCAATGATGAGAGGAGGGTGTGGCAATGATGAGAGGAGGAGGGTGTGGCAGTGATGAGAGGAGGAGGGTGTGGCAGTGATGAGAGGAGGAGGGGTGTGGCAGTGATGAGAGGTGTGTGGCAATTATGAGAGGAGGAGGGGTGTGGCAATGATGAGAGGAGGAGGGGTGTGGCAATGATGAGAGGAGGAGGGGCGTGGCAATGATGAGAGGAGGAGGGTGTGGCAGTGATGAGAGGAGGGTGTGTGGCGATGGTGAGAGGAGGAGGGGTGTGGCAGTGATGAGAGGAGGAGGGGTGTGGCAATGATGAGAGGAGGAGGGGTGTGGCAGTGATGAGGAAGAGGAGGGGCGTGGCAGTGATGAGAGGAGGAGGGGTGTGGCAAGTAGGAGGAGGGGCTGAGGAGGAGGAGAGTTTGGGAATGAGAAGGATGGCTGTAGCAATGATGGGCAGAAGAGAAGGGTGTGGTGATGAGGGTTAGGGGTGTGGCTAGGATGTCTATAACTGTGATGATCCGACATCAACAAGGATTGGTGTTATGGTGATACACTTCTCTCCTTATACAGTCGCGTGTGGTGGGGCAGAATGAGGCAGAACGCTGTTTTCACATCTTTTACCAGCTAATAACAGGGGCAGACCAGGAGATGAGAGGTGCGGCACAGTGAATGTGTTGAACGTGTGTGTCCATTAACTGTGGCAGTGACTGCTAAAGCACCACATTCACCTGATCAGCACAAGACGTAGCCATGACAATGCATATGTCACATGACTACCATATGTCTGGTCACATGATGTGTCAATTTGGTGTCACAGAGAGCTTGGGCATAGCCAATGTGGACTACTACTGGTACCTGAACCAAAGTGGGACTTACAATGTCGAAGGCACTGATGACAAGAAGGACTTCGAAGAAACTTTGGTGAGAGCGATGAAACTTTGGTGAGACTGATGAAACTTTGGTGGGAGTGATGAAACTTTGGTGGGAGTGATGAAACTTTGGTGAGAGCGATGAAACTTTGGTGAGAGTGATGAAACTTTGGTGAGAGTGATGAAACTTTGGTGAGAGCGATGAAACTTTGGTGAGAGCGATGAAACTGGTGAGAGCGATGAAACTTTGGTGGGAGTGATGAAACTTTGGTGAGAGTGATGAAACTTTGGTGGGAGTGATGAAACTTTGGTGAGACTGATGAAACTTTGGTGGGAGTGATGAAACTTTGGTGGGAGTGATGAAACTTTGGTGAGAGCGATGAAACTTTGGTGAGAGTGATGAAACTTTGGTGAGAGTAATGAAACTTTGGTGAGAGTGATGAAACACTTACCTCCCACCCTCCCACTATCACCTCTCTCCCCTTCATCGCACTATCACTTTTCCCCCCTCCTCTCCCTCGCCTTCCCTTCTCCCCCTCCCCCCCTCCTCCCCTCCTTCTGTAGCATGCCATGGAGGTGATGCACATCAGCGGGGAGACTCAAGCCAATGTGCTCAACATCGTAGCTGGCATTCTTCATCTGGGTAACATAGCCTTCACTGAGGTCAACAACTATGCAGTCCCAGAGGATGATGGATGTGAGTGATCTGCTTGGTCTGTTGGGATAGCTACGTGCTGTACCTGTATCACTGGTGGGAGGAGGGGGAGGGGCTCTAGTGCATTAATAGTGTTTGTATTATGTATTATATGACCTGTGCTGCATGATATTGCCTTACCTGCCTTATTGGCATCCATGCTGCATGATATTGCCTTGCCTGCCTTCTTCTTGGCATCCATGCAGCATTGCTGCATGATATTGCCTTACCTGCCTTCTTGGCATCCATGCTGCATGATATTGCCTTACCTGCCTTCTTGGCACCCATGCTGCATGATATTGCCTTGCCTGCCTTCTTGGCATCCATGCTGCATGATATTGCCTTACCTGCCTTCTTGGCACCCATGCATGATATTGCTGTACCAGCCTTCTTAGTACACATAGCTGGGCTATGTACAAGACTTTTGACAATTCTGTTCGAACAAAGAAATGGCTAATGTTGACTAGCCCTTCAGGGACAAAACCATCAAGTAGTAGCAAGTGTTAAAAAACTTGTGGTTACCACTTTATAGCTCCATAGATTCTGCAAACTTCGTAGTATGGACTTGATATATAGCTCAAAAGATAGGTTTCTCTGTGAGCTCTCTTTTGATACTAAAGGTATAACTATAGCCAAGTTACTGGAGCTACAAGTGGAGGGACCTCAAAAACCTGAATGCCTGATTTCTCTGCATAAATATCTCCAAGTGCTAGGGAGTTGAAATTAGCACCAGTGGCTAGAGGAAGCCCTACTCTATACAACGTTGTTTCATTAGGCGCTAAAACTTAACTCATTTACTGGTGTAAGCGTATATATACACCACAAGCTATTAAGTGAATTTAAAAATCGATTAAAATTTTTTTGATCTTAGGGTTAAAAAATATCCAGAAGAAGCTGAACGATCCAAGAGAGCCAACTTCTTCCTGGTCAGGGTCACCACTGGAACTGGCCTCTCTTCAGACATTTTCAATTGATTGCAAGGTAAGTGAAGGTTCACAGATGGCGCTACAGCCACCTTCAGGATCCGAGATACTCACTAATCCAAAGGAAGGAAACAGCAAGTAACTTTTTAGTGCGGAGATAAACATTAAACTTGCCTGACGTGGCTGCTGTACCAGGCTGTTGTTCAGCCGCTAGCGGAGCTTTTTCTTCTAGTCCTTCTCACTCTTCTTCACTACGTGGCATTCCTTGTTTAAAATATTTCTCCTTCCTCTTCCCCAGTGTGATCCTTTCCAGCAATTCTTGGTAACTGACGTTTCTAAAAAACGTGATCTAAAAAAAAAGGGGTCTCCTTTCCGGTTGCTCAGTACAGCCCCCCACTTGTCAATTCATTGCGCAAATGACTGGTAAGGTTGTGAGTGAAATTGGCTACATTTTGGTATATAAAAAGTGTATTTGAGGTTGGCGATCATCGCCGACCGCCCGACTGTAGACGGGTTAGACTGGGAAAGAACCTTTTTCGAACGTGAAGTGAAATGAAATGCTGCTGCACTGTATAAAAATGGCTATATCTTCTGATAGAAGTATTCACTTGCTCTGAAACTTGAAACTCAACCGGCAGACACTTTATAAACACTTTTGGGCCATTTTTTATTTTAATTTAAATGTACATTTTCAGCACTCCTCCCCACCTTAAGGGGGGATCAAGTCTGTGGATACACGTGGCCTCATATAAAGTACCATACCTTAAGGGGGGATCAAGTCTGTGGATACACGTGGCCTCATATAAAGTACCATATATTTGCTCGCATTCACACTAGTGTTCTGATTTATATCAAATATAGCTTGCACTGTGTGCCTTCTAATGAGTTTTCTTTTGTAATTTAGTTTGGCCTACTTTTTTCCTTCGTGATTATAGGCTCTGCGAGTGCGGACCGTAAGCCGTTTAGTAAACCATGTTCCAGCAACGACCTTTGCGAGGCTCTTATTCGGGTTATTAGTCAATCATAACGAGTACTACAAACTGACGTTTTTGAAATTTTGAAAAAATATTTTTTGTTGGATTTTATGAAGATAGCTTTATGGCATCACGTTATATTTTCTTCTGTTCATCTTTTTTAATGATCTTCTCAAACAAAAACTCAACGTCAAGTTGCAGAATATAAAATTTGCTTTTCAAATGATATAATTTTTTTAATGTAAGGATAAAAAATGTTGAAGTTATCATGAAAAATCACTTCCAAGATATCGAGCCTTCAAGTCCAAGCAGTTTCTAACCACCTTCCAGCTGCCAGAAACAACCCATGCATCACTAGAACACATCCCTTCATTACTAGAATTATGTGTGCATACAAACAAAATGTTGAAAGCAACCTATTGACTTTCACGTTCCTCTATTTTTCAGCAACAGCCCGTGTCCAACCTATATATATATATATATGTATATATATTTATACTACATCACATGATCTGTGGGTGATCTGATTGGTTAATAACTATAGGTTACATAGGCGCATAACCTACACTTTTAACCGCATGTAGTTTAGCGCATGCGCAATGTAGTATAAGTAAGATAGCCTATTCAAAATCGCGGGTTATGCACCAGTGTACCTACTCGTTTGCAGTTACATAGGCGCATAACCTACTCTTTTGAATAGGCTATCCTATACATATATATATATATATATAGATATAGATAGATATTTTTTAAAGATGCATCAGACGTGTTTTATGTTGCTTTGCAACAAACATAAACACATCATAATTTGCAGGGGCTCCCATGCCCAGGTGCATCCATCGTCATCTTCACACATGTCTTCACTCGTCCTCCAGTGATCCCTGCAAGCTTGACAATACAAAGCAAACAAAATAGAACACTCAAAGGACATGTGAGCTCCACTAAAGCAAAATAAATACCAAAGCCAACCTTCCTCCCAACATTGAAGCTCACCACACCTAAATCGACGGCAAGCCTGATACTTGTCGCACTCATATGCTCTGTCTTATCCACTCTACTCCACACTACAGAATTAAAACCTTCATTTTGATTCTGTGTGTAGCCGCCTAAACACTTGTGCAAAAGATCCTCACCTTTAGCGCAGGCTCAACTCAAAATGCCTGTAGGGCAATACTCATGTTGGGGATGTTCTGCTGTTGATATATATTTAAATTTGAATATAATAAGTTCATAGGGAGTGATGCAAAAAATATTGTGTTTTGCATCACTCCCTATGAACTTAGTTAAAAAAAACTGGTTTGAGATGTCTTTAGTGTTACCACAATTTGAATAAAAAGTAAAAATATGACACACCATGCCTGCCCTACGGGAAAATTTTCCCTTCAGTTATAAGGGAGCTTGGCTACACATTGAATACACTTATTACTACTTTCTATGACCTGTCTAAGCTTATCAAGTCATTACCCTTACCCAGTTCTCCCACAACACCCCTCTAGTCCGAAGAGGTAGAGCCGGTAGATCCTGTAGCAACACCCCAGAAGAAGCTGGACGATCCAAGAGAGCCAACTTCTTCCTGATCAGGGTCACCACTGGAACTGGCCTCTCCTCAGACATTTTCAATTGATTGCAAGGTAAGTGAAGGTTCACAGAAGGCACTACAACCACCTTCAGGATCCGATATACTCACTAACAAAGGAAACGGCAAGTAACTTTTTAGTGCGGAGATAAACATTAAACTTGCCTGATGCGGCTGCTGTAACAGGCTCAACAACAGCTGCTAGCGGGGCTTTTTCTTCTAGTCCTTCTCACTCTTCTTCGTGGCATTCCTTGTTTAAAATATTTCTCCTTTCTCTTACCCAGTGTGATCCTTTCCAGCAATTCTTGGTAACTGACGTTTCTAAAAAAAACGTGATCTAAATAAACATGCTCGCCTTTCCAGTTGCGCAGTAACCCCCCCCCCCCTTGTCAATTCATTGTGCAAATGACTGGTAAGATAATCCGTGAAATTGGCTACATTTTAGTATATAAAAAGTGTGTTTGGGGTTGGCGATCATCGCCGACCGCCCGACTGTAGACGGGTTAGACTCGGGAAAAACCTCTTTCAAACATGAAATGAAATGAACAATATGCACTGTATAAAAAAAAGGCTATATCTTCTGATAGAAGTATTCACTTGCTCTGAAACTTGAAACTCAACCGGCAGACACTTTATAAACACTTTTGAGCCCCCCCCCCCCAAAATATATACATTTTCAGCACTCTTTGCAGCTCTCTAGCACTTGGCAATCTGGAGGTATTTATGCAGAGAAATCAGGCACTCAGGTTTTTGAGGTACCCCAACAGCTACGAAAAATGTTTTAGTATCAAAAGAGAGCACAGAGAGAGACCTATCTTTTGAGCTATATATCAAGTCCATACCATGAAGTGTGCAGCACCATAAAGAGGAAACTACTAGTTTTTAAACACTTACTACTACTTTGAGGTTTGTCCCCCTTCAGTGGGTGTAGATGCGGCATGGCTACAAACAGTCTATGCCTGAACAAACAGGACCCATAATTGCCTATAATTAGGTTAACAAAGTGATCCAAATTGTTAACGAAGTGAACCATATTCAGGGTGCAGCTTAGCACGCCCTCTTTTTCTGTTTTATAAGGAGGGCTTCAGAAACACACAAAACATACAAAAGTTTATTATATTTCAGCTAAATTTTTGCTTTGACTGCTTTTAAGTATCCTAAACATTTGGGCTGGTTTTAGTCCAAAAGCACTTCCGGCATGCCTTGAATCCTTTGCTGAGGAAATATGCTGCCAGCCAAGAAACTGTTAAATACTGTGAGACTCATCTTCAAGAACTTGTCTTCAAGAACTTGTCTTCAAGAACTTGTCTTCAAGAACTTGTCTTCACGACTCATCTTCAAGAACTCTTCTTCAAGAACTCGTCTTCAAGAACTCGTCTTCAAGAACAAACTCATCTTCGAGAACTCGTCTCAAGAACTCATCTTCAAGAAATCGTCTTCAAGAACTTGCCTTCAAGAACTTGTCTTCAAGAACTTGTCTTCAAGAACGTATCTTCAAGAACTTGCCTTCAAGAACTCATCTTCAAGAACTCATCTTCAAGAACTCGTCTTCAAGAACTCGCCTTCAAGAACTTGCCTTCAAGAACTTGTCTTCAAGAACTCGTCTTCAAAAACTCGTCTTCAAAAACTCGTCTTCAAGATATTCTACCACCTTCTATCTACTTTTCCCCTCACACACAACTGGCTTTGAATAGGGCTGTTCATTATAATCTCACGACCAGAAGACTACCAGACTCCAAACTCCAAATTGTCCAAAGCTTTTCAGGGGCTAACCTGTTTCTTGATTCAGTAAAACACGCGCAAGTAGCCAGTGCAATAGGAGAGGCTCTTGTGTGTCTGCATATCGATTGAGTCTAGCTGAGTTCAGTCCAGCATGAGTTGCCCTTTTTTTTTTACTATAAAGAATAAAGAAATTATCAGTTGGGAAGCTTACTCTTGTGACACATGTGACGCATGTGTTTATGAATACATAGGCAGTAAGTAAGCATGGTAAAGAATAGCATCTATGATTGGTCAGTTCTGGTGTTACACTGAGTAACTTCTATATATACGAGGCTGCTTGACTATAGAACAATAAACAACAACAAATTGAAACAAGACAGAATGTTTAATTATTTAGAAACGAACTTGTCAGACAAGAATTTAATAATGTAGACCACAAAATTGATAGGACCCATTACCTATTAATGTAGCAAAGACCACTATTATCTGTTGTTCGTTATTTTAATGGGTAAAGGGTCCTGTAAATATTTGTGGTCTACACATTGGTATTTTCAATTTTGTCATGTGTGTGCGTGCGAGTGTGGACATTATGTACCTTTAGTAATGCATGCATGCACAGACATTGTCCCCCCCCCTCCCTCCTCCCTCCCCAGTCTTGCAGTTCCCAGCCTTTCTGCTAGGAGTGAATGCTGCCAGTCTGAAGGACAAGTTGACCGGCCGTGTTGTGGAGAGCAAGTGGGGAGGCAAGTCCGAGATCATCGACATGAAGCTGAACGTGGAGCAGGCCACCTACACCAGAGACGCCCTCTCCAAGGCACTCTACACCAGACTCTTCGACTGGCTGGTTCAGGTGAGGGCCTCTCTCTGAGAACGCGCATGGGAGAGCATATTTATCTTCTCATAGAGTGTTTCCCCCCCTTCTCTCTCTCTCTGTGTGTGTGTGTGTGTGTGTGCGCGTGTGTGTGTGTGTGTGTGTGTGTGTGTGTGTGTGGTAGTTGAAGGAAGAAGGTGTATGACGGGATCTGGGAAAAGGTCAACTGTTTATATATATATATAGAACAACAATTGCTTTAAATGGACTCCTAAGTATTCCTTTTAGGTATCTTCAGTGTGTCTAATAATGCTTAGCCTAGGCCTTCATATCTTTTGTGCAGGGGGCCTTCATATCTTTTGTGCAGGGGAGCTTTCATATCTTTTGTTGCAGGGGAGCTTTCATATCTTTTGTGCAGGGGGCAGGCTTCATATCTTTTGTTGCTGGGGGCCTTCATATCTTTTGTGCAGGGGGTTAGGTTAGGAGCTGATTCAAGTTCCATTTTCTGTAGATAATTTTGTTTTCTTTGACTCAATGCCAATAGCTCAAATTTGATCAGTTGGCCCGCTTTCCCAGACCCAGTCCCACATTGTGATCCAGTGGTCTTCAAGTACTACGCTTGCAAAAGTGTCACCATACAGTACCTCTCTCTCTTTCTCTTTCCTGATTCCCAATTGTGGGGGAGTGGGGGGAAGAAGCGATGACGTTCTAGTCTTTCTGTGTCATGTTTTATGTGTCACGTGTTGTGGATGCTTTTGGTTGGATAGTTTGGTTTTGAAGAGTGTGATTTCTGATCATGTGACTCGCATGTGACTGCATTTTTGTAGACCATCAACAAGGCTATGAAGAAGGAATCAGAGGGGTTGACTATCGGAGTCCTCGACATTTATGGCTTCGAGATTTTTATGGTAAGGACTCTGTATAAGTTTCAGACATCCTATTGGCTAGATGCAATCTAACAATGCTAGGGCTAGGGCAGTAGCTAGGGCAGTGGCTAGGGCTAAGGCAATGGCTAGGGCTGTGCCAGTAGCTAGGGCAATGGCTAGATGCAATCTAACAATTCTAGGGCTAGGGCAATAGCTAGGGCAATGGTTAGATGCAATCTAACAATGCTAGGGCTAGGGCAGTAGCTAGGGAAATGGCTAGAGTAATGCATTCTAGCAATGTCAGGATTTTGTATGCAAATAATGAACAGAACAAACATTGACAAGGTCTTCTGCTTGCCACGTTATGAGCTGTAGCACTGCCACAGTGAATTGTAGCACTGCCACAGTGAGCTGTAGCACTGCCACAGTGAGCTGTAGCACTGCCACAGTGAGCTGTAGCACTGCCACAGTGAGCTGTAGCACTGCCACAGTGAGCTGAAGCACTGCCACAGTGAGCTGTAGCACTGCCACAGTGAGCTGTAGCACTGCCACAGTGAGCTGTAGCACTGCCACAGTGAGCTGTAGCACTGCCACAGTGAGCTGTAGCACTGCCACAGTGAGCTGTAGCACTGTCACAGTGAGCTGAAGCACTGCCACAGTGAGCTGTAGCACTGCCACAGTGAGCTGTAGCACTGCCACAGTGAGCTGTAGCACTGTCACAGTGAGCTGTAGCACTGCCACAGTGAGCTGAAGCACTGCCACAGTGAGCTGTAGCACTGTCACAGTGAGCTGAAGCACTGCCACAGTGAGCTGTAGCACTGCCACAGTGAGCTGTAGCACTGCCACAGTGAGCTGTAGCACTGCCACAGTGAGCTGTAGCACTGTCACAGTGAGCTGTAGCACTGCCACAGTGAGCTGAAGCATGCCACAGCTCACTGTAGCACTGCCACAGTGAGCTGTAGCACTGCCACAGTGAGCTGTAGCACTGTCACAGTGAGCTGTAGCACTGCCACAGTGAGCTGTAGCACTGTCACAGTGAGCTGTAGCACTGTCACAGTGAGCTGTAGCACTGCCACAGTGAGCTGAAGCATGCCACAGTGAGCTGTAGCACTGCCACAGTGAGCTGTAGCACTGCCACAGTGAGCTGTAGCACTGTCACAGTGAGCTGAAGCACTGCCACAGTGAGCTGTAGCACTGCCACAGTGAGCTGTAGCACTGCCACAGTGAGCTGTAGCACTGCCACAGTGAGCTGTAGCACTGCCACAGTGAGCTGTAGCACTGCCACAGTGAGCTGAAGCACTGCCACAGTGAGCTGAGGCACTGCCACAGTGAGCTGTAGCACTGCCACAGTGAGCTGTAGCACTGTCACAGTGAGCTGTAGCACTGCCACAGTGAGCTGAAGCACTGCCACAGTGAGCTGAAGCACTGCCACAGTGAGCTGAAGCATGCCACAGTGAGCTGTAGCACTGCCACAGTGAGCTGTACCACTGCCACAGTGATCTGTAGCACTGCCACAGTGAGCTGTACTGCCACAGTGAGCTGAAGCACTGCCACAGTGAGCTGAAGCACTGCCACAGTGAGCTGTAGCACTGCCACAGTGAGCTGTAGCACTGCCACAGTGAGCTGAAGCACTGCCACAGTGAGCTGTAGCACTGCCACAGTGAGCTGTAGCACTGCCACAGTGAGCTGTAGCACTGCCACAGTGAGCTGTAGCACTGCCACAGTGAGCTGTAGCACTGCCACAGTGAGCTGAAGCATGCCACAGTGAGCTGTAGCACTGCCACAGTGAGCTGTAGCACTGCCACAGTGAGCTGTAGCACTGCCACAGTGAGCTGAAGCACTGCCACAGTGAGCTGTAGCATGCCACAGTGAGCTGTAGCACTGCCACAGTGAGCTGTAGCACTGCCACAGTGAGCTCTGCTATGCTACCTCCTACAGTATATATGCATGGAACTCAACTTTCTGCTGTTTTTATAATCGTGTGCCTGCTCTATAATCACTTTGCTAACCTATTACTACTATTACTACTATTACTATCATTACTACTATTACTACTATTACTACTATTACTACTACCAGTAACTAATGCAATGCAAGGCGTTGAGTGGCGAGAGAAGGTGTGATGGAGAAAGGGAAAAAATAACCCCCCCCAAACAACAACAAAACAACAACAACAAAACAAGAAGAAGAAGCATCAATTATTTTAGCCTGTTTCTTTTAGATTGAATGCTCAGCGCTATACTGATCTGTACATTATGATGTTGTCATACGTACTTGGGAAGATTCCAAACTGGTGCAATGCTGAACAGTTCTGATATGGGAATGTGCATTTGGATGGTTGTGGGGGGAGTTTTGTTAAGAGGACTTGGAAGCAGCTTCCCTTGAAGATGGGGAGCATGCTACCCCAAGAGTGAGCTCACCAGACAAAGCTCTCTGCAGGAATCCTCAGAGAACTAAAGGGAAGACCATGCGGAAGCTGACAAGAACTTATAGTTTGCATGACACACTTTAGTGTGTTTGGAATGCTCTCCAACATAGCACATCTCATCTCCATTGACTCTTATGTCAGTCATTCTTCCTTACATGCCAACTACATGTGTTGACCTTAGTTACCCCTAGTTACCAACGTTTGGTTCTGCATTGTCGTGATAATAATCCCACTCCCGTAGATAGAGACAGGTTATGAATTGAGTAGCTACGTCAGAGTGGAACAAGTGTGTCTTTTCCTGGCAGCTATTAACTGTGCAGTCTTTTTCAATTACCCATGCAGCCATTCTCAATTACCCGTGCAGCCATTCTCAATTACCCGTGCAGCCATTCTCAATTACCCATGCAGCCAGTTGTTCCCCTCTCGCTTTGCATTTCTTTTGTCGATCTTTCTCTTTACGTTGAAGTTGACATGAGCCTAAGGCAGGGACCTGTTCACTGGTGAACGTACAGTACAACATACATACATAGATACATACGTACATACATATGTACGTATGTATGTATGTATGTATGTATGTCAGGTGTGGCAGTACCAAGTTTTCCACCAACTTCCACTGAGGTCGCTTTGGTCTCCAACTATGTACTATACCACTTTACTACCTCTACTACTACTATTACTACTACTACTGCTACTACTACAGACTACTATACTACTCTACTACACTATAGTACTACTACTACTACTACTACTACTACTACTACTATACTACTATGACTACTACTATATACTACTACTACTTCAAATGTCTGAGAGCTACAGCCACTGTCAGAGCTGCAGGCACTGCCAGAGCTGCAGGCACTGCCAGAGCTGCAGGCACTGCCAGAGCTGCAGGCACTGCCAGAGCTGCAGGCACTGCCAGAGCTGCAGGCACTGCCAGAGCTGCAGGCACTGCCAGAGCTGCAGGCACTGCCAGAGCTGCAGGCACTGCCAGAGCTGCAGGCACTGCCAGAGCTGCAGGCACTGCCAGAGCTGCAGGCACTGCCAGAGCTGCAGGCACTGCCAGAGCTGCAGGCACTGCCAGAGCTGCAGGCACTGCCAGAGCTGCAGGCACTGCCAGAGCTGCAGGCACTGCCAGAGCTGCAGGCACTGCCAGAGCTGCAGGCACTGCCAGAGCTGCAGGCACTGCCAGAGCTACAGGCACTGCCAGAGCTACAGGCACTGCCAGAGCTACAGGCACTGCCAGAGCTACAGGCACTGCCAGAGCTACAGGCACTGTCAAGGTAAACACTGAATTACAACACTGCCAACACGGAGGACCGAGCACACCTCGACATCGCAGCTAATGGTGTGTGGGGTGGCTGCTTTGAGAGAACATTTGTGGATGTGCAAGTGTTTAACACACATGCTCCACCCACACCAATGCCCCTCCCCCTCACCCACATGCTCCACCTACAGCAATGCCACTCCCCCTCACCCACATGCTCCACCTACAGCAATGCCACTCCCCCTCACCCACATGCTCCACCTACAGCAATGCCACTCCCCCTCACCCACATGCTCCACCTACAGCAATGCCACTCCCCCTCACCCACATGCTCCACCCACAGCAATGCCCCTCCCCCTCACCCACATCTCCACCTACAGAAATGCCACTCCCCCCTCACCCACATGCTCCACCCACAGCAATGCCCCTCCCCCCTCCCCCCTCACCCACATGCTCCACCTACAGCAATGCCACCCTCTCATCTTGTTACAAGAGGCATGAGAAGAGAGCACATGTGCAGAGAGTAGGGGAAGTCGAACACAGCTCGTTCACTTCCATTGTCCTGTCAGCAGCGGGTGGGATGGCCAATAAGGTAACTCATTTTATGGCATCCCACCTAGCTGCGACGTGGGTCAGCATTACAGACCCACCATGTCCTGGCTCCGCTGCCAAATAACATTCTCCCTGCTGAGATCGGCCATTCAATGCCTTCGAGGCGCATGTTCCAGTGCCGGACATGCACCAGAGATTTATCCCCCCAATAGACCTTGTGACCTCTTGAATCACAAATCCCTACAGACTATTAGCTGGCAATGTTATTTTCTTCGCTTGCAATACATAACTTGCACTCATGTAGGGTCTTGTAGGGTCTGTGACAATGTAATAACAACAACTACTACTACTACTACTATACTACTACTACTACTATTATACTACTACTATACTAATACTATACTACTGCTATACTACTACTATACTACTACTACACTACTACTACACTACTACTACTACTACTACTACACTACTACTACTACTAATACACTATTACTACTACTATACTACTTTATTACTACAACCACTACTACTATACTACTACTACTACTATTACTACTGCTACTACATGTACTACTATGCTACTACTACTACTACACTACTATTATTACTACTACTACTACTATAATAGTACTACTAGTATACTACTACTACTTTACCACTACTATTACTACTGCTACTACATGTACTACTATGCTACTACTACTACTACTACACTACTATTACTACTACTACTACTACTACTACTACTACTACTACTACTACTACTACTAGACTACTACTATACTACTACTATTGCTACTACTACTATACTACTACTACTACTACTACTACTACTACTACTACTACTATACTGCTACTAAACTAATACTACTACTACTATACTACTATATACTACCACTACTACTACTACTACTACTACTACTACTACTACTACTTTTGTAGTGAATAGCCCTCAGCTGCTGTACAAATGTGCATAGAAATAAAATGAGCACACTGATATTGATTGATGTGTCTCCTAACAATATCTACCTAACACTTGGGATGGGCTAATAACAAACAATTTATTTTAAATTTTAACGCGGCAAACTTAAGGCGTTTCAAAGCTATGGTGGATTCTGACCTTGCAATTCAACTTGTCTGGAACACATTTTGCCGATCCTTTTCATTGCAAACTCATTGTCCCAACTTTCTCAGCTGATTCCCACGATTCATTGGAATCCTTGTTTTCGGATACTGTCAATAACTTTACCATAGTTTATTCAATTTTTTTTTGTGTGTGTAAGTGTGTGCCATTCGAGAGCTCTTGTAGTGCTCTATGATGAGCGTGTTTCAGACCCCACCCACCCCACCCTCTACACATTAAGAAGTTGTGGTCATCAGGAGAGGTGACCATAGAGTCTTGTATCAGTTTTTCCCATGCGGTTGCCACCACGATTTAATTAACCGGGGGCTTGTGGAGCCAAATCCATTCTGCTGATCTCATAGCTGAATGTTTCAGGAAGCACTTGGATCCCATCACACTGGGGAGCTATGCTCGATATTGTTGGCTGTAACTTCTAAGAAAACATGCCCCTATAAAGACATTCAACATACCATTGGAATGACACACACTTACAACTTGGTACCAATAGAATAAGCAACAACTTGGTACCAAAATTACCTGCACAGAGGAATGGGGGGAAAAGTTACGACGATGACAACTTTTTGTCGTTTGAGGTATTGTCTCCCTTTACCTAACCTCTCTCACTCACACAAAAAGAAGCACGACTGTTTATTTTGCACCGTTAAGATTTGCAGCCTTATTGATGATCTCTCACCTTTTTATTGCGACATCTATACTAGAAAAATGGGTTTGAGCAGTTCTGCATCAATTTTGTGAACGAGAAGCTGCAGCAGATCTTCATCGAGCTGACGCTGAAGGCAGAGCAGGAGGAGTATGTCAACGAGGGAATCCAGTGGACCCCTATTGATTATTTCAATAACAAGATTGTCTGTGACCTCATTGAGAGCAAGGTGGGTGTGGTCACTGGGATGTTGTTGATACACATATTAGTCTCTCTTCGTATGTGTGCATGTCTAGCGCCCTCCTGGCGTGATGTCGGTGCTAGATGACATTTGTTCCCAAATGCACGGACAGTCTGAAGGAGCAGATTCAAAGCTATTGGAGGTAAACTGTGTGTATGTGTGTGTGTGTGTATGTGTGGTGTATGTGTGTGTGTGTGTGTGTGTGCATGCGTGCACAAATGTGTGACTTTATACTCTACTGCATGGCTGTGGGGCTGCAGTGAGAGTGAGTGTCTGTGGGGCTGCAGTGAGAGTGAGT
Organism: Cladorhizidae sp. MBARI D1340-BT2; assembly: GCA_028752905.1. Classification (NCBI taxonomy): domain Eukaryota; kingdom Metazoa; phylum Porifera; class Demospongiae; order Poecilosclerida; family Cladorhizidae; species Cladorhizidae sp. MBARI D1340-BT2. Next base: position 8,144,486 of record JAQNBH010000009.1, read on the forward strand.
GTCTGTGGCTGTGGGGCTGCAGTGAGTGTCTGTGGCTATGAGGCTGCAGTGAGAGTGAGTGTCTGTGGGGCTGCAGTGAGAGTGAGTGTCTGTGGGGCTGCAGTGAGAGTGAGTGTCTGTGGGGCTGCAGTGAGAGTGAGTGTCTGTGTGGCTGCAGTGAGAGTGTGTGTGGCTGTGGGGCTGCAGTGAGAGTGAGTGTCTGTGGGGCTGCAGTGAGTGTCTGTGGCTATGAGGCTGCAGTGAGAGTGAGTGTCTGTGGGGCTGCAGTGAGAGTGAGTGTCTGTGGGGCTGCAGTGAGAGTGAGTGTCTGTGGCTGTGGGGCTGCAGTGAGAGTGAGTGTCTGTGGCTGTGGGGCTGCAGTGAGAGTGAGTGGCTGTGGGGCTGCAGTGAGAGTGTGTGTCTGTGGCTATGAGGCTGCAGTGAGAGTGAGTGTCTGTGGGGCTGCAGTGAGAGTGAGTGTCTGTGGGGCTGCAGTGAGAGTGAGTGTCTGTGGCTATGAGGCTGCAGTGAGAGTGAGTGTCTGTGGGGATGCAGTGAGAGTGAGTGTCTGTGGGGCTGCAGTGAGAGTGTGTGTCTGTGGCTATGAGGCTGCAGTGAGAGTGAGTGTGTGTGGCTGCAGTGAGAGTGAGTGTCTGTGGGGCTGCAGTGAGAGTGAGTGTCTGTGGGGCTGCAGTGAGAGTGAGTGTCTGTGTGGCTGCAGTGAGAGTGAGTGTGTGTGGCTATGGGGCTGCAGTGAGAGTGAGTGTGTGGGGCTGCAGTGAGAGTGAGTGTGTGTGGCTGTGGGGCTGCAGTGAGAGTGAGTGTGTGGGGCTGCAGTGAGAGTGTGTGTCTGTGGCTATGAGGCTGCAGTGAGAGTGAGTGTCTGTGGGGCTGCAGTGAGAGTGAGTGTCTGTGGGGCTGCAGTGAGAGTGAGTGTCTGTGGCTATGAGGCTGCAGTGAGAGTGAGTGTCTGTGGGGATGCAGTGAGAGTGAGTGTCTGTGGGGCTGCAGTGAGAGTGTGTGTCTGTGGCTATGAGGCTGCAGTGAGAGTGAGTGTCTGTGGGGATGCAGTGAGAGTGAGTGTCTGTGGCTGTGTGGCTGCAGTGAGAGTGAGTGTCTGTGGGGCTGCAGTGAGAGTGAGTGTCTGTGGGGCTGCAGTGAGAGTGAGTGTCTGTGTGGCTGCAGTGAGAGTGAGTGTGTGTGGCTATGGGGCTGCAGTGAGAGTGAGTGTGTGGGGCTGCAGTGAGAGTGAGTGTCTGTGGCTGTGGGGCTGCAGTGAGAGTGAGTGTCTGTGGGGCTGCAGTGAGAGTGTGTGTCTCTGGCTATGGGGCTGCAGTGAGAGTGAGTGTCTGTGGCTGTGGTGAGTGAGAGTGTCTGTGGAATGGTGATTAGTTCTCCCTGAAGGACTGGAACTGGTTATCGTTGAAACCAAAAAAACCAAGAGCAGTTTAAAAAGGTAGCCTTACTGGAAGTTGAAGGCACAGATGTTGAGTAGGTAAGTAACAATAGATTTCCTCTGAAGAAGCTGTACCTATAGTGTACTGCTGAGCGTTGAAGTGGGAGGTAGTGAGCCTCTTGTGTAGGCCATGGAGACCTGAAGCCCTGTCCTGTCTGTGAGTGCAAACATAGGGACATAGGGTTGGTATTTATGTCAGCAGGTTCATGATTACTTCCTCTTGTTGTGTGTGATTTCCACCATTCTCTACGATACCTTTCTTCCTCTCCTCTCCCTTACAACGTGTCCCTTTCCCTCCCCTCCCTCCCACACTCTGTCTTCTTCTTCTCGCCTCCCCCTTCCTCCCCCTGACCTTCTCTCCTCCCCCTTCCTCCCCCTGACCTTCTCTCTTCCTCCTTCCTCCCCCTAACCTTCTCCTCTTCCTCTTCCTACTTCTGTTTTCCTTACATCATTTTCTTCTCCTTCTCTCCCCTTGTCTGCCTCCTTCCTGTCCTTCTCACTTCTCTGTCCTTCTTCCTCCATCTGTCTTTGTTCCCCCCCTACACACACACACACACTCCTTTCTGCCAACTCTCCCAAAATCCTCTCTCTTGCTTCCTCTATCTCTCTCCTCCCCAACCCCCTCCCATCTCTCTCCCCTTCCTCCTCCTCCTCCTCCTCCTCACTACGTCCATGTATCTCCACTCAGAAACTGCAAGGTGTGCAGCTGCCAGGTCAGGAGCACTACGTGGGGTTTGCTGCAGGGTTCACAGTGCAGCACTATGCAGGAAAGGTCACGTATGAGGTGGCCGGTTTCTGTGATAAGAACAGAGACGTGCTCTTCAAGGACTGCATCGAACTTATGCAGGGCAGCCAAAAGTGAGCACTAGATCTTCCATTATTATTGTGTTGTCGCCATCACCAACATCACCACTACCATCACCACCACCACTACCACCATCACCACCATCACCATCACCACCACCACTACCACCACCACCACCACTACCATCACCATCATCATCACCACCACCACCATCACCACTACCATCACTACCATCACCATCACCACCACCACCACCACCACCACCACTACCATCACCATCATCACCACCACCACCACTACCATCACCATCGACATCATCACCATCGACACCACCACTACCATCACCATCGACACCACCACCACCACCACCACACTACCATCACCATCATCACCACCACCACTACCATCACCAACGACACCACCATCACCATTGACACCACCACCACCATCACTACCATCACCATCATCACCACCACCACCACCACTACCATCACCAACGACACCACCATCACCATTGACACCACCACCACCATCACTACCATCACCACCAATACCACCACCATCACCACCACCACCATCACCACCACCACCATCACTACCATCACCATCGACACCCTGGTTTCCCCCCACCCCCAATTTTTTTTTGCTACCTCCTTAAAGAGATTAAGCTAACAAAAGGAGCCAACGAGCTAATCGTTTAGTAATTAACCCTCTCACCACTAAGTTCCAAGAGCAATTATCTCAGAGCAATTACTGTTAATAAATCAATATTTTCCCATTGCAATTAAGTTTCATGATACCACCATTGTTGACAACATTTTGGTAAAAAGAATTTGACCATACTATGAATATGATTATAGAAAGACTAGCACATGTTTATTAGGCAGGGTAGTAAGTGGCGGTCATGGGAGGAAGAGGCAGTCATGGGAGGAAGAGGCAGTCATGGGAGGAAGAGGCTGTCATGGGAGGAAGAGGCTGTCATGGGAGGAAGAGGCAGTCATGGGAGGAAGAAGCAGTCATGGGAGGAAGAAGCAGTCATGGGAGGAAGAAGCAGTCATGGGAGGAAGAAGCAGTCATGGGAGGAAGAAGCAGTCATGGGAGGAAGAAGCAGTCATGGGAGGAAGAAGCAGTCATGGGAGGAAGAAGCAGTCATGGGAGGAAGAAGCAGTCATGAGAGGAAGAAGCAGTCATGAGAGGTGTAGAGGAGGCAGTAGCATGTGTGCAGCAAATGTGATGGTGCGTGTGTAGAGATGTCTCCATTCACCACACCTTGCGATATTGTACAGTATGCACACGCATAACTACTCCTAGACACCGGGAAAATGGTGGGAAGAGCGAGGGAAACTGTCGAGGGTGTTTCCAGAACTGGAGTGGTTTGAACTGGAATGGCCAGGACAGGAGTGGGGCATGTCAGGTGATCGCAGAGGAAAGTGGGTGGAGCTGGAGCCTCATCGTCCATCAAATCTGCCAAACAATATTATTTCTCAACACAAAAAAATTCAACACATGTCAAAACATGATATTAAAACCCATAAAAGTATGTCTGGGCTATAAATAGATTTATGACGCCGCTTTACACAACATTTGAAAGTTCAAATACGGTCAGATTTAAATAAAATTAACAAGTTAGATGAATCCTCCCCAGCTAACAGGCTAATGCTATAGCTAAATGCTCCCACGCCTTCCTTGTCCATCTCTCTAGCAGAGTCTTGATTAAAAGACCACAGCTCTTTGCTGTCTTTATCTATGCAAGAACCAAGTGAAGTGGACATTGATTCGGTGGCCCGACGAGCTGCAGTCAGCATTCCTAGATAACTATACATGGCTTCACCTTCTTACTCACCACAATCTTCCTCAGGAAGGGCCATGTCATATCTGGTGATGGTTGTCCAAGGTTTCATTTCTCGTTCATTGCGATGGCCATCAAGATTGCGGATCGTCTGCGGAAAAAAGAGTTTTCCAGATGGTTGCTGACGCCTCCCGGACTCAATATTCGCTGCAGGCGGAAAGCAATGATGATGGATATAAAATATTATATAGTGATGACCAATGGTGTGATTTTTTAAACATATTTTTGAAAATTGCTCCGCCATATGGCACTTCCAGCAGTGAGAGGGTTGAAGTGGATAAGCCAGAGAAAGCCTTTTAAATTAATCAGCCATAAAGTCGACACGAGCTTGCAAGAAGAACTCACCTACTCCAGTCAGAGAAGTAGACAATGTTTATGTTCTTTAAAAATGCTTAAGATTCCCTCATTCAAATTTTGCTGCATCAGTTTCACGCCCTTCAACGGATATCGTCATGAGCGGTGCTGCACTACTACAGTCTGCTAGGCAATTGCCTAGCCTTGTTCTTATCATGACTAAATGATCGTTGCGCAGAGGCAGTGCCTACTGGAAGCACCAGCACAATGTTCACCAGTTTAAAAGTTTCTGGAAATGTACAAGCATAACATCTCCATGAACTCTCGGTTGACATAATATCACCTTCTCAATAATCAACTTCAAATTGTATTCACTCGACGTTTCGACTAGATGCTCTAGCCTTCATCAGGAATTCCTGATAACATGTTTGCATTGCATCTTTATGTCTTGCACAGATGGAGGGCTGGTGTTCTTAGACATCATAACCTTCTTCTCTTGGAAAATCGCTCTCTTAAAAACCTGCAATCTCTTAGCAATTCTTATTGATCAATAATAGCAAGAGAGGATCAACTCCTTCAAACGTTTTGCTTTTCCTCCATAGAAGTTAGCCAAGGTTGACAGCTGCGAGTTACCATATGCTCCGAGAAATGTCTCGTCATGGGGAAGAAGAGCTGGGATAAATACTGAGGCTGAGACAACCAGCTCAGCTACACTGAGTAGTATTTGATATCACTCTATAAAGATAGGAAGAGTCACTTGTACTCAAAACTGTTGAACTGACAAAGGAGTTGACCTCTGTACTGTTGGTCCCCTACATCCTAGGACTGTTATTCCATGCTCAGTTTCCATGTTAGATATGGCCGCCTCAGCTACAGTGCATCAACTGGTGTTTGATATGGCCTCCTCAGCTGCAGTGCATCAACTGGTGTTTGATATGGCCTCCTCAGCTACAGTGCATCAACTCGTATCACACTCCTGGTGGAATGATCAAGTGTGCTCTTGAGCATGAAGGGAAGTTTTCTGAAGTCAGCTGTCTTCTTCTGCATGAACAAGTTTAAGTGAGCAAGGGCACTAAGAACTTCTGATAAAGAGGTCACTGCTTCATAGATGAAGCCGTATGCTTCCGAGGTGAGGTCGTACACTACTAACTTTGTTAGAGTATACAACTTTTTGCATTTTCTCACCATTTCGAGGCCTTCTCCGGTCCATCTATTTAGAGCACTAGCCATGTCTTCGACACAAGTCATCCCTGTAAATCAAGGCCGACTTAACAGCAGAAGAAAGCAAGCTAGCTGAAGAAAGCATGCCTAATTTGTGTACTCGAAGCCAGCATAACGAACAAAGGGTTAGTGCATGGACCTAGCTCACTGCAAAGGCTTGCTTTGCCCTCTACAACTAGCACAGTCTGGACTTATCACTGCCACAGGTCTATAACTGAAGGAGGTTTAGCCATTGGTGTATTTAAAAAAATCATTGTTATCTTGCCAAAGACTGCCTATATGTATCTCAATTAACCTTCCACCTCTTTTGGTGCGGTTTTCTCAAATCCGGTCACATATAAGCAATCCAAATGTCAATTGCTTCAATCAACAGCTTGGCACTGAATCTTGATGAGTACTGGGCACCGAATCTTGATGAGTACTGGGCACTGAATCTTGATGAGTACTGGGCACTGAATCTTGATGAGTACTGGGCACTGAATCTTGATGAGTACTGGGCACTGAATCTTGATGAGTACTGGGCACTGAATCTTGACGAGTACTGGGCACTGAATCTTGATGAGTACTGAACATTTAATGTTCAGTACTCATCATTAATGGCCCTTCACTAAGATGCTTTCCAAGCAATTCGTCACCATTTAAAGCACTTTGAACTCAATTGGTTGAGTGTGGAGTGGCATTCCTAGCCAAGAAATGTGTGGATGTCATAAGATTAAGAATAACTTCACGATTCCTCATCTCCAGCTCTTGGGCTTGTTGAGCTGCACTGCACATTGCATTTCTGCTGCTCTGCTTGCTTAGCCAGTAGTGCTATAATTAATGAGTTACAGTGCCATTTAGATCCACATGTATGCTGTTTCAGTAGTGCTGTGGCTTGCTTCAAATCAATAATTCCTTTATGCACTTGGAGGTCGTCTTACCCAGTTCTTTCTAGGAGTACAAAACATGCCTGCCACTTGAGGGTCTTCACACTGAACCCAAGGATGAACGAACTTTCTCCCAATCTTTCTTGTAGCTAAGCTTAGCTGTTGTTTGTAGTGTTTCTTCTTCAATGGTGCAGATAGTTTATTATTAGGAGACATGGCATGCTCTTGTCCTTTCTGCATGGCCAGTGAGTCAGACTCTTCGCTACTAGATGTATCTGACTATTCCTTCCTCTGAGTTCTCTTTCCTTGATGTCCATTATGTTCTCCTAATAATTAGCTGAGAAGGATAATTAGCTGAGAAGGAGTAGAAAAAATGGTAGCCAGTTCCACTGCCAATATTAAATTACAGCTGCAAAGATTTACATTCCACTGCCAGCATTAAAATGCTAGGTGTTAACTATAGTCCCAGAAGTTGTGGTGGGTGTGGCTTTGTATGTGTGAGGTGTTCTTGGGTAACATGTGCCAGGATTACCTGTGACCACCTACAACTTCCTATGTGCTGTTGAGTCCACCAAACACAAAAGTCTAGTGTGAAAGAAGATGCGATAACAACCCCTTTCCACCTTCTTGACAAAAATACATCCCAGACTACCATCATTATCACCATCACTATCATCACTATGTCACCACCACTATCACTACCGTCACCATTATCTGGCCTTCATTTAGTGTGAGGGGGGGGGGGGGAGGGGGGGGGAGGGGGAGGAGCAAAAGTCGAGTATTAAAACAACGAGCTAGGGGGATCAGGGGGGTGCCCCCCAGAATTTTTAATTTTAAACCCTCTGTGAGTGCATTTGCTGGTGCTGATAGACAGAATTAACACCCACTTAGTTGTGTATTGGGATGCACTTTTTCTGCATGGTCAGCATCTTAGAGTTAAGTAGTACTTTATAAACTTCCTAAAAATAGAGATGATGGAGTTCCAAAGTGGTAACTCGGTTAGTTACATCATACTTACACCGGCTGACTATATGAAGGGCTCACGGGTTTAGTTTGCCAAAGTGTTTGTTCTCAAAGACAAATGCATCTTGTTCTTATTTCTAGTATACCATCTGCAGCCCGTCAGCTCATGTAGTAGTATTTCAGGTGTGGAAGATCTATTGCTTTTACTCTTGCTGGGAGGAAGGTCATGTTCCAGAGGAGAATTTCCTGGAGGTCATCCACTTGCAGAAAGCTGATGCACAGAGTATCTACTCGGCTCTAATTGAATGCTTGAAACAGAAAAAACTTCAAGTGAGCAGAATTATGGGGATGGGATTTGATGGAGATTTGATGGAGCAAGTACATTTTCAGGAAAGAAAACTTGAGTTCCGACTCACATCACGACCCACGCACCTCGTGCCCTGTTCATGCACTGCCACTTGTTACAGTTAGCTTGAGGTCAAGCTGCTAATTCCACTCCAGGAATAAGGAATAAAGCATGTTTACAACACTCGTGGCTCTGTTGACAGTTTTCCATTATTCTCCTAAGAGAACAGAATCCCTTTTGAAGAGATCCAGCGTGTACTTGGTATGCCAGAATTGAGGATTATCAAGCCTTCTGATACTCGCTGGTTGGTACACGAGAAAACAGTAAAAGTAAGCTACTCTGCAGTCATTACTGCTCTAGTAAGCTATTCTGCGGTCATTACTGCTCTAGTAAGCTATTCTGCGGTCATTACTGCTCTAGTAAGCTATTCTGCGGTCATTACTGCTCTAGTAGTAAGCTATTCTGCGGTCATTACTGCTCTAGTAAGCTATTCTGTGGTCATTACTGCTCTAGATAACATTCATGATAGTACACTGAGCCAGAAGCATTTGGACTGTTTGCTTCTTCTGGAGATGTTCTGTCAGCACTGAGCATCTTTGATCCATGGAAAGTGCCAAGTGTGGACTCTGTCCCCCTATGGAGAAAAGTCTCTTATAGCACAGAGAGATCTGCGGAGACATTACAGGGTGAAGAAACAGTAAAAGAAGCAATGATATCACCTGACATTCATGGCTAAGCATCAAGACAACATCAAGTGTCAGTCGAAAGAACTGGTTTCAAATGAAATGTTGAAAACCATGTTCCCAAACGTGAACACACTTGCCTCCATCAGTCTGTCCATACCCAGGGGCGTACCCAGCATAGAGCGCTCGGAGCGCGCGCACCCCCCCCCCCCCCCCTAAAGTATAGAATGCAAAAAAAAAAACAAAAAAAAAGGGAAAGAAAGAGGGAAAAAAGGGAAAGAAGAAAAAAAGGAAAAAGAAGAAAAAAGGTGTGGCCAAGAGTAATCCACATGCGCGCAGGCAGTATATAACTAGAGAGCCACCTCGAGTCGTGTTTCATGAGTTCTCAAGCTAGCTCAGTGACTGTCTGGTTGATTTTTGATTTGAGCTGCCAACTATATACATCTCAGCAGAAATGCCACCAAAAAGAAGCTGAGAATTACACTTTTTGACTGCAATCAATGACAGAGAACCGACTTAATGCCCTTCTTCTGCTCTTCTGTCATAGAGACATTTCTGACAGCATAAACCTTGATAACGTCATAGACCGATTTGCAAAACTTAAGCCACGGAGAATGCTGCTACTCAATCCTCTCGACTAGTCCCATTAATCATTTATTTTTGTCATATGATGTACTTTATATAATGTAAATACCGGTGATTTGATCGGTTAGCGTATTTCTAAGATATATTTTTTAATTGGTGCCAGCCATTCTGATCACAAATTGGTTTTCCGCATGCAGCAATACACTGAATTGAGCTATATACCCTATTCTATTTGGTTTTGGCCTTGGAGAGAGCACCCCCCCTCTCTAAATCCTGGGTACGCCCCTGCATACCTGTTGCTACTGCCTCCAGAGAGAGAAGCTTAGCAGCTCAAGTGACTCCGGTCTTTCTCACACCTCATGAAAATTGCCATCATGAGTCCAGAAACAGTGACAGACAGTGAGTGATCTCGAAACAAGCGTAGATACATGGAACAGAAAGGGAAGAAAAATAGCCATTACCACCATCACTGTTCTCACCACCATTATCACCACCACCATCATCATTCAACATCTAACCACCACCCTCACCACCACTATCAGCTATACAGCTCCCACACACTTGGATGTGTGTCTTCATATGATTTATACTTGTGTATCTTTGCCTTCAGCACATTCATCCAAGGCTTGTTTCCCCCACACACTTGGATGTGTGTCTTCATATGATTTATACCGTGTATCTTTGCCTTCAGCACATTCATCCAAGGCTTGTTTCCCCCACACACTTGGATGTGTGTCTTCATATGATTTATACCGTGTATCTTTGCCTTCAGCACATTCATCCAAGGCTTGTTTCCCCCACACACTTGGATGTGTGTCTTCATATGATTTATACTTGTGTATCTTTGCCTTCAGCACATTCATCCAAGGCTTGTTTCCCCCACACACTTGGATGTGTGTCTTCATATGATTTATACTTGTGTATCTTTGCCTTCAGCACATTCATCCAAGGCTTGTTTCCTGACGACGTTAGCACTGACAAGCGGAGTAGGCCCTCGACAGTCAGCAGCAAGATTCGGGTACGTCTCTAGTGTACACTCCCTGCACATGCATGCCCACTGTATGTACGCTCCCTGCACATGCATGTCCACTGTATGTACACTCCCTGCACATGCATGCCCACTGTATGTACACTCCCTGCACATGCATGCCCACTGTATGTACGCTCCCTGCACATGCATGCCCACTGTATGTACGCTCCCTGCACATGCATGCCCACTGTATGTACACTCCCTGCACATGCATGCCCACTGTACTGTTATCAGCCATTTAGGGTTGGGCTGAGAGACGCAAGCTGCGCCTACCTAGTCTAGACAGCATTTAAAAAACAAAAACAACCGGTTGTGTATTATTTAGAACCATCAGTGCCTGGTTCATGATGCAAGCACCCACCCATAAGATTTAACTAACTTGCTCTTGGGCGCCGACTGCGTACTTTACGGTAATTGGCGAGGAAAGTCAGCCGGCTTTGGGGAGAAAGATGGGAAGTTTTTTTTACATTTCCTCGCACACGCCCCCGCAAGCTAGCCTGTTGTCCTTGTGTGTGTGTGTGTGTGTGTGTGTGTGTCATAATGAAGGTGTCCTCTTGTGACCTAGGTAATGTTTGTCCAGCATGAAATATTTACTTCTGAAATTGAATAACTGTCAATGCCATTGTGGAAGACTCTGGGGAATATGGCAGTTTGCTGTCCTAAGAAGTCTCTTAGCCCTCTGGCAATCCAGCCAGCTATAGATCTGTAGGACTATGTGCGTCTGAGAGGATGGCTCCTGTAATACTGAGGACTAGGCTTTGTAAAATATCCCTTTACCAACTCTAACAGCAAGTGTGTTGTATGTGCTCCAGCATGTGGTACTACCCACCCAAACAGCACACCGCCATTATGTCACGTGGCAGAAAACTGGGTCACTTATTTTCCAAGCCAACGAGTTTAGTACATAGTAAACTGTGACTAGAGTTTACTATACTACTAAAATAACTTACAATTGTCAAGGTAGAGTGGTTTTTTTCCAGAAATATAGTTTGGAGGGGGGAGGGGGGGAAAAACCGACTGACCCCCCAAAAGTGGTGTGTGTGTGTGTGTGAGGTGGCAAGATGAGTTCCCTAGATATCCGAGTACAATCCAGCACATCCACATCAGTCGGTGTTGCGAAGTTTCTCAGTTTATTCCCCACATGCAAGCAATGTTTATTTTCAAGGGGAAGTGGTGAACAGTTTCCTGGTGTGTGTGGGGGGGGGGGGGGGGGGGGGGTAAAATAAACCCTGAGGTGTGTACTATACGTACTCTGTGATATAAGTGACTGTGCATTGTGTGTGTGTGTGTGTGTGTGTGTGTGTAGACCCAGGCTAATGTGCTGGTGGACAAGCTGATGTTGTGCACTCCTCACTATATCCGCTGCATCAAACCCAACGAGACCAAGAAACCTCACGACTGGGAGAATGAGAGGTGATAAGCGGGGGGGGGGGGGGGGGGGGTGGCTTCATGATGGAGAGAGGGGTTAGAAGAGAGGAGAAGGGGCGCTGGTGGGAGGACGAGGGGAAGTGTACAGGAGGAGGGGAAACTTAAGAGGGTGGGGTGAGGGTGAGGGTGAGGAGAGTGATGGTGTGTGTTCGAAAGTGGGTGGGAAGAAGGGTGTGGCTAAGGAAACAATCAATTCTGTCATCCATTCTCCTGCTGCAGAGTCCGTCACCAGGCTGAGTATCTTGGCTTGAAGGAGAACATTCGAGTGAGGAGAGCTGGCTACGCATACAGGAGAGATTTTGACAAGTTTCTGAGAAGGTGTGTCAGTAGCATCATTCAGAGTACATGTACATGTGGCAGTCATGTGCAGGCCCAGTGATCATGTGAATGGTTCAGAAGACCTGGGCACACTTATCCATGACCATGGTCCACAGCCTGGGCACACTTATCCATGACCATGGTCCACAACCTGGGCGCACTTATCCATGACCATGGTCCACAGCCTGGGCACACTTATCCATGACCATGGTCCACAACCTGGGCACACTTATCCATGACCATGGTCCACAGCCTGGGCACACTTATCCATGACCATGGTCCACAACCTGGGCACACTTATCCATGACCATGGTCCACAGCCTGGGCACACTTATCCATGACCATGGTCCACAACCTTGGCACACTTATCCATGACCATGGTCCACAGCCTGGGCACACTTATCCATGACCATGGTCCACAACCTGGGCACACTTATCCATGACCATGGTCCACAGCCTGGGCACACTTATCCATGACCATGGTCCACAACCTGGGCACACTTATCCATGACCATGGTCCACAGCCTGGGCACACTTATCCATGACCATGGTCCACAGCCTGGGCACACTTATCCATGACCATGGTCCACAGCCTGGGCACACTTATCCATGACCATGGTCCACAGCCTGGGCACACTTATCCATGACCATGGTCCACAACCTGGGCACACTTATCCATGACCATGGTCCACAACCTGGGCACACTTACCCATGACCATGGTCCACAGCCTGGGCACACTTATCCATGACCATGGTCCACAACCTGGGCGCACTTATCCATGACCATGGTGGGTGCACTTATCCATGACCATGGTCCACAACCTGGGCACACTTATCCATGACCATGGTCCACAACCTGGGCACACTTATCCATGACCATGGTCCACAGCCTGGGCACACTTATCCATGACCATGGTCCACAACCTTGGCACACTTATCCATGACCATGGTCCACAGCCTGGGCACACTTATCCATGACCATGGTTCACAGCCTGGGCACACTTATCCATGACCATGGTCCACAGCCTGGGCACACTTATCCATGACCATGGTCCACAGCCTGGGCACACTTATCCATGACCATGGTCCACAACCTGGGCACACTTATCCATGACCATGGTCCACAGCCTGGGCACACTTATCCATGACCATGGTCCACAGCCTGGGCACACTTATCCATGACCATGGTCCACAACCTGGGCACACTTATCCATGACCATGGTCCACAACCTGGGCACACTTACCCATGACCATGGTCCACAGCCTGGGCACACTTATCCATGACCATGGTCCACAACCTGGGCGCACTTATCCATGACCATGGTGGGTGCACTTATCCATGACCATGGTCCACAACCTGGGCACACTTATCCATGACCATGGTCCACAACCTGGGCGCACTTATCCATGACCATGGTCCACAACCTGGGCACACTTATCCATGACCATGGTCCACAGCCTGGGCACACTTATCCATGACATGGTCCACAGCCTGGGCACACTTATCCATGACCATGGTCCACAACCTGGGCACACTTATCCATGCCCATGGTCCACAACCTTGGCACACTTATCCATGACCATGGTCCACAACCTGGGCACACTTATCCATGACCATGGTCCACAACCTGGGTGCACTTATCCATGACCATGGTCCACAACCTGGGCACACTTATCCATGACCATGGTCCACAACCTGGGCACACTTATCCATGACCATGGTCCACAACCTGGGCGCACTTATCCATGACCATGGTCCACAACCTGGACACACTTATCCATGACCATGGTGGGTGCACTTATCCATGACCATGGTCCACAGCCTGGGCACACTTATCCATGATCATGGTCCACAACCTGGGCACTCCATGACCATGGTCCACAACCTGGGCACACTTATCCATGACCATGGTCCACAGCCTGGGCATACTTATCCATGACCATGGTCCACAGCCTGGGCACACTTATCCATGACCATGGTCCACAACCTGGGCACACTTATCCAAGCCTGATATTTTCAGGTGGTAGAGATCGCATTTTGTAGAGCTACTTCAATGCTCTGAAGTTTGTAGAGATTGAAGTTAGAGTTTGAAGTTAGAGTTGGCACGTGGAAACTCACACAACTCACAATGACGATGTAATTTTGAGACTTCATCTTTTCCTTATTAAGTCGACCAAAAACGTATCGATGTTAATGAAACATTGGCTGACACTTACTCAAATATTGCCTGTTGCTACCTAATTACTACATAGCTGGTAACCAAGGTGCACAGTGATGCATGTGAGCATGTGTGTCATCATGATTACATAATGCATACAGTCTGTTTATGACGCACTTTTTCTTCTGTTTGCTTCATTCTGGGGCTTTCGTGTGTGCAGATATTCCGTCCTGACTCCTGAGACATACCCTCGATGGGATGGGCCTGTGACTGATGGAATAAGGCACCTCATGACTACCGTCAACATGGAACCGGACCAGTGGCAGCTTGGAAAATCAAAGGTTTTCGTCAAGAGCCCGGAATCAGTAAGTCATAATACAGATGGATGTGCAGAACATAGACATTCTTGTTGTTGCTGTTGTTGCTTTCAATATATTGATCTTCTTTTCCTCCTATTCTGCAGCTGTTTCTACTGGAAGAACTTCGGGAGAGAAAGTACGATGGCTTTGCTCGCAGGATACAGAAGGCCTGGAGGAGATACAAGTCGGAGCAATACTTTTATGAGCTCAAGAAGAAAGGTATGTAGAGAACAAGCAGTGGGTGCATTAGCCCCTTCCTCCTAGCGTGATGTCTGAGAAGGATATCAGGCTTGGTACAGAGGTTCTATATATGTATAGTCCAGGACACCTCTGACTGTTCACTTGCCATTGCCCACCTAATCCTAGTTACCTGTAACCCTAGAACTAGTTATAGCCCTAGCTCTAATTCTAGCCCTAGCTCTAGTTATAGCCCGAGCTCTAGTTATAGCCCTAGCTCTAGTTATAGCCCTAGCTCTAGTTATAGCCCTAGCTCTAATTCTAGCCCTAGCACTAGTTATAGCCCTAGCTCTAGTTATAGCCCTAGCACTAGTTATAGCCCTAGCACTAGTTATAGCCCTAGCTCTAGTTATAGCCCTAGCTCTAGTTATAGCCCTAGCTCTAGTTATAGCCCTAGCACTAGTTATAGCCCTAGCTCTAGTTATAGCCCTAGCACTAGTTATAGCCCTAGCTCTAGTTATAGCCTTAGCACTAGTTATAGTCCTAGCTCTAGTTATAGCCCTACACTAGTTATAACCCTAGCACTAGTTATAGCCCTAGCTCTAGTTATAGCCCTAATTCTAGCCCTAGCTCTAGTTATAGCCCTAGCTCTAGTTCTAGCCCTAGCTCTAGTTATAGCCCTAGCTCTAGTTATAGCCCTAGCTCTAGTTCTAGCCCTAGCTCCAGTTATAGCCCTAGCTCTAATTCTAGCCCTAGCACTAGTTATAGCCCTAGCTCTAGTTATAGCCCTAGCTCTAGTTCTAGCCCTAGCTCTAGTTATAGCCCTAGCACTAGTTATAGCCCTAGCTCTAGTTCTAGCCCTAGCTCTAGTTCTAGCCCTAGCTCTAGTTCTAGCCCTAGCTCCAATTATAGCCCTAGCTCTAGTTCTAGCCCTAGCTCTAGTTCTAGCCCTAGCTCTAGTTCTAGCCCTAGCTCTAGTTATAGCCCTAGCTCCAGTTATAGCCCTAGCTCTAGTTATAGCCCTAGCTCTAGTTCTAGCCCTAGCTCTAGTTCTAGCCCTAGCTCTAGTTCTAGCCCTAGCTCTAGTTCTAGCCCTAGCTCTAGTTCTAGCCCTAGCTCTAGTTCTAGCCCTAGCTCTAGTTCTAGCCCTAGCTCTAGTTATAGCCCTAGCTCCAATTATAGCCCTAGCTCTAGTTCTAGCCCTAGCTCTAGTTCTAGCCCTAGCTCTAGTTCTAGCCCTAGCTCTAGTTATAGCCCTAGCTCTAGTTATAGCCCTAGCTCTAGTTATAGCCCTAGCTCTAGTTATAGTTATAGCCCTAATCCTAGTTACCTGTAGCCCTAGCCCTAGCTCTAGTTTTAGCCCTTGCTCTAGTATAGCCTTAGCCCTAATTATATGTAGCCCTATACGTAGTTTTAGCCCTAGTTATAACTCTAGCCCTAGCCCTAGCTCTAGTTATAGCCCTAGCCTTAGTTATACGTAGTTCTAGCCCTAGTTATAATTCTAGCTCTAGTTATAATTCTAGCCCTAGTTTATAATAGCCTTATATAGCCCAAGTTCTAGTTATAGCCCTAGCCCTAGCCCTAGCCCTAGCCCTTGCTCTAGTTATAGCCTTAGCTGTAGTATTAGGTGGGCAAGAACTATGAATTGGGCCAACCACAGATGATGCTGGGATTGTCCACGACATCTCTGTACGTAACACGTGTTAGAACCATATATGGAAGACTGTCCAGGCTCTTCCTTTGTGGCCGCCTCCCTCTTCTCTCTCTTTCAATTTTTTGGTTATATATTCTTTTCTTACATTATTGCCCAGTCAGAGCCACGCTGGACCCTAAGTGTAATGGCTGTCTCTCTGTGTATGTGTGTGTGGTCATGCAGCCTCTGACATTCTCTAAGTGTAATGGCTGTCTCTCTCTGTATGTGTGTGCAGCCTCTGACATTCTCTAAGTGTAATGGCTGTCTCTCTGTGTATGTGTGTGTGGTCATGCAGCCTCTGACATTCTCTAAGTGTAATGGCTGTCTCTCTGTGTATGTGTGTGTGGTCATGCAGCCTCTGACATTCTCTAAGTGTAATGGCTGTCTCTCTGTGTATGTGTATGTGGTCATGCAGCCTCTGACATTCTCTAAGTGTAATGGCTGTCTCTCTGTGTATGTGTGTGTGGTCATGCAGCCTCTGACATTCTCTAAGTGTAATGGCTGTCTCTCTGTGTATGTGTATGTGGTCATGCAGCCTCTGACATTCTCTAAGTGTAATGGCTGTCTCTCTGTGTATGTGTGTGTGGTCATGCAGCCTCTGACATTCTCTAAGTGTAATGGCTGTCTCTCTCTGTATGTGTGTGTGGTCATGCAGTCTCTGACATTCTCTAAGTGTAATGGCTGTCTCTCTGTGTATGTGTGTGTGGTCATGCAGCCTCTGACATTCTCTAAGTGTAATGGCTATCTCTCTCTGTATGTGTGTGTGCCTCTGACATTCTCTAAGTGTAATGGCTGTCTCTCTGTGTATGTGTATGTGTTCATGCAGCCTCTGACATTCTCTAAGTGTAATGGCTGTCTCTCTGTGTATGTGTATGTGGTCATGCAGCCTCTGACATTCTCTAAGTGTAATGGCTGTCTCTCTCTGTATGTGTGTGTGTGGTCATGCAGCCTCTGACATTCTCTAAGTGTAATGGCTGTCTCTCTGTATGTGTGTGTGGTCATGCAGCCTCTGACATTCTCTAAGTGTAATGGCTGTCTCTCTGTGTATGTGTGTGTGGTCATGCCTCTGACATTCTCTAAGTGTAATGGCTGTCTCTCTGTGTATGTGTGTGTGGTCATACAGCCTCTGACATTCTCTAAGTGTAATGGCTGTCTCTCTGTGTATGTGTGTGTGGTCATACAGCCTCTGACATTCTCTAAGTGTAATGGCTGTCTCTCTGTGTATGTGTGTGTGGTCATACAGTCTCTGACATTCTCTAAGTGTAATGGCTGTCTCTCTGTGTATGTGTGTGTGGTCATGCAGCCTCTGACATTCTCTAAGTGTAATGGCTGTCTCTCTGTGTATGTGTGTGTGGTCATGCAGTCTCTGACATTCTCTAAGTGTAATGGCTGTCTCTCTGTGTATGTGTATGTGGTCACAGCCTCTGACATTCTCTAAGTGTAATGGCTGTCTCTCTGTGTATGTGTGTGTGGTCATGCAGCCTCTGACATTCTCTAAGTGTAATGGCTGTCTCTCTCTGTATGTGTGTGTGGTCATGCAGCCTCTGACATTCTCTAAGTGTAATGGCTGTCTCTCTCTGTATGTGTGTGTGGTCATGCAGCCTCTGACATTCTCTAAGTGTAATGGCTGTCTCTCTGTGTATGTGTGTGGTCATGCAGCCTCTGACATTCTCTAAGTGTAATGGCTGTCTCTCTGTGTATGTGTGCGTGTGGTCATGCAGCCTCTGACATTCTCCTCAACAAGAAGGAAAGGAAGAGACTTTCAATCAACCGGAACTTTGCCGGTGACTACCTGGGCTATGCTGAGAACCCGGCCCTGAAGGCTCTCATTGGTCAGTTTCTATGATGAGCCAAGAAGGCTGCATATTTTCATGATCCCCCCCCACACCCCACACACACACACCCCAAACACACACCCCACACACACACCCCACACACACAGGGAAGAGGGAAAGGATTGATTTTGCACAGACTGTCAACAAGTATGACAGAAGATTTAAAGTGAGAGTCCTTCCTCACTCTTGGTCATTAGCAGTGCAGCACTCAGTGTTGTTACGCTGTTGCTGTTATTGTTGTTATTGTTGTTGTTATTGTTGAATGTTGATAGACACAAAAGCGAGACCTGCTGTTGTCCCCACAGTTTGTGTATCTCGTGGGCAGGGAAAAGGTTGGTTGCTGTGGTCTCTTACAGTTGATGGTGTCTGTCTGTCTGTCTGTGTGCGTGTGCACACGCCAACACGTGACAGTGTTAATTTCTCTTGCACCCTCTTAGATTAAGAAAGGTCCTTCAAAAGGTCAGTTCATCGAGGTTGTCAAGAGAAAGATTCCTATTGATCGACTGACATCAGTTTCTCTCAGGTGAAATATGCACGCACATATCTGTCCCTGCTATGCCCCCTTGCCTCCATTTCCCATTTAACCATCGTAATCCCTTATTCATCATCATCCACACCTTTTTCTCTCTCTCTCCACCTTCACTATCCTCACCTCTCTCCATCCTCACCACCCTCACCTCTCTCCTCACTTACCATCCTCACCACTCTCACCTCACCTCTCTCCTCCCTCACCATTGCCTCCCCCCACTCTCCTTCTTGCTACAGTCCATTCCAAGATGACTTTATGATTTTACACGTACGTGATGAGTATGCCACAGTTTTGGAGAGTGTACTGAAGACAGAGTTCTTGACTCTCCTCTCTGAGAAGTACACAAACCTTGCCAAGTCATCTCTTCCATTCACCTTCAGTAGGAGGTCAGTACTGCATGCAACTAAACCTTCCTCATGTTGAGACCGAGTTGTAGTGTTGAATAGGTCAGCACTGGTTCATGGTGGTGCTCTAGTAGTGTTGAATAGGCCAGCACTGGTTCATGGTGGTGCTCTAGTAGTGTTGAATAGGCCAGCACTGGTTCATGGTGGTGCTCTAGTAGTGTTGAATAGGCCAGCACTGGTTCATGGTGGTGCTCTAGTAGTGTTGAATAGGTCAGCACTGGTTCATGGTGGTGCTCTAGTAGTGTTGAATAGGCCAGCACTGGTTCATGGTGGTGCTCTAGTAGTGTTGAATAGGCCAGCACTGGTTCATGGTGGTGCTCTAGTAGTGTTGAATAGGCCAGCACTGGTTCATGGTGGTGCTCTAGTAGTGTTGAATAGGCCAGCACTGGTTCATGGTGGTGCTCTAGTAGTGTTGAATAGGCCAGCACTGGTTCATGGTGGTGCTCTAGTAGTGTTGAATAGGCCAGCACTGGTTCATGGTGGTGCTCTAGTAGTGTTGAATAGGCCAGCACTGGTTCATGGTGGTGCTCTAGTAGTGTTGAATAGGCCAGCACTGGTTCATGGTGGTGCTCTAGTAGTGTTGAATAGGCCAGCACTGGTTCATGGTGGTGCTCTAGTAGTGTTGAATAGGCCAGCACTGGTTCATGGTGGTGCTCTAGTAGTGTTGAATAGGTCAGCACTGGTTCATGGTGGTGCTCTAGTAGTGTTGAATAGGCCAGCACTGGTTCATGGTGGTGCTCTAGTAGTGTTGAATAGGCCAGCACTGGTTCATGGTGGTGCTCTAGTAGTGTTGAATAGGCCAGCACTGGTTCATGGTGGTGCTCTAGTAGTGTTGAATAGGCCAGCACTGGTTCATGGTGGTGCTCTAGTAGTGTTGAATAGGCCAGCACTGGTTCATGGTGGTGCTCTAGTAGTGTTGAATAGGCCAGCACTGGTTCATGGTGGTGCTCTAGTAGTGTTGAATAGGCCAGCACTGATTCATGGTGGTGCTCTAGTAGTGTTGAATAGGCCAGCACTGGTTCATGGTGGTGCTCTAGTAGTGTTGAATAGGCCAGCACTGGTTCATGGTGGTGCTCTAGTAGTGTTGAATAGGCCAGCACTGGTTCATGGTGGTGCTCTAGTAGTGTTGAATAGGTCAGCACTGGTTCATGGTGGTGCTCTAGTAGTGTTGAATAGGCCAGCACTGGCTCATGGTGGTGCTCTAGTAGTGTTGAATAGGCCAGCACTGGTTCATGGTGGTGCTCTAGTAGTGTTGAATTTTTGTATGGTGATGGTATTTGTACGTGTATTTTTGTAGTTTGCAGTTTTTGGTGAAGAAGGAGGGATTTGGTGGAGGAGGTTCTAGGATGTTGCAGTTCCAACAAGGACAGAGTGAGAGTGTGGTGCTGAAGTCTTCTGGCAAGACACTCCATGTGTCCATTGCTACCGGACTTCCCAGCAGCACAAGTTAGCACCTGCACGTGTGTTAAGCAACAGTTGATCGGTTAACCCTAAACACACACACACCCCCACCGCATTTCCCCGAAGGGTTACCACCAGTTCAAATAATTTCAGGCATCCAAACAAACACTAAACGAGGCAAGCACTGAACGAGGTAAACAATGAACGAGGCAAACACTGAACGAGGCAAACACTGAACGAAGGCAAACACTGAACGAGGGCAAACACTGAATGAGGGCAAACACTGAACGAGGCAAACGCTGAACGAGGCAAACACTGAACGAGGCAAACACTGAACGAGGGCAAACACTGAACGAGGGCAAACACTGAACGAGGCAAACACTGAACGAGGCAAACACTGAACGAGGGCAAACACTGAACGAGGCAAACACTGAACGAGGCAAACACTGAACGAGGCAAACACTGAACGAGGGCAAACACTGAACGAGGGCAAACACTGAACGAGGCAAACACTGAACGAGGCAAACACTGAACGAGGGCAAACACTGAACGAGGCAAACACTGAACGAGGGCAAACACTGAACGAGGCAAACACTGAACGAGGCAAACACTGAACGAGGGCAAACACTGAACGAGGCAAACACTGAACGAGGGCAAACACTGAACGAGGGCAAACACTGAACGAGGCAAACACTGAACGAGGGCAAACACTGAACGTGGGCAAACACTGAACGAGGCAAACACTGAACGAGGGCAAACACTGAACGAGGCAAACACTGAACGAGGGCAAACACTGAACGAGGGCAAACACTGAACGAGGCAAACACTGAACGAGGCAAACACTGAACGAGGCAAACACTGAACGTGGCAAACACTGAACGAGGGCAAACACTGAACGAGGCAAACACTGAACGAGGCAAACACTGAACGAGGCAAGCACTGAACGAGGGCAAACACTGAACGAGGGCAAACACTGAACGAGGCAAACACTGAACGAGGCAAGCACTGAACGAGGGCAAACACAGAACGAGGAAAACACTGAACGAGGGCAAACACTGAACGAGGCAAACACTGAACGAGGCAAACACTGAACGAGGCAAACACTGAACGAGGCAAACACTGAACGAGGGCAAACACTGAACGAGGCAAACACTGAACGAGGGCAAACACTGAACGAGGGCAAACACTGAACGAGGCAAACACTGAACGAGGGCAAACACTGAACGTGGCAAACACTGAACGAGGGCAAACACTGAACGAGGGCAAACACTGAACGAGGGCAAACACTGAACGAGGGCAAACACTGAACGAGGCAAACACTGAACGAGGCAAACACTGAACGAGGCAAACACTGAACGAGGCAAACACTGAACGTGGCAAACACTGAACGAGGGCAAACACTGAACGTGGCAAACACTGAACGAGGCAAACACTGAACGAGGCAAACACTGAACGAGGCAAGCACTGAACGAGGGCAAACACTGAACGAGGGCAAACACTGAACGAGGCAAACACTGAACGAGGCAAACACTGAACGAGGCAAACACTGAACGAGGCAAACACTGAACGAGGCAAACACTGAACGAGGCAAGCACTGAACGAGGGCAAACACAGAACGAGGCAAACACTGAACGAGGGCAAACACTGAACGAGGCAAACACTGAACGAGGCAAACACTGAACGAGGCAAACACTGAACGAGGCAAGCACTGAACGAGGGCAAACACAGAACGAGGCAAACACTGAACGAGGGCAAACACTGAACGAGGCAAACACTGAACGAGGGCAAACACTGAACGAGGGCAAACACTGAACTAGGCAAACACTGAACGAGGGCAAACACTGAACGAGGCAAGCACTGAACGAGGCAAGCACTGAACGAGGGCAAACACTGAACGAGGGCAAACACTGAACGAGGCAAGCACTGAACGAGGCAAGCACTGAACGAGGGCAAACACTGAACGAGGCAAGCACTGAATGAGGCAAGCACTGAACGAGGCAAACACTGAACGAGGCAAAGACTGAACGAGGCAAACACTGAATGTACGTGGGAAACACTGAACGTACATGGCAAACACTGAACGTGGCAAACACTGAACGAGGCAAGCACTGAACGAGGCAAACACTGAACGAGGCAAAGACTGAACGAGGCAAAGACTGAACGAGGCAAAGACTGAACGAGGCAAACACTGAACGAGGCAAAGACTGAACGAGGCAAACACTGAATGTATGTGGGAAACACTGAACGTACGTGGCAAACACTGAACGTACGTGGCAAACACTGAACGAGGCAAACACTGAACGAGGCAAGCACTGAACGAGGCAAGCACTGAACGAGGCAAGCACTGAACGAGGCAAACACTGAACGAGGCAAACACTGAACGAGGGCAAACACTGAACGAGGCAAACACTGAACGAGGCAAACACTGAACGAGGCAAACACTGAACGAGGGCAAACACTGAACGAGGCAAACACTGAACGACGTAAACACTGAACGAGGCAAACACTGAACGAGGGCAAACACTGAACGAGGCAAACACTGAACGAGGCAAACACTGAACGAGGCAAACACTGAACGAGGCAAACACTGAACGAAGGTAAATACTGAACGAGGCAAACACTGAACGATGCAAACACTGAACGAGGAAAACACTGAACAAAGGCAAACACTGAACGAGGCAAATACTGAACGAGGCAAACACTGAACGAGGGCAAATACTGAACGAGGCAAACACTGAACGAGGCAAACACTGAACGAGGCAAACACTGAACGAGGCAAACACTGAACTAGGCAAATACTGAACCAGGCAAACACTGAACGAGGCAAACACTGAACGAGGGCAAACACTGAACGAGGCAAACACTGAACGAGGCAAACACTGAACGAGGCAAACACTGAACGAGGGCAAACACTGAACGAGGCAAACACTGAACGAGGGCAAACACTGAACGAGGCAAACACTGAACGAGGCAAACACTGAACGAGGCAAACACTGAACGAGGCAAACACTGAACGAGGCAAACACTGAACGAGGCAAACACTGAACGAGGCAAACACTGAACGAGGCAAACACTGAACGAGGCAAACACTGAACGAGGCAAACACTGAACAAGGCAAACACTGAACGAGGCAAATACTGAACCAGGCAAACACTGAACGAGGCAAACACTGAACGAGGGCAAACACTGAACGAGGCAAACACTGAACGAAGGCAAAAACTGAACGAGGCAAACACTGAACGAGGTGAGGCAAACACTGAATGAGGTGAGGCAAACACTGAACGAGGTGAGGCAAACACTGAACGAGGCAAACACTGAACGAGGCAAACACTGAACGAGGCAAACACTGAACCAGGCAAACACTGAACGAGGCAAACACTGAACGAGGGCAAACACTGAACGAGGCAAACACTGAACGAGGCAAACACTGAACGAGGCAAACACTGAACGAGGGCAAACACTGAACGAGGCGAGGCAAACACTGAACGAGGCAAACACTGAACGAGGCAAACACTGAACGAGGCAAACACTGAACGAGGCAAACACTGAACGAGGCAAACACTGAACGAGGCAAACACTGAACGAGGGCAAACACTGAACGAGGGCAAACACTGAACGAGGCAAACACTGAACGAGGCAAACACTGAACGAGGCAAACACTGAACGAGGTAAACACTGAACGAGGTAAACACTGAACGAGGCAAACATTGAACGAGGCAAACACTGAACGAGGGCAAACACTGAACGAGGCAAACACTGAACGAGGTAAACACTGAACGAGGGCAAACACTGAACGAGGCAAACACTGAACGAGGCAAACACTGAATGAGGCAAACACTGAACGAGGCAAACACTGAACGAGGCAAACACTGAACGAGGCAAACACTGAACGAGGCAAACACTGAACGAGGCAAATACTGAACGAGGCAAACACTGAACGAGGCAAACACTGAACGAGGGCAAACACTGAACGAGGCAAACACTGAACGAGGCAAACACTGAACGAAGCAAACACTGAACGAGGCAAACACTGAACGAGGGCAAACACTGAACGAGGGCAAACACTGAACGAGGGCAAACACTGAACGAGGCAAATACTGAAAGAGGGCAAACACTGAACGAGGGCAAACACTGAACGAGGTCAAACACTGAACGAGGGCAAACACTGAACGAGGGCAAACACTGAACGAGGTAAACACTGAACGAGGGCAAACACTGAACGAGGGCAAACACTGAACGAGGGCAAACACTGAACGAGGCAAACACTGAACGAGGCAAACACTGAACGAGGGCAAATACTGAACGAGGGCAAACACTGAACGAGGGCAAACACAGCTGTGTAGCCAGTCAGGGTTGTGTGGCCAGGGGTGTAGCCAGTCAGGGGTTCTGTGGCCAGGTGTGTAGCCAGTCAGGGGTTGTGTGGCCAGGGGTGTAGCCAGTCAGGGGTTGTGTGGCCAGGGGTGTAGCCAGAGAATTAGGGAATTGTAACAGTCAAAATTGCACTCGGCTTGGCCTCGTGTGACTTTTATCTCCCAAATTGGACTTGAATCCGAGTGATCCTACACCTATTATTAATAGTATTATTAGTATTGTCATCATCATTGTCTTTTCCCAGAGCCTTCTGTCCAGCAATCCCAACCTTCTCTAGGAGGTGGAGGATATAGCAGAGGAAGTCAGAGTGGAGGACGCAAGCCAACTGGAGGAAGAGGGAAACCCCCTCCAGGTGGGGGGAAACCTCCTCCAGGTGGGGGACGCCCATCTCCTGGAGGGGGGAGGGAACGTCCGTCACAGAGAGGCGGAAGCAAGGTATGGGGAGACAAGGTACAAGTAGGGCAGCGGCAGGGCGGGAGAGAGAGGAATGGATTGGGAGAGGGAGGGCAGCTGGATCGTTGGGTAAGGGAGTAGTGTATGGCAGTGTATGGTAAGGCGTTAGGAATGGGGAGGAGCTTGGTGAGTTGGTGTGAAAGAAATGTTGTAATGGAAGCATTAAAATTTGATTCCACAAAGTCATGTGTGAGTGTGTTGTGTGTGAGTTAGTTGTGTGTGAGTGTGTATGTGTGTGGTGTGTTGTGAGTGTGTTGTGTGAGTGTGTGTGAGTGTGTTGTGAGTGTGTTGTGTGTGTGTGTATGTGTGTGTGAGTGTGTATGTGAGAGTCTATTTCTTTGGTGATGTAAAGGGATCCTTCACAATTATCAACAAGTGTATAAACTGTACCTTGAAGGTGGGTGGGGCTGGGTAAGACCAGGCGTACGCTTTCTAACAAGTTAAAAATGTCGGTCAAAGTAACATTACCATAATAGCAGACCACAGCAGGTAGAATCAGTACCCCTAGTCAGAATTCGTACCCCCGTGGTAAATAAAATCGGTGTTTAGCGCCCGAGTATTGTTAGGCCTGCAGGCTGCAGCGGTTCAGAGAGTCAGCGTTGAGCTTCAGAATAGTGGAAGAGGAAAAGGTTTCAACACGACTGGAAGGGCACCTGACGAGACTATTGAGCAGTGTAGCCATTGTTGGAGCAAACCTTGTATGTGCAGATGAACACAAACCAGAGCTATCTATTATTAACAAGTTTATTAAGCAGTTAGTCATCCTCCTCTATAGCAGCTTCATCCTGTTGTGACCAAGTGAACCGACCTCATCGAGTGGCACATTAAGAGCATGAGGAGGTAGTGTCACTGACTGTTTTGTAGGCACTAAAATATGTAAGAAATATCAGGGGGAGAGGGGATGGGGGGGGGGGGGGGTTATGAAAAAGTGTACTCTTTGTGTAGTTGTGTAATTGTGAAGCCACCCTAGTCATAACCCTGGCAATGCCAGGTGCTCAAAGAACTGGAATTCTCGAGGGGGTTATCTAGTGTTTCTCACACAGGAAGTTGAGCCTTTGTGATGGGCTCTACTTGGAGTATTGTTTAAACAGTCGTTTGATATTTGGTATTATTTTGTTAGCTCCCAAAGGCCTCACAGGCTAGCAAGGAGCTAGCCATGCAAGCAGCAGCTAGAAGAGTTTTGGAGACAAGAGGAGCTAGCCATCCAAGCAACATCTAGCAGAGTTATGGAGACAAGAGGAGCTAGTCATCCAAGCAGCAGCTAATGGAGTTATGGAGACAAGAGGAGCTTGTCATCCAAGCAACAGCTAATGGAGTTATGGAGACAAGAGGAGCTAGCCATAAGCAACAGCTAATGGAGTTATGGAGACAAGAGGAGCTAGTCATCCAAACAGCAGCTAATGGAGTTATGAAGACAAGAGGAGCTAGCCATAAGCAACAGCTAATGGAGTTATGGAGACAAGAGGAGCTAGTCTTCCAAGCAGCAGCTAGCAGAGTTATGGAGACAAGAATTCATCACGAATGCTGAATGAGAAGACTTCAAATATTTTTCTTGTAAAGTGGCTGTTCAGAATGAAGTGGTCATATTCTAGCCGACTGATGCTATAAGCACTTGTCATAGCAATCAGCTTTTGATGGTATCAATCCATCAGTGATGACAAGAAGGTTAATCCAAATGATTTGATGAGAGGGTTAATTCTAGTTCTTTGAGGAGTGGTTAATTAAGTCCCAATTTTATGCAAGTCGTAATTCCATGATGAGAGGGTTAATCTTAATTCTACGATGAGAGGGTTAATCTAAATTCTAGGATGAGTGGGTTGATGTATAGTTAGTATTTTGGGCTGTCATTGATTTTTGTTGATTGCCTTAGCAAATTAAGAAGGGTGACAAGTCTGGGCGTGGCAGTCTCACGAGACCAGGCAAACCTAACTTGCACTCCACGGGTGCCTCAAACAAGGCACGCCGGGAGAGCACCAGCGATTACTCCCAGCACGAGTTCATGAAGCCACCTCCAGGCATAGGGTACGTATATATATATGTGTGTCCATGCCATGCAGTCTGCACTGCTTATCATTAGCTGCAGATACAGTACATGATGTACACACTTGCAACATAAGAGTGGGTGATATATATTCATTACTTATTTATTGTCGGTGAAAATCTTTTCTATCTATGATATCATGCGAGCACAATGCTGTGGGCTAGCTACGTACATGTAGCTAGTTATGCAGCAGTTGTGCATGCTAGCAGTGTAGCAGCAGTTGTGCATGCTAGCAGTGTAGCTAGCTATGCAGCAGTTGTGCATGCTAGCAGTGTAGCTAGCTATGCAGCAGTTGTGCATGCTAGCAGTGTAGCTAGTTATGCAGCAGTTGTGCATGCTAGCAGTGTAGCTAGCTATGCAGCAGTTGTGCATGCCAGCAGTGTAGCTAGCTATGCAGCAGTTGTGCATGCTAGCAGTGTAGCTAGCTATGCAGCAGTTGTGCATGCTAGCAGTGTAGCTAGCTATGCAGCAGTTGTGTATGCTAGCAGTGTAGCTAGTTATGCAGCAGTTGTGCATGCTAGCAGTGTAGCTAGCTATGCAGCAGTTGTGCATGCCAGCAGTGTAGCTAGCTATGCAGCAGTTGTGCATGCCAGCAGTGTAGCTAGCTATGCAGCAGTTGTGCATGCCAGCAGTGTAGCTAGCTATGCAGCAGTTGTGCATGCTAGCAGTGTAGCTAGCTATGCAGCAGTTGTGCATGCTAGCAGTGTAGCTAGCTATGCAGCAGTTGTGCATGCTAGCAGTGTAGCTAGCTATGCAGCAGTTGTGTATGCTAGCAGTGTAGCTAGTTATGCAGCAGTTGTGCATGCTAGCAGTGTAGCTAGCTATGCAGCAGTT
This sequence comes from Cladorhizidae sp. MBARI D1340-BT2, assembly GCA_028752905.1. Lineage (NCBI taxonomy): Eukaryota > Metazoa > Porifera > Demospongiae > Poecilosclerida > Cladorhizidae > Cladorhizidae sp. MBARI D1340-BT2. The sequence continues at coordinate 8,172,565 of JAQNBH010000009.1, forward strand.
GTGCATGCCAGCAGTGTAGCTAGCTATGCAGCAGTTGTGCATGCCAGCAGTGTAGCTAGCTATGCAGCAGTTGTGCATGCTAGCAGTGTAGCTAGTTATGCAGCAGTTGTGCATGCTAGCAGTGTAGCTAGCTATGCAGCAGTTGTGCATGCTAGCAGTGTAGCTAGCTATGCAGCAGTTGTGCATGCTAGCAGTGTAGCTAGCTATGCAGCAGTTGTGCATGCTAGCAGTGTAGCTAGCTATGCAGCAGTTGTGCATGCTAGCAGTGTAGCTAGTTATGCAGCAGTTGTGCATGCTAGCAGTGTAGCTAGCTATGCAGCAGTTGTGCATGCTAGCAGTGTAGCTAGCTATGCAGCAGTTGTGCATGCTAGCAGTGTAGCAGCAGTTGTGCATGCTAGCAGTGTAGCTAGCTATGCAGCAGTTGTGCATGCTAGCAGTGTAGCTAGCTATGCAGCAGTTGTGTGTGCCAGCAGTGTAGCTAGCTATGCAGCAGTTGTGCATCCTAGCAGTGTAGCTAGCTATGCAGCAGTTGTGCATGCTAGCAGTGTAGCTAGCTATGCAGCAGTTGTGCATGCCAGCAGTGTAGCTAGCTATGCAGCAGTTGTGCATGCCAGCAGTGTAGCTAGCTATGCAGCAGTTGTGCATGCCAGCAGTGTAGCTAGCTATGCAGCAGTTGTGCACACTAGCAGTGTAGCTAGCTATGCAGCAGTTGTGCCTCCTAGCAGTGTAGCTAGCTATGCAGCAGTTGTGCATGCTAGCAGTGTAGCTAGTTATGCAGCAGTTGTGCATGCTAGCAGTGTAGCTAGCTATGCAGCAGTTGTGCATGCTAGCAGCGTAGCTAGCTATGCAGCAGTTGTGTGTGCATCCTAGCAGTGTAGCTAGTTATGCAGCAGTTGTGCATGCTAGCAGTGTAGCTAGCTATGCAGCAGTTGTGCATGCTAGCAGTGTAGCTAGTTATGCAGCAGTTGTGCATGCTAGCAGTGTAGCTAGTTATACAGCAGTTGTGCCTCCTAGCAGTGTTCACGTTCCAGAATCATGCAAAGGGGCCAAGAATATTACTGCTGCCCAGGGAGGAGAAAGGTTGTCTTTCTCTGACAACTGCTCTCTGTAATGTTAGTCTGGTCATGACAAGAAATGTGTTCCACACCAACCACATGAGGCATAGTAATAATGCACTGTGCTTTCTTGAGGTCCATTTTTATAACCATCTCCACTAGAGTCATTATGACTGCAGCATTCTAAATAGCTTCCACTGCTCCTACTCTTCTTTCTCATGGCAGTAAGAATCCACCTCCTGCCAAGAAGCGGCCCTCGGCAGCCCCTAAACCCGCAGCACCCGCAGCACCTGCTCTCCCCAAGGTCAAGGCCATGTTCGATTACGATGCCACGGATACTGACGAGTTGACTTTCAAGGAGGACGACATCATCGAGGTCGTCAAAGAAGGTACTTGTGCATGTACAGAGGCAGGCATTATCTAGAGACCTTGCATGTGTTAGTGGTGGACACACCCACACACACACCCACACACACACACACACACCCTGGGTCATGCTGGGTTAGATTTCATACTGCGAGTGTGCTCTCTCTCTCTCTCTGTGTGTGTGTGTGTGTTGGTGCTTCTCTCTCTGTGTGTGTGTGTGTGTTGGTGCTTCTCTCTGTGTGTGTGTGTGTGTGTGTTGGTGCTTCTCTCTCTCTCTCTGTGTGTGTGTGTGTGTTGGTGCTTCTCTCTCTCTGTGTGTGTGTGTGTTGGTGCTTCTCTCTCTCTCTCTCTGTGTGTGTGTGTGTGTGTTGGTGCTTCTCTCTCTCTCTGTGTGTGTGTGTGTGTGTTGGTGCTTTTCTCTCTCTCTCTCTGTGTGTGTGTGTGTGTGTGTTGGTGCTTTTCTCTCTCTCTCTGTGTGTGTGTGTGTGTTGGTGCTTCTCTCTGTGTGTGTGTGTGTGTGTTGGTGCTTCTCTCTGTGTGTGTGTGTGTGTGTGTTGGTGCTTCTCTCTGTGTGTGTGTGTGTGTGTGTGTGTTGGTGCTTCTGTGTGTGTGCTTTTGCAGTAAAGAAGAAAAGGTCTCGTGCTACAGTTAAATTTGTTTAGATGATGTGGGTGGAGGATTACACACATCCTTGAAGTGTTGCATGAGATGTGCTGATTAGTTGTATTGAGAGGGAACTAATTAATTCATTAGTCAGTTCCTTAAATTTGTTGACTAATAATTTTCATTGTCGCACAAAAAGAACAGCCTCTCCCTCCCCCCCCCTGCTAAGTATGTTGATATTTTAAGGTGGCTACCGCATGTGTACGGACTACTGGCATCAGAGGACTAGCCTTTTACAAGTGAACTGGATGGCCGAGGAACTCGCGCTAACTGGACTGGTTTCCCTTGGAACTGGCGAGCTAGACTAAAGGGATGATGTCATGCAGTGGGAATGGAAAAACTGGAAGGGGAAGGGGAAAAAAAACACGAAAGCCTTCCAGCTGCGATATCCGACATGGGGTGTATCTGATCCACAAGATGGTGCATGCACACACAATCTAGTGTTGTAGGTACCAACATGCACACCACCGTGTCATTACTATGTACAGCTCCACACTGCTGATTTTATTTTGCAGATCCTTCAGGTTGGTGGAGGGGACGTGTGAAGGGAAGAGAAGGATTGTTTCCTAGCAACTATGTTGAAAAGATATAATAGCTTATTTGCTTATTACTATATTTTTTTTATATGTGCAATTCTCTGGGTCATTTTTTTTTATTGGGTTGGTACATTATATATTATTTAGAAAAGCTTGTGTGGTACTCGACTCAGACCCCACATCATCTCGTTCATTAGGTGTACTTTTGGATAATTTCTACTGATTTATCAGGTGTATATACAATACTGACAATATCCGGCATGAATTATGTATATAGCTGTTTTGATGATCTTTGTGTGTGATCCTCGATCAAGAAGTGCTTGACAGATTGTTCAACCAAGCGGTGGTTGAGTGCTGGGACAATGCTGGGGCGAGGGATCTCCCAGTGGTGGGACAGTGCTGGGGCGAGGGATCTCCCAGCGGTGGGACAGTGCTGGGGCGAGGGATCTCCCAGCGGTGGGACAGTGCTGGGGCGAGATATCTCCCAGCGGTGGTGGATAGTGGGGCGAGAGATCTCCCAGCGGTGGTGGATAGTGGGGCGAGGGATCTCCCAGCGGTGGGACAGTGCTGGGGCGAGATATCTCCCAGCGGTGGTGGATAGTGGGGCAAGAGATCTCCAAGGGTGTGTGCTGAGTGAAAGATTCCCCCAGTGGTGGGCAAGAGAGGGCGTGTATGATGATGATGCAGCAGATCAAGTTGTGGAGCTGTTGGGAAAAGATCTTTCTCAGCACATGGAGCCCTACGTAGGCAGCAGCTCTTCTTTATCTTGTCATCATGTGGCTTGTAAGTTTGTCAATGAACTAGTAAACTTCCAAAGAACTAGTAAACTTCTAGTCTTTCCAAGCAAATTTATTTATGGTATTATCTTGTCATCATGTGGCTTGTAAGTTTGTCAATGAACTAGTAAACTTCCAAAGAACTAGTAAACTTCTAGTCTTTCCAAGCAAATCTATTTATGGTAAAAAGAAAATCAAAACTGGTGTAGACTGCCTTCTTGTTCCTCGTATCCCCCTCCCCCACAAAACAGTGTCATAAACATAACGAGGTCAGGAATAACTGATGGGGCTAGAGCATCTAGTCGAAACGTTGAGATTAAATTTCAAGGTTATGGAGGTCATTGTAATATCGTTATGTCGACTTGAGAGCGTGTTAAAAATCATTTAGCTGCTAAAAAGAGAAGTCCTCACTTACCCGAGCAGTGTGAGGCCACTTACCCAGGAAATGTGGGCACTTCCCGGGTAGTGTGGGGCCATTTACCCGGGCAGTGTGGGACCATTTACCCGAGCAGTGTGGGGGCCACTTACCCGGGCAGTGTGGGGGCCACTTACCCGGGCAATGTGGAGCTAAGAGGTGCCTGTAACTTTAACTTTGAAATTGCACGCAACTGAATTTGCAGCTTATTCCATCACGAAGTACATGTAGGCGTGGCTAAATGTCCTTGGTCTGCACTCTTTTCTAGACAGCCCAGCAAGAGGTGTCAATAGGCCAGTTCCAGCCACTTCAAAGCATCAGAAATGGAATGCACAATAACCATATTTACAGACCAAATGTACACCATTATGCAACCTCCCCCCCCATAGACACAAAAAGATAAGCCACTGTTCATATAAATAATGATTGAAAACACAATCGACTGGTTCTACTTGAGGTAGTATCGTACAGGAGGTGGAACTGGCACCTCCACCTTTTCCTTCCCGCTCTCCACTTCAAAGGATACCGTCAGATCCACGTGGGGTGTGTCTGGGGCACACTTGAGGAGCTGCGTCATTCTATACAACATCACAACAACAAATGTCAACAACAACAATAAGCCAACACAACAAACATCAACAATAACAAATGTCAACAATCTCAATAGTATTACATCATATTCTGGATATAGGTTGCACTGGGTTTAATATATATATATAAACCCACTCTTAATCCCAGTTGCTTTTGTCAAGCACTTTATTCAAACATAGTAGTCGGAGCTCTTGTGGAACTAAAAATTTTATGAATGGTATATATATATGCAAGTTATGTGAGGGAAACAAAGAGATACACGATGGGCAAGAAATATTGAAACTAACAAATTGTATTCTATGCATGAGAACTCCCACCACTTGTAATGGGTCTGGGAGAAGAGCAAGAAGATCACTCACAAACACTCACAGCTTTGTCAGTCTCTTGGAATGTCCTGGCATGTAGGGGACATATATCATCTTCACTCCTAGGACAACCATGGTGGGTTCCACATCATAACTGCGCTGTAGGACGCAAGCAAATGAGTTAGGTAAAGTATCATCAATATTACATTGGTGTGTCGGTTCACAATTTTAGCCTACACGGGGGAGTGTTATTGGTGGCTGCATTTTGAAATACTCGTCAAATCATTGCACAGAAAGTGCAGGAAATTCCACAAATGGTGCAATATTATTTTAGGATTCTTCGAAGCATCATCTTCACCTTAATTATAAATTAAAGTAAGAAATCAAAATCCTGATGGATCCTCACAAAAGCCAGCTGGAACAACCTTTGGACACCAATAGTTAGAGGTTCTTGGTTGTATTTAACACCTGATCATAGCATTTGGAAAACCCAAGCTTCATGTGGAGCTCTTTGATTGGTCAGATAGAGTTTCATTATATTCTCAATGAACTCTCAGTTGACATAATAACATTAAAATCACCTACTCAATAACCAACTTCAAATTGTATTCACTCGACATTTCGACTAGATGCTCTAGTCTTCATCAGGAATTATTGAGGTTATTTAAATGTTATTATGTTAACTGAGCGTCCATAGAAATAGGCAGCTAGAGGATATGTGAGCTGTGGCAGCTAGAGGATATGTGAGCTGTGGCAGCTAGAGGATATGTTAGCCGTGGCAGCTAGAGGATATGTGAGCTAGAGGATATGCGAGCCAGAGCTGTGGCAGCTAGAGGATATGCGAGCTGTGGCAGCTAGAGGATATGTGAGCCGTGGCAGCTAGAGGATATGCGAGCCGGAGCTGTGGCAGCTAGAGGATATGTGAGCTGTGGCAGTTAGAGGAAATGCGAGCCGTGGCAGCTAGAGGAAATGCGAGCATGGATGCAATCAAACTAGTTCTCTCACGGATGCAATCAAACTAGTTCTCTCACGGATGCAATAAAACTAGTTCTCTCATGGATGCAATCAAACTAGTTCTCCTGGTCTGTCAACTACTGGTGGCTCTGTTGCTGGTGTGTAGATGCCATAATTTTGTCGAGTTCAATTGTTGTATATGTCTTTTTCGTGTTCTAGAGCCAAGGTCGCTCCTACTCGTCTAGAGCAGAGGTCACATTTTTTACTTCCTGTTTGAGATGAATGGAAATGTAGTTTGTTGCTAAGCAATGACAGTTTGTTACAATTAGAACCCCTCAATAACCAACTTGAAAGTTACTCTCTCTCTCTCTCTCGACGTAGATGCTCTAGTCTTCATCAGAGATGCTAAAACTGGTGTGAGCTTGTTATACACCAGGGTAGCTAGCTACACCATGCGATGTTTAACAACTCATTAGCTATCACCTGATATATGGTTGCTAGGCAATATCCTTCTTGCTAATTAATGTGAAAATCATACATTTTGTAGAATATCTCCACCATAAATCAATCTGTCGGTAGAAGGGTTAAGGTTCTTTTGCATGTTTTCCAGAAGTTGCTAACGTGGTAGGACTAAACTATTCCTAGTAACTGGAATTACACACTGTCTGTTTCGAGAGAATCTCTGATCGAGCATCTAGCCAAAACAAGAGGAGAAAAATATTGTTTATTGAGAATGTCATTTTTATAATATATATTGTCCCAATGAACTCTCAGTTGACATAATAACATTAAAACCAATCAACTTCAACTTTTATTCACTCGACTTTCCGACTAGATGCTCTAGTCTTCATCAGGAATAATGAGACGCTAAGGCTCACGTGAGCCTTATATATATATACCAGTAGCTAGCTATCCACCACGTGCCAATACACACGCCTAGCACGTGCACTGGATGTTAATTAATATATTAAAAATAATAATAATAATAAAAAATAAAATAAAAATAAATAAAATTAAATGAACAAATAAAAATGTACATAAATAATAATAAACAAATAAATAAAACTGATGATGATGATGATGATGATGATGATGATAATAATAATAAGCAGAGCTTTAAGCCCAGAGGCTCTCAGAATGAAGGTTCTCAATATGCCTTTGTGCATAGCAACAAAGCACGCACTCCCTTCTTTCCAAGGAACCAGTTTGGTGATGGCCGAGAGTTGTGCTACATAATGTTGTGGCACATTGTGAAGTAGCTCTGCAATGCCAGGAAATGCTGGAGAATAATATAATTCCACAGCCTGCATCGGACCACTTACAAGCTTCTCTGTGAGCTGTTCGGCTACTATCCAACATCATTGCATTTAAGGAAGATCACTGGAGCCCTGAAAAACTATCCTGGTAAAGATGAATGCCTGGGGGCAGGTGGTGGTGAGTCAAGCTAAAAGTGTGCTGTTCTACCTAGTAGTTTACTAGTGTTCTGTAGGTACCTAGTAGTTTTACCATTCAGCATTACCGACAAACCAAATGTTTCTATTGTGAATCCTCCTCAAGCCAACCCCAAAACCTAGTAGTTTTTATGAGATACGGTGAATATTGCCAAAGACTGCTATAGATCGGCAACCAGCAATTAAGAACTGTTAAGATAAGAACCCTCTGAACCTTTGTTATTGTGGTTGATATTGTGTTGTGTTATCTTGTCATTGCTCAGCGTATTTATGTATCTCATAATTATAATATAACTAACTGTAGTTATATTTGGGAATCCATTGAGAGTTGCTGAGTTTGGCTAGTTCTGAGGATTGTCAGTAGGACAGACTAGGAGTCAAAGATCTGGCATCGCGTGAAGATCAGGGATCTGCTCAGCCTGCTGAAGTGTCTGTACTGGGAGAAGGCTGGTTTTTCATGACTAGCTATCTAGTAGTTTACCATTCAGCATTACTGACAAACCAAATGTTTCTATTGGGAGCCCTCCTCAAGCCAACCCCAAAACCTAGTAGTTTATTAGTGTTCTGTAGCTACCTAGTAGTTTACCATTCAGCATTACTGACAAACCAAAATGTTTCTATTGGGAACCCTCCTCAAGCCAACCCCAAAACCTAGTAGTTTACTAGTGTTCTGTAGCTACCTAGTAGTTTACCATTCAGCATTACTGACAAACCAAATGTTTCTATTGGGAGCCCTCCTCAAGCCAACCCCAAAAGGTTGGAGTGAATTTCTTTTTCCATCAGCATCATCTGGCAAATATGGTAAGGTGTCACCCAATCACCAAGTTTAGTGAGTTTTGTGAAGTAAATTTACCCCTGCTCGTCTCTAGGTCTTGCGATCAAAACTCTCTGCTCATAGTGCACATACATATAGATGGTGTGCATACTCTTCAGCTGGGCTCAAGGTACACTCAAAGGCAGGGCTCTGGTTTAGGATCTAGGGTTGGGACTAGTGCGTGGGTATCATCCCCATGGGATCCAACCGGATTTCAACAGCAAGGTACAGGTGGGATTTCGATGGTCCGCTAGACATATGATAGGGTGAAGGAGGTTACCATAGCTAACATGCAAAGTTTATCCACCATTACCTTCAGAGTCCTCATGAACTCCTGCAGCGTCATAGAGCTCGACCCTTTGACCTCCCACCGGTCCCACAGTGTAAAACTGAGCCCCTGGGTAACCACGGTCCTGATTGGGGGGGCTGGCTCAGAAAATACCAGCGAGGGCAGGGCGAGGTTCAAGAAGGCATTCTTGAGATTCTCGAGAGGCTGTTTCAAAACAACCTTCACTAATTCGATGCTGGCCTGAGGTGCAAATTAGATTAGGCATTAGGTCAAATCAAGGAAATCTGTTACTAATTGACACGATTCATATTTTTTCTTACCAAGCCTGCAACAGCTGCGGTAGTTGTAGCGATGGCGGGCACTATCTTACCAGCAATCAACTTTGTCTTGAACCGATCCACCGCATCAATAGAGTACATTGCAGCACGGAGATTCTAATGACATTCACACACAAACCCAACAACAATCAGAAAGGCAAAAATAAGCAGTATAAAGAGGCTGCCTGACATTGTTAGGCTGTCTTGGTCTAAAGCTTGCTTTAGGGGCACACATGAGGGGGATTCGTCCCCACAAACACCACTTGCCCTTGGGAAGGTCTGAGACAAAGGCCACTTCTTTACCCTAGAGGGGTAGCCCTCTAATGAGGGGGTGTGACACCAGAAATAGGCCCGTGGGTGTGTCCAATCAGACAAAAGACCAACCAGCAGGTGTGGCCTGTTGATGGGATGTCATGTGACACATGCTACAAGGTTGAAAAGGTCACACGGCCAGCCACTGGAGTCCGATAAGCAAGGTGCCACCAATAAGGTGGTATAACTCAATTCAGACTACTCTTAGACCAAGACAACCTTTTTAGTTGTTACCATGAGAACCTCACGTACAGATGCCGCTGTCACAAAGTCCATGTGGCCATTCTCATCGTCATCCTTCCCAAAAGATTGTGGGACCATCACAAGTTTCCTTCCGCTGACAAACCTCGTGTTGCACATCATTGCAAGGTTCTCTGTGGTGGCCTCGATAATGTCCATAGATTCAGCCTTGGTCTCCGGCTTCTTGACACTTTCATCTGTGACGATCTCCTGCATGAGTATGTTATGAATACACTTAAATATAGTATTTGTATAGAGGCAAAATGAGGGGCAGATGTCGGATGTGCTCGGAAAAGTGTCGGAGGACCGATGCTGAGAGGTGGACAAATGGACATGTTAAGCTATTTGACTTCTAGTTTTTAACTGTCTACAGGTTGCAGAAGCTAAGCCACACTTGTGAATACAATGAGCACTTTGACATGTTCCACCTCAAAACATCACATTCTCTATAATCTTTTGGAAACACTTGTTCACAGACACACACCCAGCCTGCAGTGATGATTCCTGCAACCCGATCATGCTCATACTAATGTCCACTATCTCTGTTTTCTCACGTTAATAGCGGTGCTAGGCGTGGTCAGTGCCATGGTGGGATGGGGAGCCCTTGCCTCCCGGCACACTCACCACCATGTGTAAGCACCTAGCAACAACTGTCCCTGCAGCTAGGCTTCATCTCTGCCTGAGCTGTTCAGTCTTCCCTCATTTCACTTGCTTAGCATAAAAGGACAAACCATCCGAAGAAGGTAAGCCATAATTGCCTATAATTAGAAGCAACTAGCTGTAGAGATTAGGTCTGCCGAGGCAGGCTGGCTAAATGACTCTGCAGCTATTGTGATGGCATACAAAGACTTGCACTTGCAAGGTCCTTGGCTTAGATATTGCAGTATGTGTGTCCCAGAAACTACCTAGCCACACCTAGCCACTAAGAGACTTGACACATTCTCTGTGCTCGGCTCCGTGCAAACGAATATCGCAAAGTGGGTGAAAGTTACCAGAAATGCAAATACACGTTCTCTTGCAATACCATAAAAGCACCTAGATGCCACACCCACTCCACATTTCCAGTTAACGCACACCTTTGTAGAGCACTTGTATCCCGGCAGTACGGTGTCCTGGATGACGGGAGTTACCACATCGGAGTCCAGATCCTGAGCACACAACAAGAACACCTGAACCAGCACACTGGAACTAAATTGGTCGACTAGATTGGCAACAGGTAAAACAGCTTGTTGGTCTAGACTAATATACCCAGAGCATGATATTTTCGAGGGGGTTAATATTTGCAGATTGTCAACTAAGAAGAATTCGCAGGGTAATATTCATGGATTACATAGCATACAGTGGAAGCCACACCTTCCTCAGCCACTCTCTGTCGTACCTATAAACTTGCGGACTGAATTCTAACCGTGAAAATCAATAATATTCAAGCCCTCGAAAATATCCTGCTCATGCGGTACTGGAATTAGATTAGTGTATAGTTCAGATTCCAAGTTTGGTTGTGGCATAAACCGATTCCATTGAGTCACAGTTTCCTCACCTGGTCCATCCTGTAGGGGACTCCGTAGATGTCTGCCCACAACCTGGCCATGGACACAACGAAGGAGAAGTGCCTGGAAAATATGCACATTGCCGAGCATAAGTCACGAGTAATATATGCTATAAATATAATACATATGTACTCATACTCACATGTACGCATGCACACATGCTATATACACACATACATATGTACTCATACTCACATGTACGCATGGACACATGCTATATACACACATACATACATGCTATATATACACACACATACATATGTACTCACACATACATACATGCATGCACACATGCAATATATACATGCACATACATATGTACTCATACATACATACATGCAAGCACACATTCAATATATACACGCACATGCATGCACACATGCAATATATACACACACATACAATGTACTCAACATACATGCATGCACGCATGCAATATATACACACGCATACATATGTACTCATACATACACACATGCATGCACAAAAATATGTACTCACACATACATGCATGCACACATGCTATAAATACACACACATACATGCATGCACACATGCAACATATACACACGCACATACACATGTACTCATACATGCATGCATGCAACATATACATACACAAAACAACGAGGGTCTTGATCTTCACTCTTTTGTTTCCTTCCCCTTCAAGAGTACTGCAAGTTCATTCGCAACTTTAGTACCAGAAACTTTAGTACCAGAAGATTGCAAATATTCTAGTGACTGCAAGCGACTAATTTCTTTCAAAACAATTTGTGGGGTAAAGGTCATCAGCACAATAAACACGTTTGTGAGCTTCCAAAAGAGAAAATAAATAACACATGCTCTGCTTTGAGGAGTTCTTGTTCGTAGACGACTGCTTTCTTTCTAAGTCCAGGAGGCTGTAGCTGATCCTCGACCAAAACTCTACCATTTGGTCTCTCCTGAGCAACTCTTACCAAGTCTTTGAAGGAGGTTGTAGATGACCATGTGTTTGATACAGTCAACAGGTTAGAAATATAGTGGAGGGACAGTTGCATTTTGGGGGGGGGGGGAGTGACCCACATGTATTTCCCCCCCTTTTTGCCCCTAGTGGTTACCACTTTATAACTCCATAGATTCCGTTAAACTTCATGCTATGGACTTGATATATCTCTCGTTGTGCTCTCTGTTGATACTAAAATATTTTTCATAAGTATTTATATAACTATAGCCAAGTTATGGGAGCTACAAGTGGAGGGAACCTCAAAAACCTGAATGCCTGAATTGGCAGCATAAATATCTCCAGGCTTCCTCTAGCCACTGGTGCTAATTAATCTTTAGCACTTTGCAATCTGGAGATATTTATGCGGCCAATTCCGGCATTCAGGTTTTGCAGTTCCCTCCACTTTAGGTCTAGCTATAGTTAAACCTATGAAAAATAGTTTAGTATCAAAAGAGAGCACACAGAGAGACCTATCTTTTGAGCTATATCAAGTCCATATATCAAGTCCATACCATGAAGTTTACAGAATCTACGGAGCTATAAAGTGGTAACCAAAAGTTAATTTTTTTTTTAAATGCCACTGTCCCCCCTGCAGCCCCAGAAGGCAGTAAGCCATCAGTGAAGTTCTTCACCGCTCACTAAAGTATTGATAGCAACAAAGAAAGGAAAAAACAATAACTTGAAACAAGAACAAAATGTCTCCAACAAACAAACAAACTATATTGTCAGAAAACAGCAGAAACAAGAGACTGCGTCCATCTGTGCCACATCCAGTGGAGGAGCTTGATCAAAATCAGATTTAAATGGTAAAGGGTCATCAGCACTGAGGTATAGATGGACACAGGCTTGTTTCTCCCAATTTGTTGACAGGCCAATCCAAATGTTTATTGGATTAACAAAGTTGAGGAAGCAGGAATTAGACTACAAACATTTAGAGATTCCTTTCCCTTTTAAAATAATGCATACCAAATGTACCTACATACATACATACATATTGCATAATGCACACATGAATATTCATATACACACACACATACGTTGTATCATTAACGTCGAAGATTAGAGGGTTTGGCGGTCTTTTGGGAGACTGCCAGAAGAGAGCTGAGGTCATGGGGGAGAGATAAATCAATGAACAGTTAACACACATGGTGGAATACACGAAGGAGGTTATGCATGCACCGAACGTGTTGCATTATATGAGTCAGTGTGTGCTAATATGTGGCACTATGAGCTAGTGTGTGCTAATATGTGGCACTATGAGCCAGTGTGTGCTAATATGTGGCACTATGAGTCAGTGTGTGCTAATATGTGGCACTATGAGTCAGTGTGTGCTAATATGTGGTGAGTCAGTGTGTGCTAATATGTGGCACTATGAGCTAGTGTGTGCTAATATGTGGCACTATGAGTCAGTGTGTGCTAATATGTGGACTATGAGCTAGTGTGTGCTAATATGTGGCACTATGAGTCAGTGTGTGCTAATATGTGGCACTATGAGCCAGTGTGTGCTAATATGTGGCACTATGAGCTAGTGTGTGCTAATATGTGGCACTATGAGCTAGTGTGTGCTAATATGTGGCACTATGAGCTAATGTGTGCTAATATGTGGCACTATGAGCTAGTGTGTGCTAATATGTGGCACTATGAGCCAGTGTGTGCTAATATGTGGCACTATGAGCTAGTGTGTGCTAATATGTGGCACTATGAGTCAGTGTGTGCTAATATGTGGCACTATGAGCTAGTGTGTGCTAATATGTGGCACTATGAGCTAGTGTGTGCTAATATGTGGCACTATGAGCTAGTGTGTGCTAATATGTGGCACTATGAGCCAGTGTGTGCTAATATGTGGCACTATGAGTCAGTGTGTGCTAATATGTGGCACTATGAGTCAGTGTGTGCTAATATGTGGTGAGTCAGTGTGTGCTAATATGTGGCACTATGAGCTAGTGTGTGCTAATATGTGGCACTATGAGTCAGTGTGTGCTAATATGTGGACTATGAGCTAGTGTGTGCTAATATGTGGCACTATGAGTCAGTGTGTGCTAATATGTGGCACTATGAGCCAGTGTGTGCTAATATGTGGCACTATGAGCTAGTGTGTGCTAATATGTGGCACTATGAGCTAGTGTGTGCTAATATGTGGCACTATGAGCTAATGTGTGCTAATATGTGGCACTATGAGCTAGTGTGTGCTAATATGTGGCACTATGAGCCAGTGTGTGCTAATATGTGGCACTATGAGCTAGTGTGTGCTAATATGTGGCACTATGAGTCAGTGTGTGCTAATATGTGGCACTATGAGCTAGTGTGTGCTAATATGTGGCACTATGAGCTAGTGTGTTGTAATATGTGACACTATGAGCTAGTGTGTGCTAATATGAGCTAGTGTGTGCTAATATGTGGCACTATGAGCTAGTGTGTGCTAATATGTGACACTATGAGCTAGTGTGTGCTAATATGTGGCACTATGAGCTAGTGTGTGCTAATATGTGGCACTAAGAGACAGTGTGTGCTAATATGTGGCACTATGAGCTAGTGTGTGCTAATATGTGGCACTATGAGCTAGTGTGTGCTAATATGTGGCACTATGAGCTAGTGTGTGCTCACTATGAGTCAGTGTGTGCTAATATGTGGCACTATGAGCTAGTGTGTGCTAATATGTGGCACTATGAGCTAGTGTGTGCTAATATGTGGCACTATGAGCTAGTGTGTGCTAATATGTGGCACTATGAGTAGTGTGTGCTAATGTGGCACTATGAGCTAGTGTGTGCTAATATGTGGCACTATGAGTCAGTGTGTGCTAATATGTGGCACTATGAGCTAGTGTGTGCTAATATGTGGCACTATGAGTCAGTGTGTGCTAATACGTGGCACTATGAGTCAGTGTGTGCTAATATGTGGCACTATGAGCTAGTGTGTGCTAATATGTGGCACTATGAGCTAGTGTGTGCTAATATGTGGCACTATGAGCTAGTGTGTGCTAATATGTGGCACTATGAGCTAGTGTGTGCTAATATGTGGCACTATGAGCTAGTGTGTGCTAATATGTGGCACTATGAGCTAGTGTGTGCTAATATGTGGCACTATGAGCTAGTGTGTGCTAATATGTGGCACTAAGAGTCAGTGTGTGCTAATATGTGGCACTATGAGCTAGTGTGTGCTAATATGTGGCACTATGAGTCAGTGAGTGCTAATATGTGGCACTATGAGTCAGTGTGTGCTAATATGTGGCACTATGAGCCAGTGTGTGCTAATACGTGGCACTATGAGCTAGTGTGTGCTAATATGTGGCACTATGAGCCAGTGTGTGCTAATATGTGGCACTATGAGCTAGTGTGTGCTAATATGTGGCACTATGAGCCAGTGTGTGCTAATATGTGACACTATGAGCCAGTGTGTGCTAATATGTGGCACTATGAGTCAGTGTGTGCTAATATGTGGCACTATGAGCTAGTGTGTGCTAATATGTGGCACTATGAGCTAGTGTGTGCTAATATGTGGCACTATGAGCTAGTGTGTGCTAATATGTGGCACTATGAGTCAGTGTGTGCTAATATGTGGCACTATGAGCTAGTGTGTGCTAATATGTGGCACTATGAGTCAGTGTGTGCTAATATGTGGCACTATGAGTCAGTGTGTGCTAATATGTGGCACTATGAGCTAGTGTGTGCTAATATGTGGCACTATGAGCTAGTGTGTGTTAATATGTGGCACTATGAGCTAGTGTGTGCTAATATGTGGCACTATGAGCTAGTGTGTGCTAATATGTGGCACTATGAGCTAGTGTGTGCTAATATGTGGCACTATGAGCCAGTGTGTGCTAATATGTGGCACTATGAGCTAGTGTGTGCTAATATGTGGCACTATGAGCTAGTGTGTGCTAATATGTGGCACTATGAGCTAGTGTGTGCTAATATGTGGCACTATGAGCTAGTGTGTGCTAATATATGGCACTATGAGCTAGTGTGTGCTAATGTGGAACTATGAGCTAGTGTGTGCTAATATGTGGCACTAGGAGCCAGTGTGTGCTAATATGTGGCACTATGAGCTAGTGTGTGCTAATGTGGCACTATGAGCTATTGCTAATATGTGGCACTATGAGTCAGTGTGTGCTAATATGTGGCACTATGAGCTAGTGTGTGCTAATGTGGCACTATGAGCTAGTGTGTGCTAATATGTGGCACTATGAGTCAGTGTGTGCTAATATGTGGCACTATGAGCTAGTGTGTGCTAATATGTGGCACTATGAGCTAGTGTGTGCTAATATGTGGCACTATGAGTCAGTGTGTGCTAATATGTGGCACTATGAGCTAGTGTGTGCTAATATGTGGCACTATGAGTCAGTGTGCTAATATGTGGCACTATGAGCCAGTGTGTGCTAATATGTGGCACTATGAGCTAGTGTGTGCTAATATGTGACACTATGAGCCAGTGTGTGCTAATATGTGGCACTATGAGCTAGTGTGTGCTAATATGTGGCACTATGAGTCAGTGTGTGCTAATATGTGGCACTATGAGCTAGTGTGTGCTAATATGTGGCACTATGAGCTAGTGTGTTGTAATATGTGACACTATGAGCTAGTGTGTGCTAATATGAGCTAGTGTGTGCTAATATGTGGCACTATGAGCTAGTGTGTGCTAATATGTGACACTATGAGCTAGTGTGTGCTAATATGTGGCACTATGAGCTAGTGTGTGCTAATATGTGGCACTATGAGCTAGTGTGTGCTAATATGTGGCACTATGAGCTAGTGTGTGCTAATATGTGGCACTATGAGCTAGTGTGTGCTAATATGTGGCACTATGAGCTAGTGTGTGCTAATATGTGGCACTATGAGTCAGTGTGTGCTAATATGTGGCACTATGAGTCAGTGTGTGCTAATATGTGGCACTATGAGCTAGTGTGTGCTAATGTGGCACTATGAGCTAGTGTGTGCTAATATGTGGCACTATGAGTCAGTGTGTGCTAATATGTGGCACTATGAGCTAGTGTGTGCTAATGTGGCACTATGAGCTAGTGTGTGCTAATATGTGGCACTATGAGTCAGTGTGTGCTAATATGTGGCACTATGAGCTAGTGTGTGCTAATATGTGGCACTATGAGCTAGTGTGTGCTAATATGTGGCACTATGAGTCAGTGTGTGCTAATATGTGGCACTATGAGCTAGTGTGTGCTAATATGTGGCACTATGAGTCAGTGTGCTAATATGTGGCACTATGAGCCAGTGTGTGCTAATATGTGGCACTATGAGCTAGTGTGTGCTAATATGTGACACTATGAGCCAGTGTGTGCTAATATGTGGCACTATGAGCTAGTGTGTGCTAATATGTGGCACTATGAGTCAGTGTGTGCTAATATGTGGCACTATGAGCTAGTGTGTGCTAATATGTGGCACTATGAGCTAGTGTGTTGTAATATGTGACACTATGAGCTAGTGTGTGCTAATATGAGCTAGTGTGTGCTAATATGTGGCACTATGAGCTAGTGTGTGCTAATATGTGACACTATGAGCTAGTGTGTGCTAATATGTGGCACTATGAGCTAGTGTGTGCTAATATGTGGCACTATGAGCTAGTGTGTGCTAATATGTGGCACTATGAGCTAGTGTGTGCTAATATGTGGCACTATGAGCTAGTGTGTGCTAATATGTGGCACTATGAGCTAGTGTGTGCTAATATGTGGCACTATGAGTCAGTGTGTGCTAATATGTGGCACTATGAGCTGGTGTGTGCTAATATGTGGCACTATGAGCTAGTGTGTGCTAATATGTGGCACTATGAGTCAGTGTGTGCTAATATGTGGCACTATGAGCTAGTGTGTGCTAATATGTGGCACTATGAGTCAGTGTGTGCTAATATGTGGCACTATGAGCTAGTGTGTGCTAATATGTGGCACTATGAGCTAGTGTGTGCTAATATGTGGCACTATGAGCTAGTGTGTGCTAATATGTGGCACTCTGAGCTAGTGTGTGCTAATATGTGGCACTATGAGCTAGTGTGTGCTAATATGTGGCACTATGAGCTAGTGTGTGCTAATATGTGGCACTATGAGTCAGTGTGTGCTAATATGTGGCACTATGAGCTAGTGTGTGCTAATATGTGGCACTATGAGCTAGTGTCACTGTGTGTGCTAATATGTGGCACTATGAGCTAGTGTGTGCTAATATGTGGCACTATGAGCTAGTGTGTGCTAATATGTGGCACTATGAGTCAGTGTGTGCTAATATGTGGCACTATGAGCTAGTGTGTGCTAATATTTGGCACTATGAGATAGTGTGTGCTAATATGTGGCACTATGAGTCAGTGTGTGCTAATACGTGGCACTATGAGTCAGTGTGTGCTAATATGTGGCACTATGAGCTAGTGTGTGCTAATATGTGGCACTATGAGCTAGTGTGTGCTAATATGTGGCACTATGAGCTAGTGTGTGCTAATATGTGGTACTATGAGCTAGTGTGTGCTAATATGTGGCACTATGAGCTAGTGTGTGCTAATATGTGGCACTATGAGCTAGTGTGTGCTAATATGCGGCACTATGAGCTAGTGTGTGCTAACAAGCGGCAGCTATTAGTTTATGTGCTAATATCTATGAGCAAGTGTGTGTGATGTAGAGTGGATTGGCCTTACATCCATCCTTCAGCAGTGTGTCAGCCGGGAAGGCATGTAGCAGATCCTTAGCCTAGGGCAACCACAAACAGTAGACACCACACCACAATCAATTATTAGGTCCCATGGCATTATACAACTTCAGTGCGGGTAATTACAGTGGGTATCAAACATTTCCCAGACATCTCGTGTAAGTGTCTGAACGTAAATCAAATTTGATGTCAAAATGTCCAAGCAGCACTTACGAATGCTCTAGAATACGCACAACCACGAATGTATGGACGCATCAGATGCCCCAACCTCTGACACAGTCAGTAATGAGGAAGAGGAGAAGTGTCACTTGATGACTGGATACAGGAGGACTCACTCAATCTGGTACTTGCATTGTTCATTATAGAGTTTTATTCTGTTTGCACTCATTTGATTTTAGTTAATCAATAAAAAAAAATTGATGGCAGATCAAAGATGGACAAGAACAAAATAAAATTGCTAGTCCATGTACTCAGACATAGTTTGGCTGTAATTTCCCACACAGCAACCACTGCAACCACTACATATATAAGCAATCCAGAGACAAATAACTGGTCCTGATATCACACCTACAAAAAGTGTCACTATTGACCACTCCCTCATTAAGTCAACATTAACCCATTCACACAACAGATGATAAGTTTTTCATTCATTTATTTCATTTAACATTAACCCATTCACACAACAGATGATAAGTTTTTCATTCATTTATTTCATTTACTTATCATTTTCATTTACTTATCATTTACTTAATTATTATATTTTTTGGTTTTTTAAATAAGGACAAATTACACTACTACTACTACTACTAATACTCTACTATACTACTATTAGAACTATTAATACTACTGCTACTACTACTACTACTATTAGTACTACTACTACTACTATTAATACTCTACTACTACTACTATTAATACTACTACTACTATTACTACTACCACCACTATCACTACTATACTACTACATGTCCTACTACTACTACTACTATTAATACTACTTCTACTATTAATACTACTACTACTATTAATACTACCACTATGTGAATGATTACCTTGTGGTTGAAGTACTTCTCAAACTTGACTCTTGCTAGCCGTACACAGGACGGCCAGTCTCCAGGCCACACCCTTGCCATCTTTACCACCTTCACTACACCATCCGGTGTCCTGTTATCACGCAACATCTACAGGACAGTAGGCAGTACCAGGACAGAACAGTGGAAAAAATGGGGGGGAAGCGAGAAAAAAGGAAAAAAGTGAGTTACAATAAGTCAAGAATGCCATCCATTAGGTACAAGCAAGACTGACCTGTAGGACGGTGTCAGGTTTGCCATGGGTCCCCCAGAACTTTGAGTACATGGATGGCTTCTGAGTAAAGAGGAGCTCAAACTACGAACCCCCAAAAGGGGAAAGAAAAAATAAATAACAACAGAAAGACAATATACAGAAAGACAATATACAGAAAGACAATATACAGAAAGACAATATACAGAAAGACAATATACAGAAAGACAATATACAGAAAGACAATATACAGAAAGACAATATACAGAAAGACAATATACAGAAAGACAATATACAGAAAGACAATATACAGAAAGACAATATACAGAAAGACAATATACAGAAAGATAATATACAGAAAGACAATATACAGAAAGACAATATACAGAGACAATGTACAGAAAGACAATGTACAGAAAGACAATATACAGAAAGACAATATACAGAAAGACAATATACAGAAAGACAATATACAGAAAGACAATATACAGAAAGATAATATACAGAAAGACAATATACAGAAAGACAATATACAGAAAGACAATATACAGAAAGACAATATACAGAAAGACAATATACAGAAAGACAATATACAGAAAGATAATATACAGAAAGACAATATACAGAAAGACAATAGGGTGAAGAGAGACAAATAACGAAACAGACAACTCACACACAACAGACAGACAGACTGACGGGTTTGTGTAGCCACACTCACCTTGTCTCTGGCCCACTGGATGGTGTGCTCAATAGTGGCAGGGAAGGACTTGAGAGTGCAGTAGGGGACGTCTTCATCTGGAGGGTCTCTCTGCGTGGAACAGGATATGACATCTACAAGACTACCATCATTACATCAGCCTCTACTGGTTTGTTACAGCTCTACGCATACTGAAGCCACAAGAAAGAGAAGCTAAACTCACTCTCTCTCTCAGAGGAGATAAAAGCAAGTAGTGCATTGGCTCTGGTGCGGGTGAGATCAGGCAGGTAGAGAGTAAATCAACCACACCCACAGACACCAACTCTGACAATGTTCATAATTTTATTTTACATGGCACAGGCACATGGCAAAGGCAATTAGTTGCACATGCACATGGCAAATGCAATTGGTTGCACATGGCAAGTAGCACATGGCAAGTAGCACATGGCAAAGGCAATTAGTTAGTTGCACATGCACATGGCAAATGCAATTGGTTACACATGGCAAGTAGCACATGGCAAGTAGCACATGGCAAAGGCAATTAGTTGCACATGGCAAGTAGCACATGGCAAGTAGCACATGGCAAAGGCAATTAGTTGCACATGGCAAGTAAAGGCAATTAGTTGCACATGGCAATGCACATGGCAAAGGCAATTAGTTGCACATGGCAAGTAAAGGCAATTAGTTGCACATGGCAATGCACATGGCAAAGGCAATTATGTACTTGCACATGGCAAAGGCAATTAGTTGCACATGGCAAGTTGCACATGGCAAGTAGCACATGGCAAAGGCAATTAGTTGCACATGGCAATGCACATGGCAAAGGCAATTATGTACTTGCACATGGCAAAGGCAATTATGTACTTGCACATGGCAAAGGCAATTAGTTGCACATGGCAAGTAGCACATGGCAAAGGCAATTATGTACTTGCACATGGCAAAGGCAATTGGTCATCTCTCTTGTGTACACAGTACTGGCATGAAGTTGCCTTACCTGACTGGAGTAAGACTCGGTCATGTGAGGGACTATCACCTACACCAAGGCACAAACATATACACATGCACATACTCATTAACACATCAATATTATACACGTGCACACACACACATAAGTACACACGCTTTGTGTGATAACAGTTTCTAAACAGTGTCATAAATTGCTCTTCCATAGATAACCTCTTCACACAGTGTAATAATTAGTAGCAATATACCAGGGAATGTGGTATCACTCATTGGTTTGACCCCCTATTTCAATCGTTCAAAAATGCCACGTGCAAAATAAATAAACATCACCCACACCTCACAGCTAAAACTCACCTCGACACCATCTTGCTATTCTAAAGTCGTTTTTGGCTAAAAAACACTCCAGCAGGCTTTGAATTCTTCCCTATGGCAGTACACTGAAAGAATAATTACAAACATGAAATTTGTCTTCAAGGAGCCGCCTATCTACATATATCATCTCTTTTCTTCCTCCACTGAGTAGCACAGAGACATCCATTAACAATTTTAACACCAGAAAATACCAAATGTTCCACTCACTTGCAGTGGTTTAATCTCTTTCAGGATTCAGTGTTTATACCTTTGATAACCCTTTACCATTTTGTGTGTGCATTTGACTGAATCGAGCATTTTACTGAATCGAGAAACAATTTAGTTGTTGCATGGAGGATTTGGAGTCGCCTGGTACTAAACTTGCTGTGCACTTTGGTACTCAAATTATGGGGTGGAAGAAAAGAGACGAGACGAAAATAAATACAAGACCCCTGAAGACAAATGTCATGGTTTTTAACAGGTTATTTTTGGCTGCTGGTGAACTGCTTCAGTGAAGGATTAAGGCACACTGCAAGTGTCTTGGAGCTTAAATAGGCACAAGCCACTGCTCTGGATGCCTGGAAGCTCAGAGTGAGCTCTAGCTTGCACATGTGTGAGCTTCTTGATATACATAATTGTGAATGTATTACACATAATTGTTGATAGAACGTGCAATATATATTCCGCATTATACACAATTGAAGTTTCCAACAGGACAGGGAAGGAACGCAATTTAGTTTGACACCCCACACCACCAGTCAGTGGCGGGAGGGAATGGAACACGCATGTGAGTGAACCAGTCTGACCGGACTTCCCATAGCTAGTAGCTCGCAGTTTCGTACTATATACTCCGATGATGTCAGTGAAAGGCACACGCCCATGGTCGCCTACAAAAGAAACAAGGCGTTGCTGAAAAGAGACAGTCTACTTGGGTCTTCCCCACCATTCTGTGTAAACCATATAAAGTCAAACATGAATGGTGCGGTTAATTGGCACTAATTGGCTTCATAGGCAGTGCTGTGTCAACTGCCAGAAACGTCAACAACAACAACAACACAAGGGATTGGAGAAGAGAACCAAAGAGGAACAGAGAGGAACGTTGCTTTGATGCCAAGACTGGCTGTCAATGCATGCCAGTAAAACAGTTGGCACTCGAGAGCTCTACATACATTATAAACTCTGCTACATGCAGTGCTGCATTACCTGGAGTCACATTACATGAACAATGCTTAACACAGTGAGCTGACCACACCTTACCTTCTTAAGCAATTTGTAAAAATAAATCTCTCATATCATTAACATGATGTTTACCGCGACAATAATGCTTCAGATTTATCTGATTCCCAACTTGGAGAGTATAGTTAATTGGGGTAAAAAAAAGCCGGGGTAAGTTGGGGTAAAAAAAGACCAGGGGTCCGGGGAAGACACAGCTGCTTTAAGAATTTAAACAATCCTTGATCTGTCAAGTACTTTTAATGGGCTTTTCATTTCATTAATGTGTTTTTTGTATAAAAAGATTGACATGACAAAATAAAGAACCTAAACATGTAGAAAATACCCGAAATTAACTTTTTTCTGACTCACCTGAACTTTGGGTAGATTAATCAAACTAGTTAGTAAATTATGAACGCTAGCCAAAAGAAAATAGTTACTAAATGGTTTATTCATTGACAAAAAAAAAATTCATTTTTTTTGGATATTTTAGGGGTTTTGGACCGGCTTTTTTTTACCCCAGATATTTTTGGTCACTCGAGGTAAACACAAGCCAGGTGTGTTTTTTTTGCAATTTTTTTCTAGTCTTTTTTCGAGTATAGCGTATACTATATTTTCATTTTTTTCTTCTCCAGTCATGCTAATTTGTGAGTTAAAGCATAATTGCGAGTAATATGAATTATTTGAATATGAATAAACCACCTAGTCGATGGTAGATGGACTATTGCATCATTCTGATGGAAAGAATGATACAATAGTATATATATATATAATGTGAGTAACTGAATATGAATAAACCAACTTTAGTCATTGATTATCAATGGTACATCGACTATTTCATCATAACAAAAGTTTTCAGTGATGATGAAGATGCTGATCCCACATCAGCTGAATTAACCCTCATTCAAAAAAAAGAGCGAAGCAAGACTCAACACGCATTTTCTACGATTGGCCAAAGCAGGAAGATGTGGAGATAGTGTAACAGTGGATCATTGCATGTATTGTTCAGCCAGTAGTGGAAACAGTTAGTCGAGGGAAGGCACTGCTGAAGTTCGAGTGTGAAGCAAAAGTGATAAACATTTTCAAGTATTTTTCTTAAAGAAAATGCAATAAAACCCAACTGTTAACCATTACTGTACTATATATTGTAGTATTTGAACAAATTTTAATGAAAAAAGATTCAATTGATAAAATATTGAAGTATTTACATTTGATTTTACCGTTTAGGATATTTTTAAAGGGGTGGTTTTTTAAAACCCCGAAACGCCTTTTTTTTACCCCTTTCATGGGGTAAAAAAAAGCCACCATATATTATTAATATTTCATTATAGGACATAGGATAATTTTTTAAAATTTATATAGTCATCATTTGATAGTAAAGTATAATAGAGGATGGCACATGTGTTTTTAGTAAATCCTTTACTCTGGCTCTTAAGAGGTAAAGTTAAGGGAAACGGCTTTTTTAAACCCCAACTGACTATAATAGACAGTGGGAATTTAGTTCCGTCTGTCTACGCATGGGTGTGGTTATAATGCAGTAATGTCTTATTAATGCATGGGTGTGGTTATAATGCGGTAATGCATGGGTGTGGTTATAATGCAGTAATGTATTATTAATGCATGGGTGTGGTTATAATGCAGTAATGTCTTATTAATGCACATACTTGTGCTCTGTGCAGGAGCAGGCTCCACACTTCATGTGGGACAGAAGCCAAATATTAAGAACTTGGATTCCTTCTCCCTCTTGGTATGGAGGATTCAGAACTTGGATTCCTTCTCCCTCTTGGTATGGAGGATTCAGAACTTGGATTCCTTCTCCCTCTTGGTATGGAGGATTCAGAACTAACTTGGATTCCTTCTCCCTCTTGGTATGGAGGATTCAGAACTTGGATTCCTTCTCCCTCTTGGTATGGAGGATTCAGAACTTGGATTCCTTCTCCCTCTTGGTATGGAGGATTCAGAACTTGGATTCCTTCTCCCTCTTGGTATGGAGGATTCAGAACTTGGATTCCTTCTCCCTCTTGGTACGGAGGATTCAGAACTTGGATTCCTTCTCCCTCTTGGTACGGAGGATTCAGAACTTGGTTTCCTTCTTCCTCTTGGTACGGAGGATTCAGAACTTGGATTCCTTCTCCCTCTTGGTATGGAGGATTCAGAACTTGGATTCCTTCTCCATCTTGGTATGGAGGATTCAGAACTTGGTTTCCTTCTCCCTCTTGGTATGGAGGATTCAGAACTTGGATTCCTTCTCCCTCTTGGTATGGAGGATTCAGAACTTGGATTCCTTCTCCCTCTTGGTATGGAGGATTCAGAACTTGGATTCCTTCTCCCGCTTGGTGTGGAGGATTCAGAACTTGGATTCCTTCTCCCTCTTGGTATGGAGGATTCAGAACTTGGATTCCTTCTCCCTCTTGGTATGGAGGATTCAGAACTTGGATTCCTTCTCCCTCTTGGTATGGAGGATTCAGAACTTGGTTTCCTTCTCCCTCTTGGTATGGAGGATTCAGAACTTGGATTCCTTCTCCCTCTTGGTATGGAGGATTCAGAACTTGGATTCCTTCTCCCTCTTGGTATGGAGGATTCAGAACTTGGATTCCTTCTCCCTCTTGGTATGGAGGATTCAGAACTTGGATTCCTTCTCCCTCTTGGTATGGAGGATTCAGAACTTGGTTTCCTTCTCCCTCTTGGTATGGAGGATTCAGAACTTGGATTCCTTCTCCCTCTTGGTATGGAGGATTCAGAACTTGGATTCCTTCTCCCTCTTGGTATGGAGGATTCAGAACTTGGTTTCCTTCTCCCTCTTGGTATGGAGGATTCAGAACTTGGATTCCTTCTCCCTCTTGGTATGGAGGATTCAGAACTTGGATTCCTTCTCCCTCTTGGTATGGAGGATTCAGAACTTGGTTTCCTTCTCCCTCTTGGTATGGAGGATTCAGAACTTGGATTCCTTCTCCCTCTTGGTATGGAGGATTCAGAACTTGGATTCCTTCTCCCTCTTGGTACGGAGGATTCAGAACTTGGATTCCTTCTCCCTCTTGGTATGGAGGATTCAGAACTTGGATTCCTTCTCCCTCTTGGTATGGAGGATTCAGAACTTGGTTTCCTTCTCCCTCTTGGTATGGAGGATTCAGAACTTGGATTCCTTCTCCCTCTTGGTATGGAGGATTCAGAACTTGGATTCCTTCTCCCTCTTGGTATGGAGGATTCAGAACTTGGTTTCCTTCTCCCTCTTGGTATGGAGGATTCAGAACTTGGATTCCTTCTCCCTCTTGGTATGGAGGATTCAGAACTTGGATTCCTTCTCCCTCTTGGTATGGAGGATTCAGAACTTGGATTCCTTCTCCCTCTTGGTACGGAGGATTCAGAACTTGGTTTCCTTCTTCCTCTTGGTATGGAGGATTCAGAACTTGGATTCCTTCTCCCTCTTGGTACGGAGGATTCAGAACTTGGATTCCTTCTCCCTCTTGGTATGGAGGATTCAGAACTTGGATTCCTTCTCCCTCTTGGTATGGAGGATTCAGAACTTGGATTCCTTGTATGGAGGCTTCAGAACTTGGATTCCTTCTCCCTCTTGTATATATCATCTATGTATCTGGACACCACATGTTCTGCAATGTATATATCATCTATGTATCTGGACACCACATGTTCTGCAATGTATATATCATCTATGTATCTGGACACCACATGTTCTGCCATGTATATATCATCTATGTATCTCGACACCACATGTTCTGCCATGTATATATCATCTATGTATCTGGACACCACATTTTCTGCCATGTATATATCATCTATGTATCTGGACACCACATGTTCTGCCATGTATATATCATCTATGTATCTGGACACCACATGTTCTGCAATGTATATATCATCTATGTATCTGGACACCACATGTTCTGCCATGTATATATCATCTATGTATCTGGACACCACATGTGGACACCACATGTTCTGCCATGTATATATCATCTATGTATCTGGACACCACATGTTCTGCCATGTATATATCATCTATGTATCTGGACACCACATGTTCTGCCATGTATATATCATTTATGTATCTGGGCACCATGTTCACCTGTAAAACACATGAACAGTTCACCCGCTCTAAATAGGACAAACACCAAATGGTCGTATAGTCAAAAGAAAAGATGGAGGAAACATCTGCAGATTCCCAAGAGCAAAGAAAAGAGAACTAGCTACACAGGAGCGAATACTGGCAACACAGGAGAGAGAACTGTTTGCACAGGAGGGAGAACTGGCTACACAGGAGAGAGAACTGTCTGCCTTGGAGAGAGAACTGGCGAGAAAAATGTCAGAAGTGAGAACTGGCTTCAAGAGTGAGAACTGTCTGCACAGGGGTGCGAACTGGCTGCAAAGAGTGAGAACTGGTTTCACCGGAATGAGAATTGGCTACATAGGAGTGAGAACTGTTTACACAAGAACTGTCTGCATAGGAGAGAAAAATGTCAGGAGTGAGAACTGGCTGCACGGTTAATAGCTGTCAGGGCAAGCTTGCTTCATGAAGTTTCATTCTGACCTAGCTATTCAATTCCTGAGCATGCTCTGGCTATGGAGGTGGTTACAGCATTTGTCTTGAGGGTCTAGAAGCTTGGCAAGGTGATAAAGCAGTTCCTTGATGGCTGTCTCTTGTTGCTGCCCTTCCCTTGGACGACGAGTAGGGGAGGGAGAGAACCGACTCCATACAGAGGAAAGACAAACAAGGCATACTTTCATGAGTGGTGAGATCTAGCAATGATCAAGAGCACGCAGACTTGAACAGTATAAAGAGTAACATTATGCCTGAAGTCCTTGCCAGCTTCTGAATAGCAAAAAATTCAGGCAACAGTTTTACAGTTTTATGTGGAAACATCCCCAGAGAGATTTCAAGAGTACCGATTTTAGTTTTTGGTGTCCATTATTATAAACGGTAAGGGGTCCTACAATTTATATGCTCCACATTGGTAGAAATTACAAGTCAATATTTTTTGTCTTTTTCTCTTGTTCCTACAAGCAGCCTCCTTCAAGCAGCCTCCTTCAAGAAGTTGCTCCAGAACTAACCAGGCACACAGACCAGATGTTATCCTTGACCTAGCATTACTCAGAAGTGCTTCACCTGGCATTGCACACACACACACACCAGCAGGCCCAGCATTGCACACACACACACACCAGCAGGCCCAGCATTGCACACACACACACACCAGCAGGCCCAGCATTGCACGCACACACACACACACAACACACACACACACACACACACACACACACACACACACACCAGCATGACACACACACACACACTCAAGTGCTCATTGTTTTATGATCTTTGGCCAATTTTTCTGTATGACTGTATAGAGAAACAGAGTCGCTGCAATGCATTGGACAATTTGGAGGCTCCTGGTAAACTAGCAAATTGTATGCAAGTTAAGTTAGTGTGTGTGTGTGGGGCGGGGGGGGGGGGGGGGGGGGGGGGGTAGATGGAAGGTATACCGCTCCATCATGAAGACAAAATGTATCACCTTTTAACAGTTCTTTAGGCTACCAGCACAGTTCACCATGAAGAAGGACTCAAGGCTCGCTGGAAGAGTGTTTCGTGTTAAAAAAATCAGACGTCACCGTTTAAGTAAGTTTTGGCCAAAATATAAGCTTATTATTTGTGTGTGCGTGCATGTTTTTTTTTTGCATCCACCATTTTGAAATAGGGAAAAGCAATACAGAGAGTGCCAGCACATGACACAACTCTCAGCCACTTAGCCCTATCTCAATTACGTTCCATTTGTCATGATACATCATCAACACCGCATGAAGCTGACCATGGCTTCATGGCTTGGCAACTCACCTCACAATGCCTTGCCTTCATTACTAGTATGTAAGTATGAAATACTGGGCTGGATTTTGCCATGGACACGTGTGTCGCAGCAGGTGGGAGTACGCACTATTTCACTCAAGATAGTAAATACTCTGTGCATTTACTTAAGGGTGCACTCTATTCAGGAAATATGATATTTGGCTATAACCAGATGTAGCCTTAGGTTACTATAGGTGGGCTTTAAATACTGGAGGTGGGCTTTAAATACTGGAGGTGGGCTTTAAATACTGGAGGTGGGCTTTAAATACTGGAGGTGGGCTTTGGAGGTGGGCTTTAAATACTGGAGGTGAGCTTTAAATACTGGAGGTGGGCTTTGGAGGTGGGTGGGCTTTGGAGGTGGGCTTTGGAGGTGGGCTTTAAATACTGGAGGTGGGCTTTGGAGGTGGGCTTTAAATACTGGAGGTGGGCTTTGGAGCTGGGCTTTAAATACTGGAGGTGGGCTTTAAATACTGGAGGTGGGCAGAGCCACCACATGAGTGGGAGGAATGAGTTCATTTCTGTCCAAGTTAGCATGGCCAATCACCATCGATAAAGAAAGGGGGGGCGGGGTAGGTGGGGGGGAGGTAAAATAATAATAATAATAAATAAATAAATGATTTGTCACTAACCCCCCCCCCCCCCCCAGATTTGGAGGTGGGCTGTAGCATCTGATAAACATAATTATCGCTGGAACATGTCATTGGGTAAGATGAGGTGTAACATCCTCGGTTAGGTAAAGGATGAAATGTGCACTTGGTTATTATATTGCATAACGTGCCAAGATATTAGCTACCTTTTGAAGAACAAAACAAGCTCAGAGGTTAGGGCAGAATGCTTAATTCTTTAAGGAGAGAACACGTCAAGTCAAGTGAAGTCATTCGGTAAAGGGTAAACATGTAAAAAGTCGTCCAGTACATAAAAAGAAAATGTGTTTAGTCCTCTGTGAGGAAGAGAAGCGGTCATTTGGTGAAGGTGTATGAAGGTGTTGGGCTGGGTTTTGCCATGGGCACGTGTGTCGCAGCAGGTGGGAGTACGCACTATTTCACTCAAGATTTTAAATACTCTGTGCATTTACTTATGGATGCACTCTATTCAGGAAATATGATATTTGGCTATAACCAGATGTAGCTTAGGTTACTATAGGTGGGCTTTAAATACTGGAGGTGGGCTTTAAATACTGGAGGTGGGCTTTAAATACTGGAGGTGGGCTTTAAATACTGGAGGTGGGCTTTAAATACTGGAGGTGGGCTTTAAATACTGGAGGTGAGCTTTAAATACTGGAGGTGGGCTTTGGAGGTGGGCTTTAAATACTGGAGGTGGGCTTTGGAGGTGGGCTTTAAATACTGGAGTTGGGCTTTAAATACTGGAGGTGGGCTTTGGAGCTGGGCTTTAAATACTGGAGGTGGGCTTTAAATACTGGAGGTGGGCAGAGCCACCACATGAGTGGGAGGAATGAGTTCATTTCTGTCCAAGTTAGCATGGCCAATCACCATCGATAAAGAAAGGGGGGGCGGGGTAGGTGGGGGGGAGGTAAAATAATAATAATAATAAATAAATAAATGATTTGTCACTAACCCCCCCCCCCCCCCCCCCCCCCCCCCCAGATTTGGAGGTGGGCTGTAGCATCTGATAAACATAATTATCGCTGGAACATGTCATTGGGTAAGATGAGGTGTAACATCCTCGGTTAGGTAAAGGATGAAATGTGCACTTGGTTATTATATTGCATAACGTGCCAAGATATTAGCTACCTTTTGAAGAACAAAACAAGCTCAGAGGTTAGGGCAGAATGCTTAATTCTTTAAGGAGAGAACACGTCAAGTCAAGTGAAATCATTCGGTAAAGGGTAAACATGTAAAAAGTCGTCCAGTACATAAAAAGAAAATGTGTTTAGTCCTCTGTGAGGAAGAGAAGCGGTCATTTGGTGAAGGTGTATGAAGGTGTATCATATCATGAGCTAAACGGGTTCTAAGCTACCACTTGGTAGTAAAGGATAGATGTCATGTGTAAAAGGGTGTCATGGAAACTTGTTCACGGGGGGTTAGATGCATCGTTGGGGAAATATAATTGGTAGAGCTCACATCATCAGGTTGATGATTCATGATTAGGTAAAAGTGGTTCATGTCATTAGGTAAAGGGTGGTTCATGTCATTAGGTAAAGGGATTAAAACAATCAAAATGTACCTGAACGTGACCTTTGGCCCCCATGGTCCCTGACTCAAGCAAGGGTCGTTGATTGCTGACACAGCGACTAAACAACAACAATAACCAAATAATTGGTGGTGAAGACCCTTTACCAGTAACACTGATTGCGTGGGCACACACCTGTCGACATAGCGACGAGCTTCTACATTGTCCAGAGCATTCACAACAAAATCTTGAGCTTGGAAGAAAGTATCGTGGAATGTCTTTGCTTCTGTCTGGGGAAATACCTTGTACTGCAAAGCTTCTAGGCATAAATCTGAGAAGGTATATATAGACAGGGAGATATATATAACAGCTGTAAATTAGGGAAGGTGGGTGGGTGGGACAGATATATAACAGCTGTAAATTAGGGAAGGTGGGTGGGTGGGACACATATATAATAGCTGTAAATTAGGGAAGGTGGGTGGGTGGGTCACATATATAATAGCTGTAAATTAGGGAAGGTGGGTGGGTGGGTGGGACACATATATAACAGCTGTAAATTAGGGAAGGTGGGTGGGTGGGACACATATATAACAGCTGTAAATTAGGGAAGGTGGGTGGGTGGGACACATATATAATAGCTGTAAATTAGGGAAGGTGGGTGGATGGGACACATATATAATAGCTGTAAATTAGGGAAGGTGGGTGGGGTGGGACACATATATAACAGCTGTAAATTAGGGAAGGTGGGTGGGTGGGACACATATATAACAGCTGTAAATTAGGGAAGGTGGGTGGGTGGGACACATATATAACAGCTGTAAATTAGGGAGGTGGGTGGGACACATATATAATAGCTGTAAATTAGGGAAGGTGGGTGGGTGGGTGGGACACATATATAATAGCTGTAAATTAGGGAAGGTGGGTGGGTGGAACACATATATAATAGCTGTAAATTAGGGAAGGTGGGTGGGTGGGTGGGGACACATATATAACAGCTGTAAATTAGGGAAGGTGGGTGGGTGGGACACATATATAACAGCTGTAAATTAGGGAAGGTGGGTGGGTGGGTGGGACACATATATAACAGCTGTAAATTAGGGAAGGTGGGTGGGTGGGACACATATATAACAGCTGTAAATTAGGGAAGGTGGGTGGGTGGGACACATATATATAATAGTGAAGGTGGGTGGGTGGGACACATATATATAATAGCTGTAAATTAGGGAAATTATACAAAATCATTCCGTATCTCGTAACGTCCATGCTCCATCCCCCCCCCAGAGAGTGTGGGGGCACAGTCAACACCATCTTCCCTTCTTACCTTGCATGCTATATCAGTTGTTGCTAGGGAAGTGCCTGAGCAAACGTGCAGACACTTTGAAATGATCGACCACGCTCTTCAGGGGGTTAATAGAGAGAATGCTCTAATTAGAGGTCCTAAAGAGCCTTTTTAACCACCTTAATCAACCTGACCATATTACCGTGAAGGGTGTGACTTGCCAGCACCCACCACATAGCAAGCATCTAGCACATAAATATTTTCAAACTTGTGTGCAAGGCAAAAAAGAGCCTTCTGCAAAGCAGAAAAATCTCAAGAACTGCCTCAGAAGCTTACGCAACTGATGCTGGAATATAATCCAGCCTTTCCAGCATCAGTTGCTCTGGGCTCCTAGCGTGATTAACACTACATGTTCAGTATTTGATGAAATAAAAGTCATGTTACTAGCATTCATCGTATTGCGAGCTTAGCCTTTGCTAATCCGTACCTGGATTAATGCCCAGCGTAGAGGCAGCTGCTACCACAGACTTGGATTTCTACAAGTGATGAAACATTTAGATGATGGGGGAAAAAATCAGGTACCAGAATTTGGGTAAGGTGTGGTTAAGAGAAAATCCCATATGGTGAACAAATGTTGACAGGACAATATTGATAGCCTTCCTTTATCTGTGCATGAAGTTTGGAGCCGCCTGCATGCTTGTCCACAGGAAAGTGTGGAGGTTACAAGATGGAAGTCAAGAACCAAAAGCTACAAACATGTGAACAGTTTAGCCACACATCCACAAGGGAGAGGCCAGTGCGAGCACACACAAATAGCGGGAGGAATACGATCAAACTAAGTAGACAATGGAGCACAAAGTCTCTCTGCCCAAGCACAGAGGTTGTGCAGAGATAAATGGCATGACATGGCTAGAGCAATCTAATTTCTTAGCTGCTTTCCTTGCAGGCACCGTAAAAGCTGGCTCGCACGCATCATCAACAAGAAAATGGCCGCTTGACATTGAGCAGGAGCTTAACAAGCAAGTGCCCATGTACAGGCGTGATCAGTTTCTTATAGGTACAGATTCTCTAACTAGTGTAGTGTGTACCATGCTTGCTAGGAGGGATGGCGAAGGCTGGAACTGTTGCTGAGCAAGAGCCTGGAGAGTGTCAGACATGGAAATCTTATCTACTAGTTGCCATAAACGGAAACACCGCCTTTTGAGCAGGAGGAGATGTGGTCACGATCAGCGCGAACAAATAGAGGCTAGAACCAGCAGGTGAAGTAGGTGCTGAACAGAAAGTAGGTGCTTAGCATTAGGTACGGCCCTAACAGCCAACTATTATGCGGACTCTTTTGACAAACACTGGCCTCTTTTGAAAATACTGGGTTCTTTTGACAAACACTGGTCCCTTTTGACAAATACTGGGCTCTTTTGACAAATACTGGGCTTTTTTGACAAATACTGGGCTCTTTTGACAAATATACTGGGCTCTTTTGAAAATACTGGGCTCTTTTGAAAATACTGGACAAATACTGGGCTCTTTTGAAAATACTGGTCTCTTTAGAAAATACTGGACAAATACTGGGCTCTTTTGACAGGCTCTTTTGAAAATACTGGGTTCTTTTGAAAATACTGGTCTCTTTTGAAAATACTGGGCTTTTTTGACAAATACTGGGCTCTTTTGACAGGCTCTTTTGAAAATACTGGGTTATTTTGAAAATACTGAGCTATTTTGACAAATACTTGGCTCTTTTGAAAATACTGGGCTCTTTTGACAAATACTGGTCTCTTTTGAAAATACTGGGCTCTTTTGAAAATACTGGGCTCTTTTCACAAACACTGGTCTCTTTTGACAAAGACTGGCCTCTTTTGAAAATACTGGGCTCTTTTTACAAATACTGGGCTCTTTTGACAAATATACTGGGTTCTTTTGAAAATACTGGGCTCTTTTGAAAATACTGGGCTCTTTTGACAAACACTGGTCTCTTTTAACAAAGACTGGCCTCTTTTGAAAATACTGGGCTCTTTTGACAAACACTGGTCTCTTTTGACAAATACTGGTCTCTTTTTGAAAATACTGGGCTTTTTGGACAAATACTGGGCTCTTTTGACAAATATACTGGGCTCTTTTGAAAATACTGGGTTCTTTTGAAAATACTGGGCTCTTTTGAAAATACGGGCTCTTTTGAAAATACTGGGCTCTTTTGACAAAGACTGGGCTCTTTTGACAAATATACTGGGTTCTTTAGAAAATACTGGGCTCTTTTGACAAATACTGGGCTCTTTTGACAAATACTGGGCTCTTTTGAAAATACTGGGCTCTTTTGACAAAGACTGGGCTCTTTTGACAAATATACTGGGTTCTTTAGAAAATACTAGGCTCTTTTAGGCTCTTTTATTCAGATCCTATTGCACTCCAGAGCTCTTTTCCAACCTTCCTGCCCATATTTGCATGCCATGTGCAAGCAGTGGAATGTGTGGTAACAGAGTGGCTGATGCCCTGTACAACCTCCTCTGATGCCGTGTGAGATATCTGACTGTACCTGAATATGGCGTGGTCGGAAGAGAAACTGCCTGTTCAGGTTGGACTTCTCGATTATGTCGTTATCTGTGATGGTGATCTATTTACATGCAACAGTAACATAAGACAAGTGAACTTCAGAAGAAACACTGGAGTGAGAGAGAAAGTTTGGGTGAGACAGTGGAAGAGCGAGTGAGTGAGTGAGGGATAAGTGAGTGATAAGTGATTGAGTGAGTGATAAGTGAGTGAGTGATGAGTGAGTGAGTGATGAGTGAGTGAGTGAGTGATAAGTGAGTGAGTTAAGGATAAGTGATTGAGTGAGTGATGAGTGAGTGAGGGAGTGATAAGTGAGTGAGTGAGTGATGAGTGAGTGAGGGAGTGATAAGTGAGTGAGTGATAAGTGAGTGAGTGATAAGT
Source organism: Cladorhizidae sp. MBARI D1340-BT2 (assembly GCA_028752905.1). Lineage (NCBI taxonomy): Eukaryota > Metazoa > Porifera > Demospongiae > Poecilosclerida > Cladorhizidae > Cladorhizidae sp. MBARI D1340-BT2. Next base: position 8,207,505 of record JAQNBH010000009.1, read on the forward strand.
GAGTGAGTGAGTGATAAGTGAGTGAGTGATGAGTGAGTGAGTGATGAGTGAGTGAGTGATGAGTGAGTGAGTGATGAGTGAGTGAGTGATGAGTGAGTGATGAGTGAGTGAGTGATGAGTGAGTGAGTGATGAGTGAGTGAGTGATGAGTGAGTGAGTGATAAGTGAGTGAGTGATAAGTGAGTGAGTGAGTGATAAGTGAGTGATAAGTGATTGAGTGAGTGATAAGTGAGTGAGTGATGAGTGAGTGAGTGATGAGTGAGTGAGTGATAAGTGAGTGAGTGATGAGTGAGTGAGTGATGAGTGAGTGAGTGAGTGATAAGTGAGTGAGTGATAAGTGAGTGAGTGAGTGATGAGTGAGTGAGGGAGTGATAAGTGAGTGAGTGATAAGTGAGTGAGTGAGTGATAAGTGAGTGAGTGATGAGTGAGTGAGTGATGAGTGAGTGAGTGATAAGTGAGTGAGTGATGAGTGAGTGAGTGATAAGTGAGTGAGTGAGGGATAAGTGAGTGATAAGTGATTGAGTGAGTGATAAGTGAGTGAGTGATGAGTGAGTGAGTGATGAGTGAAGTGAGTGAGTGATGAGTGAGTGAGTGATGAGTGAGTGAGTGAGTGATAAGTGAGTGAGTGATAAGTGAGTGAGTTAAGGATAAGTGATTGAGTGAGTGATGAGTGAGTGAGGGAGTGATAAGTGAGTGAGTGAGTGATGAGTGAGTGAGGGAGTGATAAGTGAGTGAGTGATAAGTGAGTGAGTGAGTGAGTGATAAGTGAGTGAGTGATGAGTGAGTGAGTGATGAGTGAGTGAGTGATGAGTGAGTGATGAGTGAGTGATGAGTGAGTGAGTGATAAGTGAGTGAGTGATAAGTGAGTGAGTGATGAGTGAGTGAGTGAGTGATGAGTGAGTGAGTGATGAGTGATGAGTGAGTGAGTGAGTGATGAGGGAGTGATGAGTGAGTGAGTGATGAGTGAGTGAGTGATAAGTGAGTGAGTGATGAGTGAGTGAGTGATAAGTGAGTGAGTGATAAGTGAGTGAGTGATAAGTGAGTGATGAGTGAGTGATGAGTGAGTGATGAGTGAGTGAGTGATAAGTGAGTGAGTGATAAGTGAGTGAGTGAGTGATGAGTGAGTGAGTGATGAGTGAGTGAGTGATAAGTGAGTGAGTGATGAGTGAGTGAGTGATGAGTGAGTGAGTGAGTGATGAGTGAGTGAGTGATGAGTGAGTGAGTGATGAGGGAGTGAGTGATGAGGGAGTGAGTGATGAGGGAGTGAGTGATGAGGGAGTGAGTGATGAGGGAGTGAGTGAGTAATTGAATGGATGAGTGGTTGATGAGTAAGTGTGAACGAGTGGGTGGGAGGGTGGGTGGATGAGTGAGTGGGTGGTGAGTGAGTGGGTGGTGGGTGAGTGAGTGGGTGGTGAGTGAGTGAGTGGGTGAGTGAGTGAGTGATGAGTGAGGGAGTGAGTAAGTAAGTGACTGAGTAAGTGAGTGGGTGAGTAAGTCCTTTCCTGCGTCCATCCATTCCAAAGTCAAATATTGTTCTTCCAGTAGTCTGCACAGAATACTTCCCGTAGGTTGGCTTCCAGGAGACCTCGTGCTGGACAGGGATGGGGTTTGCAGTTGTGACCACATTATAGATTAGCTGGAGCATCCCCACTGGACCATGTTGTCTCCTAACCTGCCAACCTCTGGGTAGATAGTCTGTCCAGGGACTTCTATGTGCACCACTTGTGTCCTGCTCCTAAGCAGGCAGGGTTTCATTTAGAAAATTGTCCACGGGAAGGGGGGGGGGGGGGGAACTGGAATTTTAAGGGTGAGCATGATGGTTATAGATGTGACAAAGTTTCTAATGAATTTTAATAATACAATTTCCAAGGGGGCCCGCCCCCCCCTGAATGAAACCCTGGCAGGTATTGATTCCCTATGTGTCACTCCTCATTTGGACTTCGCAGTGGTGTCGAGGGGTTCAGTGCATCCACAGAAACTCTTTACATCTACGTGGTTGTGCAAGGGATGTCTTCTGTCCTGTTGGGGGATGTCTACTGTCCCGCTAGGGGATCTCATCTGTCCTGCTGGGGGATAGCCGCCGAGTGCACCCTGAACTGCTGGAAACTGCTTTTCTGATGTCTGGAGGAAAACCCCCCAGCAAGCACGTAGAGACTGTCTGTGTTGGTGGGTTTCAGGTTGCCTGTGACATTACGACAGCTCTCGTCAAGCACAGGCTCAAGTGTTTTGGAAGACTTGAGCTTTACCAGACTAGGCAGGAATGTTCTGCACGGGAGCAGCAGAGTGCCATGTTTGAGGCCTTGACAGTCTGCTCCCCTTTAGGCAGGCATGTTCTGCACGGGAGCAGCAGAGAGTGCCATGTTTGAGGCCTTGACAGTCTACTCCCCTTTAGTTGTTGTTTCGATGTTGTTGTTGCTTTACATCTGCTCTTCTTCATGAGCTCTCTTTATGCCAGTGCTCAGTCAAGAGCCACTACTCCCAGGCACACTGGGTGTGGACACAGGTCCAGTGCTCAGTCAAGAGCCACTACTCCCAGGCACACTGGGTGTGGACACAGGTCCAGTGCTCAGTCAAGAGCCACTACTCCCAGGCACACTGGGTGTGGACACAGGTCCAGTGCTCAGTCAAGAGCCACTACTCCCAGGCACACTGGGTGTGGACACAGGTCCAGTGCTCGGTCAAGAGCCACTACTCCCAGGCACACTGGGTGTGGACACAGGTCCAGTGCTCTCAGTCAAGAGCCACTACTCCCAGGCACACTGGGTGTGGACACAGGTCCAGTGCTCAGTCAAGAGCCACTACTCCCAGGCACACTGGGTGTGGACACAGGCCCAGTGCTCAGTCAAGAGCCACTACTCCCAGGCACACTGGGTGTGGACACAGGTCGAGTGGCGTATAGTATCATTCCACCTGATGTGCAGCAGTCTATTGGCTGGTTACACAAATGAAAGTCACAGATTTGTGTCTTCCCAGTGATCAGAGCTGGTTGGATGTGTAGAATCCCATCAAACCAGTAAGAGGTGCAATCAGTGTTCTTTTCAACCTGGATGAAGTGGTTGGATGCGGTCATGAGTAAGTAAGTGAGTGGTTGGGTAGAGTGAGTGAGTGAGTGAGTGGAGTGAGTGGAGTGAGTGTAGTAAGTGAGTTGAGTGAGTGGAGTGAGTGAGTGAGTGGAGTGAGAAGAGTGAGTGTAGTAAGTGAGTTGAGTGAGTGAGTGGAGTGAGTGAGTGGAGTGAGAAGAGTGAGTGGAGTAAGTGTGTGAGTGAGTGAGTGAGTGGAGTGAGTGAGTGAGTGAGTGAGTGAGTGAGTGAGTGAGTGAGTGAGTGAGTGAGTGGAGTGAGTGGAGTGAGTGAGTGGAGTGAGTGAGTGGAGTGAGTGAGTGAGAAGAGTGAGAGTGAGAGAGTGAGTGAGTGAGTGAGTGAGTGAGTGAGTGAGTTGAGTGAGTGGAGTGAGAAGAGTGAGTGAGTGGAGTATAAGTGAGCGAGTGAATGACTGTATCTGCTAAAGAGATGTTGATGCCAGCACCAGAAATAGCCACAAAGTTGCCATATGAGACTCAAAGCCGAGTCAACATGTCAGACCTCAAGCACAGGGGGCAACATGGTAACACCAGACAGGGGGCAACATGGTAACACCAGACAGGGGGCAACATGGTAACACCACACAGGGGGCAACATGGTAACACCAGACAGGGGGCAACATGGTAACACCAGACAGGGGGCAACATGGTAACTCCAGACAGGGAGCAACATGGTAACACAGACCTACGGGAAAGTAAGCTCTGCAGGAGCTAAAAAAATATAGCCAGTAAAATGTGGAAGGGGAGGGTCCCAACATGAACGGTTCTCTATCTCTACAGAACCTGTGTAGACAAACACACATCTGATCTTGCACGTCAGCTAATTTCACTTCGATCAACTTATATATTTGTACATAGCTGAGGCTTTCTTTCAAATCCAAACTACACCAACAGCATGAAGGGATAAAACTCAATCCATGCCATGCACAGAAGAAGTCCCGAGGTGATAGGGGAAATGAAATCCTGTGAGATCTATGAATGTCCAAAGTTGTTGTGCATCTAGGGCTAGGGCTAGGGCTATGGCTAGGGCTAGAGCTAGAGCTAGGGCTAAGGTGGGCAACAACGGAACCTGTGTTCATCCATGGACATCCCAGGATTGTCACGCCACTACTGGGCCAGCCTGCATTCAATGGGAAAATGATGCCGAGGGTTCTCCTAAATCATGTAACACGAAAGAGTCATCCTTGTGGTGCAAAGTGGAGGTTGAGCAGCTGAGCAGCGTGCGACAATTCTCATCCTATCAACAAGTACCTACTGAGGCAGTGTTAACTAACTCAAGTGTGTGGTCCTCCGACTCCAGTGAACCCTGAACCCATCATCGTGGCCGACATAAATCGCCACCACATTGACCACAGCTCACCAATCCGTGAGGCTTCCGGCCAATACCCATCATGGCATAGTTCTTCAGCATCTCACAGCCAATGGCACCGCAACCAATCTGAAAAAACACCCACAGCATGATGATAACAACAACAATGTTGTGCACAGTTATACCAACAACAAATGCTACACAATAACAACAACAATGCTGTAAACAATATAGAAGTGATAACAACAACAATGCTGTAAACAATATAGCAGTGATAACAACAACAATGCTGTAAACAATATAGCAGTGATAACAACAACAATGCTGTAAACAATATAGAAGTGATAACAACAACAATGCTGTAAACAATATAGCAGTGATAACAACAACAATGCTGTAAACAATATAGCAGTGATAACAACAACAATGCTGTAAACAATATAGAAGTGATAACAACAACAATGCTATGGCGATAATAACAACAATGTTGCAATTGTTGCAGTAAAAAAAACAATGCTATGGCGATAAGGCGATAATAAGATAATAACAACAATGTTGCAGTAAAACAACAATAACAAATGCTACAAAAGTATTAACAACATATTAAATATCACAATAACATTCTCAATAATCAACTTTACTTCAGACGTTTTAGCTACTAGCCTGCCTTCATTAATAATCATGTTTTCTTGAAGAAGGCTAGATATCTAAGCAGAAAGGTCGAGAAGCAAATTATAAGTTGATCATTGAGAAAGTCATTCTATTATTCCACATGTCAACTGAGGGTTTGTTGTTCTCAACCAACTCTATCAATGTTCCTTGGTACATGTACAGGGGTTCAATGTTCCTTGGTACATGTACAGGGGTTCAATGTTCCTTGGTACATGTACAGGGGTTCAATGTTCCTTGGTACATGTACAGGGGTTCAATGTTCCTTGGTACATGTACAGGGGTTCAATGTTCCTTGGTACATGTACAGGGGTTCATTGTTCCTTGGTACATGTACAGGGGTTCAATGTTCCTTGGTACATGTACAGGGGTTCAATGTTCCTTGGTACATGTACAGGGGTTCAATGTTCCTTGGTACATGTACAGGGGTTCAATGTTCCTTGGTACATGTACAGGGGGGTTCAATGTTCCTTGGTACATGTACAGGGGGGTTCAATGTTCCTTGGTACATGTACATGGGTTCAATGTTCCTTGGTACATGTACAGGGGTTACAGGGGTTCAATGTTCCTTGGTACATGTACAGGGGTTCAATGTTCCTTGGTACATGTACAGGGGTTCAATGTGTACAGGGGTTCAATGTTCCTTGGTACATGTACAGGGGTTCATACAGGATTTTTCTGTGTGTGGGGGGGGGGGGGGGGGGGGGGGAACCACAACTAGACTGGGACCGGGACATGCCCTTTTCATGACCACACCCACTTTCATGCCACGTGCTGTCTTTGAAGTGAATTACCATTGTAATTGGATTCTTAGAGAAGTTGTACTATGACCTTAAGAACTTGTCTGAATGGAAATTTTTCAGGAGCGCACTTGGCAAAGAAAAGGTGATAATGCACTGGAAGAAGCTAGCAAAACCTCCTAGCATGCAAGATGTAATTCAGTCAATGGAAGCTACTGAAGCATATGAAGGCATATTTCCACAAACCTTTGCCCTCCTTCATATTATTATTTCCAATTGGGACTGTAACAGTGGAGTGATCTTTCAGTGACATGAAATTGATCCTTAAATTGCCTATCTGATTGTAACCTGTCTTGGTTAATGAAGATTGCCATAGAGGGACCAGAACTGATGAATGTGAAATTTGAAATTCTTGACGTTTTTAAAGAAACTAACAGAAGAATAAATCTTTAATTAGCTGCACTGAGTATATACTGTTATAATACACACGCATGCACAAGCAATATTTTGTTTTCCTCTCCATGGCATTTAATTATAGATTTGATCTAAGCTAGGGGGGAAACTTGGTTAGGGGGGATATCCCACCCCCCCCCCCCCCCCCCCCCCCTGTATGAAACCCTGATGTATATATCTAATGGGGGCCTACCAACTTTGGTAAAGATGCATAAAGCCACCTGGAGTTACTTTGCATAGGCCCATCAGCCCACACCCACTGCTCAAGCGACATGATGGTAGGATAACAATAACAACAACAACAATGCTGGTGTGATAACAACAATGCTACAGCAATAACAACAACACTGGTGTGATAACAACAACACTGGTGTGATAACAACAATGCTACGATGATAACAACAATGCTGGTATGATAACAATGCTACAGCGATAACAATAACAATGCTGGTGTGATAGCAACAATGCTATGATAACAACAACAACACTGGTGTGATAATAAACAATGCTACAGTGATAACCACAACAACAATGCTGGTGTGATAACAACAATGCTACGATGATAACAACAACAACACTGGTGTGATAACAACAATGCTACGATGATAACAATAACAACACTGGTGTGATAACAACAATGCTACAGCGATAACAACAGCAGCAGCCATTTTACCATGAAGAGCTTGAGGTTGGCCAGTTTCTGGAGTGTATTCTCCCCTAGACACACCCTCACTGCATCGTAGCGGTCACCTCTGCAACATCACATCATAATCATCACATCACCACAGTCACCATCATCAATACCACTGCACCAGCATCACATAAACTCATCATACTTGTGTATGATAATGTCACCTGTCCCACTCACCCTGATTAAGTGAGGGGACTAAAGGTAGGTTCACAGTATGACGCTCTCCCATCGTTACGTATCGTTACGTATCGTCCTATCGTAACGTATCGTTCTATCGTATCGTATCTGGTTCACAATATAGCATCCGATTGGCGAGTTTTGCTGGTTTTGACAAGGTGCTCACGTAATAGTAGTTGTTGACCGATCGCGAGGACGCTATGAACGGCAGTTCTTCCTCTTCTAGTTCATCTAGTAGTTCTAGCTGTGATAGTTCTTCTAGTTCATCTAGTTCTTCTCATTCATACTGGTAAATTCTAGTGAAGGTACAAAGTCCTTCACGTGACCTTCCCACTTGCCAGCATTCTGATTGGTCGGACGCTCGACGCTAGAATAGAACCAGATCCTATTCCATCGTTACGTATCGTAATATCCTATCGTATCGTATTGTCATGACGTTGCTGGCTCACAATACGACGATACGTTACGATAGGACGATACGATACGTAACGATGGCTGAGCGTCAAACTGTGAATCAGCCTTTATGAAGTAAGAAAGGGTCCAGGGAAAGGATTGGGGGGGGAGGGAATTATTAAGAATTACTTCTCTCTCACTTGGTCATAAATGAGGTTGTGTCCATGACATCATCCTCCTGACACTCCAAGACTTCACAGGCATCAATATACAGCTACACCAACACAGCAATCAGCCCATTAATCTGCAGGGGCAGAGGGGAGGTGGGTGCATTTCACATACCCACTGGTGCAGGGGGGTAAATTTCCCTGTGACAGCTTTGAGCGCCTCCTGTGCCACCAGCCCTCCGACAGTGGTTGCTAGGGGGGGGAGGGTCCCCACACTGGTCCACGCAAACAGTCGCAACAGCTTTTCATCCACATGGCTCACCTGGTCACGTGATCCAGATACAGTTTACAAATATCCACAGATACACACACACACACCACACACACCACACACCACAAACTACACACAAAAACGATTATTCCTAACAACCGGAATTTCCCAACAAAAAGTTGAAAAATGCAAATGAAGACCCCTTACCAATTATTACATCCCAACTGGTATTTAGAGTGTGAGCTACAAGTGATGAACATACCCACCAGCTGAAGGTCTGTGTTGCTCTGAACGGCTAGCTTCACAAATGTCTCTGCGTCCTTGTCATCCCTGCAAAGAATAGATGAAATCTGTCTACTTCTGAATGGCGGTCATATGGTGGCAGTGGGCATGTCACCATGGTGTTGTGGTCAGCACAGGAGAGATCAATAATGGACTAGCTTGTGGTGACGTGTAGCCCTAATGGCTTGGGGGTTATATTAGCAGTGCCCAGGGTTCAGGGTTTGGGCTAGGGCAACAGCTAGCTAGGGCAGTAGCCAGGGATAGGACTAGGGCAGAGTTGCCAGGGTTAGGGCAGTGACTAGGGTTAGGGTTGGGGCAGTGGCCAGGGATAGGACTAGGGCAGTGACTAGGGTTAGGGTTAGGGCAGTAACCAGGGTTAGGGTTATGACAGTGACCCAGTGACCAGGGTTAGAAGTGACCAGGGTTAGGGTAGACCAGGATTAGGGTTAGGGCAGTGACCAGGGTTAGAAATGACCAGGGTTAGGGTTAGGACAGTGACCAAGGTGACCAAGGTGACCAAGATTAGGGTTAGGGCAGTGACCAGGGTTAGGGTTAGGGCAGTGGCCAGGGATAGGACTAGGGCAGTGACCAGGGTTAGGGTTAGGACAGTGAGTACAGTTAGGGTTATGACAGTGACCAAGATTAGGGTTAGGGCAGTAACCAAGGTTAGGGTTATGACAGTGACCAGGGTTAGAAGTGACTAGGGTTAGGACAGTGACCAAGATTAGGGTTAGGACAGTGACCAAGATTAGGGTTAGGACAGTGACCAAGATTAGGGTTAGGACAGTGACCAAGATTAGGGTTAGGGTAGCAATGACCAGAGCAACCTGACAACACAGTCAATGCTGCTGATAAAGGAAAGGAATGCAGAACCAGCCAAATCTTAACCAAATCATCACAACCTGTTCACACTACATGCATCACATTGCACAGAAACTCTCTAATCAGAGTCACACACCGCACCCTCCAAGACCAGACTAATAATCAACTATGATTAACTATCAACTAACTCTCAGTTGACATAATGAATTTACAATGACCTTCTCAATAATCAATATGAAATTAACTCTCTCTCGATGTTCCGACTGGATGCTAACTTACCAGGCGATAACTTACCAGTAATAATGACATGCATGAGCTTGTTATACACCAGTAGCTAGCTATCCACCACGTGATACAAACCACACCCTGGCACACGCGTCCAGCACGTAACCGGATGTGGCAAAAATAGATAAATTAAACAATTTAAATAACACCAAAACCAATAACTAAAACATTAACGAAAATGATAAATAACTAACAGAATACAGAAAAATGGTGGGCATGGCTTCAAGTTCAGGCTCTTCAGAGTAGCTCCCCAGCAGCCAGGCTAGTCCATTTCACAGTCTCCATTGAACCGCCAGGCTAGTCCATTTCACAGTCTCCATTGAACCGCTCACACTTTGGTGCTAGGCTGATGTGCAATGCCTCCTTCACTAGCAGTCTCTTTTGTCGTTCTGGCCTGGTCCAAGATGGTGGCTTCCTCCCACAAAATGGGATGTCCATTATCCCATGCAAGTTCAGCAATTGCAGGATTCTCTTTCACACACTTTTTACAGGGTATCTTCATGTTCTTCCATTCTGGTCTTCAGTCTTTGGTCTCCCCTATGTAGTATTTCCCACAGCTACAAGGGATGCGGTACACAACGCTTGAGTGCATACCAGCTGGTAATTCGTCCTTCACTCTGCTCAGTTGAGTCCTCGGAGTTCTTTCCGATCTCAACATTATACTCTGATGTTGATCTTCCTGCAGACCTTCCTGATATCTTCACTCACCCTTGCTACATACAGAATCTCTACCAAAGGACCCTTCTTTTCAGACCCCTCATTGCCTGTAGCTAGTTAGAGGTATATAATAAGCTCTCGCGAGTCATCCATTATTCCTGATGAAGGCCAGAGCATCTAGTCAAAATATTGAGATATATTTCAATATTGACTTTTAAGAAGGTCATTGTAATCTGGTTATGTCAACTGAGAGTTCGTAGAGTTTATTTAAGGGAAAGCAACACCCAGTAAATTAGTGAGATGCTACGAGAAGATTTTACACCGGAAGGCTCGGTGGAAGAATCACCACGTGTTCAGCACCAGATGCCGTGATGAGGAAATTCTACCCGCAAGTTTAAGGATGAAGCCTCTCATTAAGACCAGGGAAGGGTACAGGACAGCAGAGAGAGCCAGCTAAGCATTCCTGCCAGAGAGAATTCGCCATTCCTACAGAAGAAGCAGTGTCTTAATGGCCGAGTGTGAAGATCTGGAGACCAAACTAGAACCAGCGCTGGGAAGTGACTATCAGAGAATTCAGACCCGTATAAAAACCACCTATACAATAGAATTAGGCCCACTGGAAGTAGACCACCACTGATTCAGGCTCCCTAAGATAGATAAACATGAGGTTCCCCTTAGGCCAATTCTATTTGTATACATGCACCATTGTATAATCCTTTCAAGTTCATAGCCTGGTTGATACAACCTCTAGCTGGCAATACGAGTACATAGTCAAGAATTCTGGCATTTTATCAAGCGTATCAAGGTGAATGTTCGGCACAGGATGAGTGTCCTGTCAGTTTTGATGTTTCCTCTCTTTTTACCAATGTTCCCATTGATGAAGCAGAGGAAGTCATTTTTGGAATGTTGACAAAAGATGAGAGTTTGCACGAGAGGACTGCACTGGGTGCAGACAGGATTTCTGAACTGTTGGAGTTGTGACTAAAATACTTCAGGTGCCAAGGAAAATACTACGAGCAGAAAGAGGGTGCAGCAATGGGCTCTCCAGTATCTGCAGTGGTAGCCAACCTTTACATGGCACCTTCTGCATAGTGAAGAAGGGGGAGAGAACAGAAGTTGTTAGACCATCTGGACAACATCAGGCCATCCATAAAGTTTACCATGGAGCTTGAGTGGACGGATCGTTGCCCTTTCTGGATGGCCACCTTCACAGGAAGGAAGACAGAAGGCTGACTGCAACAGTTTACAGAAAACGCACGCACACCAACTGGTATATTTGATTATAGATCACATCATCCCATCCAACATGTCAGAAGAGCAGTGGTGAAGGGCTTGTATGATAGAGCTAGGAAGAGATGGAGAAAGAGGATGTATGGAAGGAAGAACATCATTTGAACAGGTTCTTTATAGAGAATGGTTATCCACAAGCCATCTTTCCTCTGTAGATTCATCTATATGCAGAGGGGAAGATAAGTAGACCGATACAGGCAATCAGTTGTCCGAAAAGTCCTATGATATTGATTCCTTATGCAGCAGGGATGAGTGAAGACATCAGGAGGGTCTGCAGGAAGATCTGCATCAGAGTCGTGTTGAGATTGTAAGAACTCTTGAGGGCACAACTGAGCAGAGTGAAGGATGAATTACCAGCTAGTAGTATGCACTCCTGCGTTGTGTACTGCATCCCTGGAAGTACTACATAGGGGAGACCAACAGAAGAGTGAAGACCAGAAGACCAGATTGGAAGAACATGAAGATGCCTGTAAAAAGTGTGCGAAAGAGAAGCCTGCAATTTCTGAGCATGCATGTGATAATGGACATCCCATTTTGTGGGAGGAAGCCACCAACTTAGACCAGGATAGAAGACAGAAGAGACTGCTAGTGAAGGAGCCATTGCACATCAGCCTAGCACCAAAGTGTGAGCGTTCAATGGAGACTGTGGAATGGACTTGCCTGGCTGCTGGGGAGCTACTCTCAAGAGCCTGAACTTGAAGCCACGCCCACCATAAATTTTCTGTATTCTGTTAGTTATTTGTCATTTTTTGTTAATGTTTTAATATTTTTTGTTTTGGTGTAATGGTGTAATTATATTAAATATTATATTACAACTTAATTCTTATTAGTAATTATGTATTAATTTTTTTGCCATACCCTGTTCACGTGCTGGATGCATGTGCCAGGGTGTGGTTTTTATTACAAGCTCATGCGAGTCTTAGAATCTCATTATTCCTGATGAATGCTCATTTTGGGAACATCACTCATTTCATTATGGGAGCATCACTCACTTCATTATGCGAGCATCACTCATTTCTGGTCTTTCCACTTAAAAAAAAAGGGGGGTCTTGGCATGTAAAAGTGGATGGATAATATTTCCACACCTCCAGGGTTTTTGGATCATCAAACATCCCGCCACCAAGCAATTAGTCTTCTATGAAACCCTCTTGGCTAATGCCTCAGAACTGAAGGCTGACTTCATAGACGTGTGCATTATAACATCACACAACACTCGATGTCTATTAATCTAAGGACACGATGCATCGCAACACACATACATGTATCTCCATGACGATGCATCGCAACACACATACATGTATCTCGATGATGACGCATTGCAACACACACATGTATCTCCATGACGATGCATCGCAACACACATACATGTATCTCGATGACGACGCATTGCAACACACACATGTATCTCCATGACGATGCATCGCAACACACATACATGTATCTCCATGACGACACATCACAACACGTACATGTATCTCCATGACAACACATCGCAACACATACATGTATCTCCATGACGATGCATCGCAACACACATACATGTATCTCCATGACAACACATCGCAACACATACATGTATCTCCATGATATATGTAACTGGTGAGCCAGTAATTTCTGGACCCTCTAAAACATCACACCTAGGTTGACATGCCGGACTATACAAGCAAGCCTCTCGGGCAACCAATGACCTCCGGCACCTTTGGCTAACACTGTTCCCATCAGCTGACCCAACAGGATTGCAATGGGGTGTTCATGAACTAAAGTTAATAAAGGAGCACAGGTTAAAGTGCACCAAAATAATGACAAACCACAGTGATGTCACTAAGAACAGAAGTCTAAAGGCAGGTCCACAGTATGTAGCAAGGCCTTAGCATAGCGCTGCACGTCGCTTCGAGAAGTTCACCAGGCTGGGCTGCATTGCTTCAAACTATTAAAATTGAACCTTCAACCACAATTATGAAACTCCAACCATTAATTAACGAACCTTCAATCTCTAAATGACCGTGAGATACAGCTATATATACTATGAAAGTTCCTCACTGTCCCTATACTAGGAAAGTTCCTCACTGTCTCTATACTAGGAAAGTTCCTCACTGTCTCTATACTAGGAAAGTTCCTCACTGCCTCTATACTAGGAAAATTCCTCACTGTCTCTATACAAGGAAAGTTCCTCACTGTCTCTATACTAGGAAAGTTCCTCACTGCCTCTATACTAGGAAAGTTCCTCACTGTCTCTATACTAGGAAAGTTCCTCACTGCCTCTATATTAGGAAAGTTCCTCACTGCCTCTATACTAGGAAAGTTCCTCACTGTCTCTATACTAGGAAAGTTCCTCACAGCCTCTATACCAGGAAAGTTCCTCACTGTCTCTATACTAGGAAAGTTCCTCACTGTCTATATACTAGGAAAGTTCCTCACTGTCTCTATACTAGGAAAGTTCCTCACTGCCTCTATACTAGGAAACTTCCTCACTGCCTCTATACTAGGAAAGTTCCTCACTGCCTCTATACTAGGAAAGTTCCTCAGTCTCTATACTAGGAAAGTTTCTCACTGCCTCTATACTAGGAAAGTTCCTTACTGTCTCTATACTAGGAAAGTTCCTCACTGTCTCTATACTAGGAAAGTTCCTCACTGCCTCTATACCAGGAAAGTTCCTCACTGTCTCTATACTAGGAAAGTTCCTCACTGTCTCTATACTAGGAAAGTTCCTCACTGTCTCTATACTAGGAAAGTTCCTCAGTCTCTATACTAGGAAAGTTCCTCACTGTCTCTATACTAGGAAAGTTCCTCACTGCCTCTATACTAGGAAAGTTCCTCAGTCTCTATACTAGGAAAGTTCCTCACTGTCTCTATACTAGGAAAGTTCCTCACTGCCTCTATACTAGGAAAGTTCCTCACTGTCTCTAAACTAGGAAAGTTCCTCACTGCCTCTATACTAGGAAAGTTCCTCACTGTCTCTATACTAGGAAAGTTCCTCACTGCCTCTATACTAGGAAAGTTCCTCACTGCCTCTATACTAGGAAAGTTCCTCACTGCCTCTATACTAGGAAAGTTCCTCAGTCTCTATACTAGGAAAGTTCCTCACTGCCTCTATACTAGGAAAGTTCCTCACTGTCTCTATACTAGGAAAGTTCCTCACTGCCTCTATACTAGGAAAGTTCCTCACTGCCTCTATACTAGGAAAGTTCCTCACTGTCTCTATACTAGGAAAGTTCCTCACTGCCTCTATACTAGGAAAGTTCCTCACTGTCTCTATACTAGGAAAGTTCCTCACTGTCTCTATACTAGGAAAGTTCCTCACTGCCTCTATACTAGGAAAGTTCCTCACTGCCTCTATACTAGGAAAGTTCCTCACTGTCTCTATACTAGGAAAGTTCCTCACTGCCTCTATACTAGGAAAGTTCCTCACTGTCTCTATACTAGGAAAGTTCCTCACTGTCTCTCTACTAGGAAAGTTCCTCACTGCCTCTATACTAGGAAAGTTCCTCACTGTCTCTATACTAGGAAAGTTCCTCACTGCCTCTATACCAGGAAAGTTCCTCACTGTCTCTATACTAGGAAAGTTCCTCACTGTCTCTATACCAGGAAAGTTCCTCACTGTCTCTATACTAGGAAAGTTCCTCACTGTCTCTATACTAGGAAAGTTCCTCACTGCCTCTATACTAGGAAAGTTCCTCACTGTCTCTATACTAGGAAAGTTCCTCACTGTCTCTATACCAGGAAAGTTCCTCACTGTCTCTATACTAGGAAAGTTCCTCACTGTCTCTATACTAGGAAAGTTCCTCACTGCCTCTATACTAGGAAAGTTCCTCACTGTCTCTATACTAGGAAAGTTCCTCACTGTCTCTATACTAGGAAAGTTCCTCACTGCCTCTATACTAGGAAAGTTCCTCACTGTCTCTATACTAGGAAAGTTCCTCACTGCCTCTATACTAGGAAAGTTCCTCACTGTCTCTATACTAGGAAAGTTCCTCACTGCCTCTATACTAGGAAAGTTCCTCACTGTCTCTATACTAGGAAAGTTCCTCACTGCCTCTATACTAGGAAAGTTCCTCACTGCCTCTATACTAGGAAAGTTCCTCACTGCCTCTATACTAGGAAAGTTCCTCACTGTCTCTATACTAGGAAAGTTCCTCACTGCCTCTATACTAGGAAAGTTCCTCACTGCCTCTATACTAGGAAAGTTCCTCACTGTCTCTATACTAGGAAAGTTCCTCACTGTCTCTATACTAGGAAAGTTCCTCACTGTCTCTATACTAGGAAAGTTCCTCACTGTCTCTATACTAGGAAAGTTCCTCACTGCCTCTATACTAGGAAAGTTCCTCACTGCCTCTATACTAGGAAAGTTCCTCACTGCCTCTATACTAGGAAAGTTCCTCACTGTCTCTATACTAGGAAAGTTCCTCACTGCCTCTATACTAGGAAAGTTCCTCACTGCCTCTATACTAGGAAAGTTCCTCACTGCCCCTATACTAGGAAAGTTCCTCACTGTCTCTATACTAGGAAAGTTCCTCACTGCCTCTATACTAGGAAAGTTCCTCACTGCCTCTATACTAGGAAAGTTCCTCACTGTCTCTATACTAGGAAAGTTCTTCACTGTCTCTATACTAGGAAAGTTCCTCACTGCCTCTATACTAGGAAAGTTCCACACTGCCTCTATACTAGGAAAGTTCCTCACTGTCTCTATACTAGGAAAGTTCCTCACTGCCTCTATACTAGGAAAGTTCCTCACTGCCTCTATACTAGGAAAGTTCCTCACTGCCTCTATACTAGGAAAGTTCCTCAGTCTCTATACTAGAAAAGTTCCTCACTGTCTCTATACTAGTAAAGTTCCTCACTGCCTCTATACTAGGAAAGTTCCTCACTGTCTCTATACCAGGAAAGTTCCTCACTGTCTCTATACTAGGAAAGTTCCTCACTGTCTCTATACTAGGAAAGTTCCTCACTGCCTCTATACTAGGAAAGTTCCTCACTGTCTCTATACTAGGAAAGTTCCTCACTGTCTCTATACTAGGAAAGTTCCTCACTGCCTCTATACTAGGAAAGTTCCTCACTGTCTCTATACTAGGAAAGTTCCTCACTGCCTCTATACTAGGAAAGTTCCTCACTGTCTCTATACTAGGAAAGTTCCTCACTGCCTCTATACTAGGAAAGTTCCTCACTGTCTCTATACTAGGAAAGTTCCTCACTGCCTCTATACTAGGAAAGTTCCTCACTGTCTCTATACTAGGAAAGTTCCTCACTGCCTCTATACTAGGAAAGTTCCTCACTGCCTCTATACTAGGAAAGTTCCTCACTGTCTCTATACTAGGAAAGTTCCTCACTGTCTCTATACTAGGAAAGTTCCTCACTGTCTCTATACTAGGAAAGTTCCTCACTGTCTCTATACTAGGAAAGTTCCTCACTGCCTCTATACTAGGAAAGTTCCTCACTGCCTCTATACTAGGAAAGTTCCTCACTGTCTCTATACTAGGAAAGTTCCTCACTGCCTCTATACTAGGAAAGTTCCTCACTGCCTCTATACTAGGAAAGTTCCTCACTGCCTCTATACTAGGAAAGTTCCTCACTGCCTCTATACTAGGAAAGTTCCTCACTGTCTCTATACTAGGAAAGTTCCTCACTGTCTCTATACTAGGAAAGTTCCTCACTGTCTCTATACTAGGAAAGTTCCTCACTGTCTCTATACTAGGAAAGTTCCTCACTGCCTCTATACTAGGAAAGTTCCTCACTGCCTCTATACTAGGAAAGTTCCTCACTGCCTCTATACTAGGAAAGTTCCTCACTGTCTCTATACTAGGAAAGTTCCTCACTGCCTCTATACTAGGAAAGTTCTTCACTGTCTCTATACTAGGAAAGTTCCTCACTGCCTCTATACTAGGAAAGTTCCACACTGCCTCTATACTAGGAAAGTTCCTCACCGTCTCTATACTAGGAAAGTTCCTTGAGCACTGTCTCTATACTAGGAAAGTTCCTCACTGTCTCTATACTAGGAAAGTTCCTCACTGCCTCTATACTAGGAAAGTTCCTCACTGCCTCTATACTAGGAAAGTTCCTCACTGCCTCTATACTAGGAAAGTTCCTCAGTCTCTATACTAGAAAAGTTCCTCACTGTCTCTATACTAGTAAAGTTCCTCACTGCCTCTATACTAGGAAAGTTCCTCACTGCCTCTATACTAGGAAAGTTCCTCACTGCCTCTATACTAGGAAAGTTCCTCACTGTCTCTACACTAGGAAAGTTCCTCACTGCCTCTATACTAGGAAAGTTCCTCACTGTCTCTATACTAGGAAAGTTCCTCACTGCCTCTATACTAGGAAAGTTCCTCACTGCCTCTATACTAGGAAAGTTCCTCACTGCCTCTATACTAGGAAAGTTCCTCACTGCCTCTATACTAGGAAAGTTCCTCACTGCCTCTATACTATGAAAGTTCCTCACTGCCTCTATACTAGGAAAGTTCCTCACTGCCTCTATACTAGGAAAGTTCCTGTCTCTATACTAGGAAAGTTCCTCACTGTCTCTACTCACTGTCTCTATACTAGGAAAGTTCCTCACTGCCTCTATACTAGGAAAGTTCCTCACTGTCTCTATACTAGGAAAGTTCCTCACTGTCTCTATACTAGGAAAGTTCCTCACTGCCTCTATACTAGGAAAGTTCCTCACTGCCTCTATACTAGGAAAGTTCCTCACTGCCTCTATACTAGGAAAGTTCCTCACTGTCTCTATACTAGGAAAGTTCCTCACTGCCTCTATACTAGGAAAGTTCCTCACTGCCTCTATACTAGGAAAGTTCCTCACTGCCTCTATACTAGGAAAGTTCCTCACTGTCTCTATACTAGGAAAGTTCCTCACTGCCTCTATACTAGGAAAGTTCTTCACTGTCTCTATACTAGGAAAGTTCCTCACTGCCTCTATACTAGGAAAGTTCCACACTGCCTCTATACTAGGAAAGTTCCTCACCGTCTCTATACTAGGAAAGTTCCTTGAGCACTGTCTCTATACTAGGAAAGTTCCTCACTGTCTCTATACTAGGAAAGTTCCTCACTGCCTCTATACTAGGAAAGTTCCTCACTGCCTCTATACTAGGAAAGTTCCTCACTGCCTCTATACTAGGAAAGTTCCTCAGTCTCTATACTAGAAAAGTTCCTCACTGTCTCTATACTAGTAAAGTTCCTCACTGCCTCTATACTAGGAAAGTTCCTCACTGCCTCTATACTAGGAAAGTTCCTCACTGCCTCTATACTAGGAAAGTTCCTCACTGTCTCTACACTAGGAAAGTTCCTCACTGCCTCTATACTAGGAAAGTTCCTCACTGTCTCTATACTAGGAAAGTTCCTCACTGCCTCTATACTAGGAAAGTTCCTCACTGCCTCTATACTAGGAAAGTTCCTCACTGCCTCTATACTAGGAAAGTTCCTCACTGCCTCTATACTAGGAAAGTTCCTCACTGCCTCTATACTAGGAAAGTTCCTCACTGCCTCTATACTAGGAAAGTTCCTCACTGCCTCTATACTAGGAAAGTTCCTGTCTCTATACTAGGAAAGTTCCTCACTGTCTCTACTCACTGTCTCTATACTAGGAAAGTTCCTCACTGCCTCTATACTAGGAAAGTTCCTCACTGTCTCTATACTAGGAAAGTTCCTCACTGTCTCTATACTAGGAAAGTTCCTCACTGCCTCTATACTAGGAAAGTTCCTCACTGCCTCTATACTAGGAAAGTTCCTCACTGCCTCTATACTAGGAAAGTTCCTCACTGTCTCTATACTAGGAAAGTTCCTCACTGCCTCTATACTAGGAAAGTTCCTCACTGCCTCTATACTAGGAAAGTTCCTGTCTCTATACTAGGAAAGTTCCTCACTGTCTCTATACTAGGAAAGTTCCTCACTGCCTCTATACTAGGAAAGTTCCTCACTGCCTCTATACTAGGAAAGTTCCTCACTGTCTCTATACTAGGAAAGTTCCTCACTGCCTCTATACTAGGAAAGTTCCTCACTGTCTCTATACTAGGAAAGTTCCTCACTGTCTCTATACTAGGAAAGTTCCTCACTGCCTCTATACTAGGAAAGTTCCTCACTGCCTCTATACTAGGAAAGTTCCTCACTGTCTCTATACTAGGAAAGTTCCTCACTGCCTCTATACTAGGAAAGTTCCTCACTGTCTCTATACTAGGAAAGTTCCTCACTGTCTCTCTACTAGGAAAGTTCCTCACTGCCTCTATACTAGGAAAGTTCCTCACTGTCTCTATACTAGGAAAGTTCCTCACTGCCTCTATACTAGGAAAGTTCCTCACTGCCTCTATACTAGGAAAGTTCCTCACTGCCTCTATACTAGGAAAGTTCCTCACTGTCTCTATACTAGGAAAGTTCCTCACTGCCTCTATACCAGGAAAGTTCCTCACTGTCTCTATACTAGGAAAGTTCCTCACTGTCTCTATACCAGGAAAGTTCCTCACTGTCTCTATACTAGGAAAGTTCCTCACTGTCTCTATACTAGGAAAGTTCCTCACTGCCTCTATACTAGGAAAGTTCCTCACTGTCTCTATACTAGGAAAGTTCCTCACTGTCTCTATACCAGGAAAGTTCCTCACTGTCTCTATACTAGGAAAGTTCCTCACTGTCTCTATACTAGGAAAGTTCCTCACTGCCTCTATACTAGGAAAGTTCCTCACTGTCTCTATACTAGGAAAGTTCCTCACCGTCTCTATACTAGGAAAGTTCCTCACTGCCTCTATACTAGGAAAGTTCCTCACTGTCTCTATACTAGGAAAGTTCCTCACTGCCTCTATACTAGGAAAGTTCCTCACTGTCTCTATACTAGGAAAGTTCCTCACTGCCTCTATACTAGGAAAGTTCCTCACTGTCTCTATACTAGGAAAGTTCCTCACTGCCTCTATACTAGGAAAGTTCCTCACTGCCTCTATACTAGGAAAGTTCCTCACTGCCTCTATACTAGGAAAGTTCCTCACTGTCTCTATACTAGGAAAGTTCCTCACTGCCTCTATACTAGGAAAGTTCCTCACTGCCTCTATACTAGGAAAGTTCCTCACTGTCTCTATACTAGGAAAGTTCCTCACTGTCTCTATACTAGGAAAGTTCCTCACTGTCTCTATACTAGGAAAGTTCCTCACTGTCTCTATACTAGGAAAGTTCCTCACTGCCTCTATACTAGGAAAGTTCCTCACTGCCTCTATACTAGGAAAGTTCCTCACTGCCTCTATACTAGGAAAGTTCCTCACTGTCTCTATACTAGGAAAGTTCCTCACTGCCTCTATACTAGGAAAGTTCCTCACTGCCTCTATACTAGGAAAGTTCCTCACTGCCCCTATACTAGGAAAGTTCCTCACTGTCTCTATACTAGGAAAGTTCCTCACTGCCTCTATACTAGGAAAGTTCCTCACTGCCTCTATACTAGGAAAGTTCCTCACTGTCTCTATACTAGGAAAGTTCTTCACTGTCTCTATACTAGGAAAGTTCCTCACTGCCTCTATACTAGGAAAGTTCCACACTGCCTCTATACTAGGAAAGTTCCTCACTGTCTCTATACTAGGAAAGTTCCTCACTGCCTCTATACTAGGAAAGTTCCTCACTGCCTCTATACTAGGAAAGTTCCTCACTGCCTCTATACTAGGAAAGTTCCTCACTGCCTCTATACTAGGAAAGTTCCTGTCTCTATACTAGGAAAGTTCCTCACTGTCTCTACTCACTGTCTCTATACTAGGAAAGTTCCTCACTGCCTCTATACTAGGAAAGTTCCTCACTGTCTCTATACTAGGAAAGTTCCTCACTGTCTCTATACTAGGAAAGTTCCTCACTGCCTCTATACTAGGAAAGTTCCTCACTGCCTCTATACTAGGAAAGTTCCTCACTGCCTCTATACTAGGAAAGTTCCTCACTGCCTCTATACTAGGAAAGTTCCTCACTGTCTCTATACTAGGAAAGTTCCTCACTGTCTCTATACTAGGAAAGTTCCTCACTGCCTCTATACTAGGAAAGTTCCTCACTGTCTCTATACTAGGAAAGTTCCTCACTGCCTCTATACTAGGAAAGTTCCTCACTGCCTCTATACTAGGAAAGTTCCTCACTGTCTCTATACTAGGAAAGTTCCTCACTGCCTCTATACTAGGAAAGTTCCTCACTGCCTCTATACTAGGAAAGTTCCTCACTGTCTCTATACTAGGAAAGTTCCTCACTGTCTCTATACTAGGAAAGTTCCTCACTGTCTCTATACTAGGAAAGTTCCTCACTGTCTCTATACTAGGAAAGTTCCTCACTGTCTCTATACTAGGAAAGTTCCTCGCTGCCTCTATACTAGGAAAGTTCCTCACTGTCTCTATACTAGGAAAGTTCCTCACTGTCTCTATACTAGGAAAGTTCCTCACTGCCTCTATACTAGGAAAGTTCCTCACTATCTCTATACTAGGAAAGTTCCTCACTGCCTCTATACTAGGAAAGTTCCTCACTGTCTCTATACTAGGAAAGTTCCTCACTGTCTCTATACTAGGAAAGTTCCTCACTGCCTCTATACTAGGAAAGTTCCTCACTGCCTCTATACTAGGAAAGTTCCTCACTGCCTCAATCAACTTTTCCACATTCACCTCTTCCTTGGAAAAACTTTTTTTTACAGAAATACAAATAAAGCCCACCAACACGTGTTGACTGACATCGAAACTGGAACTAGAATGGAAATGGAGTCTATTCAACTTCATGTTCACAATCTCACAAAATTGACGCGTCACGTTGCTAGTGTGAGTGGCACATTGAGAACGGCCTACACTCTCGCTAGGCAATGCTCCAAATATTGCCTGGACTCACTTTTAAAATGGCAGAAAGCAACCCCACCCCCCAAAGAAAAAGCTCATATCTCAGCTGAAACTCACATTGGCAGGGTGTCTTGGCTTCCTATGCAAATGGTTTCAGCTGCTAAAAACTCCAAAGAGACTACCAGTGTGCCTTGAATCCTTCGTAAGGTAGTAATTTATAAGGAACATATTGGCACGTGTGTATATATATATCCCTGTTCCTTCATTTGCATAACTTGCATACAATAATTCCATCTATAAAAAAACAAAAAAAAAACCCTTAGCACCAGAAGACTCCAAATATTCCAATGCATATGAAGGACTAAACTCAACTGGGGATGGGGGATGGGTAAGGGTCGTACTCGATGATGTAATAAAATAGCTCGTGCACAAGCAGAACAAATGACCCGCACTCAGTTCAGCTGTTTGGTTTGTGGAGTTCTCGCTCCTCGACAACTGTTGCCAAGTCCACGAGGCTGCAGTCGATCCACCAAAACATCTGCTGTTTGGTTAGTGGAGTTCTCCTTCTCCTGTGCCAAGTCCTTGAAGGAGACTGTAGCTGGCCTTGCATGGGTACAATAGCAACAAGGTATGGCATGTGCTGATTTGTGTAGTGTACAACCGGAAGGAACAAGCAAGGAAAAGAGTGTTTAAAAGTGCTGCTTTTCAAGAAGCTTAGAGTTGAATTTTGCAGTCAGGCAGCTGTGTAGTTTATCTCCACTCCTGAACTATAATAACTAACAAGAACAA
This sequence comes from Cladorhizidae sp. MBARI D1340-BT2, assembly GCA_028752905.1. NCBI lineage: Eukaryota > Metazoa > Porifera > Demospongiae > Poecilosclerida > Cladorhizidae > Cladorhizidae sp. MBARI D1340-BT2. Next base: position 8,230,332 of record JAQNBH010000009.1, read on the forward strand.
GACAAACTTGAAACAGGAACAGAAATATTTTTACTAAACTCTCAACAGACTCAGAGTTGAAATCCATGTTTGATTTTCATTTTTGTTTTCGTGTATTTATGGACCTTGGTTTGGGAAGGGTTCCATTCTGAGAGAGAAACCGTGCCAAGGTAAGGAAAGCCAAGTGTGCCTGCATCGGTGCCTCGAGCTTGCAAAGGTCTGACAGCAACAGATCTGGCCTCTTCAGTTGTGAGTTCAGAGATTCCTGCACAATGTATAGTTAGAATTGAGATGATTTATGACTTGTTCATGCACACACATGCTTATTGGTGATCTTTCAGACTAGGAAAGCTGCACATGACATGAGCTATTGTCAGCCTACTTCAACCTGTCTCAACCCAGTGTGATGTTGGTCCAGTGTGTGTGCCCATAGAGCTATTGTCAGCCTACTTCAACCTGCATCAACCCATTGTATTGTTGGTCCACTGTGTGTCCTCATAGAGCTATTGTCAACCTACTTCAACCTGCCTTAATTAACCCGGTATGGTTGTAATCCAGTGTGTGTTCCCATAGAGCTACTGTACATGTATTGTCAACCTACTTCAACCCAGTGTGATGTTGGTCCAGTGTGTGTGCCCGTAGAGCTATTGTCAGCAACCTGTTCAACCTGTTCAACCCAGTGTGATGTTGGTTCAGTGTGTGTGCTATTGTCATCCTATTCAACCTGTTCAACCCAGTGTGATGTTGGTCCAGTGTGTGTGCCCGTAGAGCTATTGTCAGCCTATTCAACCTGTCTCAACCCAGTGTGATGTTGGTCCAGTGTGTGTGCCCATAGAGCTATTGTCAGCTTACTTAGCCTGTCTCAACCCATTGAGTAATGTTGGTCCCCATAGAGCTCTTACTTCAACCTGTCTCAACCCAGTGTGATGTTGGTCCAGTGTGTGCCCATTGAGTAATGTTGGTCCCCATAGAGCTCTTACTTCAACCTGTCTCAACCCAGTGTGATGTTGGTCCAGTGTGTGTGCCCATAGAGCTATTGTCAGCCTACTTCAACTTGTCTGAACACATTGCAATGTTGATGCAGGGTGTGTCCCAAGGAGTTATAACCGGCTTCAACTTGTCTCAACCAACTGTGATGTTTATCAACAAATTAATTGACATGGTGCGAAGGTGCAGAACTTTCCTTTTTCAGGAGCCACACCCTTACACCAACATGTGAATTGTCCACAGGCAATATGAACAGATCATGTGATCACTTCAAATCGTGTCACCAGACCATGTGCTCAACTGACAACATAATCTGGAAGAGAATGCACATATAGACTCACAAATTTCATCTTGGTCGTAGCTTTGACCTGTCGTGCTATGCCACCATACTGGTATTCACCAAACCCAGCCCCGCTGGTGTCTCCGATGCTGAACGTCCCAGGACCTATAACTAATTATAATAATTATATAGACTTTATCAGCTCTATTAAATGGCTCATTAAACTAATATATTTGCTGCACTAGTATCAAATGCAAGGCATTGAGCAGATAAAAAGAGAGAGAATAAAAAACGGGAATTTTTAAATATTTTTTATTTGAGAATCCTAGCATTGTTAAATGCATTGCCCCAGCTATTGACCTAGCCCTACCCTAGCTGAAGGCATAACAATACTGATCTGTACATTACTGATTTATCATTGGGTTCCAATGCTTGGATTGTGATATGGAGAAATAGCCAAGAATTGTATGCATTATGTAGACCATATTCCTTACGGATTCTAAGCTGGTGCAAAGGTTAAACAACCTGATGCCATACGTCATAGTAGGATGGCAACAGAAATGTGTGCATGTGGAAGTTTGTGGCTGGTTAAGAGTACTTATGGAACCACGTTCCCTTGAAGATGGACACTGAAAGAGTGAGTTCATTAGGAAGTGCTTTCTGAAAGAATTCTCAGAGTGAAGACTATGCAGAAGCTGACAAGAATTTGTTAAAGTGATAGTTCGCACTCTTTACAATGTTCAGTATGCTCTCAATCATTAGCACACCTCTCTTCTATCGACCATATGCATCAGTTATCCTTCTTAGTCTACTATGTAGCCAGTTCTCACTGTCATAGAGAGTGGCCGTACATGTTTACCTTTCGATTGATAATAGTTTCTGGTCAGCATGACAAAAATGGTGCATTCCCCTTGATCGATTGAGTACAATTGACCTTTGATGACCCCCTTGGCTACATGCCAGGAAGCCAGATAACCAGATAACTGAAGTGCCTGGCTATAGGAAACGAGTTGTCGAGCATTTCTACCTTGTCAGGAAGAACAACTAACTCTCTTGCGTAACTAATGCAACTCCACACACAAGCAACAAGCTGTAGGGCTAGCTGGACTGTATGGCTGCTATCTAACTAAGCATGCACACTTCAGACATGTACAGTATTTCTAAACCCGGATCATCGACCGGATATTCAAGGTTCCACTGTAGCCATGTCAGAATGAAACTTCATCATCATCTCCCCGCCAGCTATTAACCATGCAGCCTATTCTCATTTTCAGCCATTCTTTCACTATCCTCAAATCTGCAGCCTTTCTACTCCTTCTCCTCACCGTGACGACCATTCCCTGTTTACATCAAGCCCCACTGTATTTAAGTTGGTGCCCAATAATGATTATCTTCTACAGGGAAGTGCACAGTGAATACATAGATAGACACATGCACATAGATACACCATGCAAGGCAATACCAAGTTTTCCATACAATTCCCCATTGAGCTTTGTTTGCCAACTAGCTACTGTACCTAGTACAATAGCTGTACTGCCTAGTACATTTGCTGTACCGTCTATGTATCTAGTGCACTTACTGTACTATCCATCTAGTATACTTGCTGTACTACAGTTTATAGTATATTTGCTACGTCATATATCTATAAACACAGGAAAAAAATAGATCGAGTTATCGTTAGCCAACTGTTTGGTAGTATATTTGCTACGTCATATATCTAGTATATTTGCTTGTACTATCTATTTAGTACACTTGCTGTACTACAGTTTCTAGTATATTTGCTACGTCATATATCTAGTATAATTGCTGTACTATCCATCTAGTATACTTACTGTACTACAGTTTATAGCATATTTGCTACGTCATATATCTAGTATATTTGCTACACCATATATCTAGTATATTTGCTGTACTATCCATCTAGTATACTTGCTGTACTACAGTTTCTAGTATATTTGCTACACCATATATCTAGTATATTTGCTGTGTACTATCTAGTGGACACATCACTAGAAACACTTTGAGGAGGTGAAGAGGCTTTACACATTCCCTCCTTTCTTCTGTCCACTGTAAATGCTCTAGTTATGTATGCTTGCAAGGGGAAAATAATTCTCACTTACCTTCAATTGACAAAACAAAAAAATTAGAAAATGACTTTATTAAAAGTCATTACCAACGTGGCAAAGATGGTGGCTGTGGACATTAGCCATGACAATGGCAACTATTGTATTTGAAGAAGTTTTTTTTGATACACTGCCAAATGGCAGTTGTATCAACCTCAGAAGCCAAGCCAACTAGGAAGGAAAAAAAGAGAGAAAGAAGGAAGGAAAAAAAGGTAAATTGGAGACATGAAAAGTTTAACAAGTTAGCGAGGCTTATCCACAAGCAGCTGCGTGCGTGCATTTATGGCAGATGAGAACGAAGCTTGAACAGCAATCTCCTGTTAAACTAGCGTTCTCAGCATGGAGTCTAGAATGAGATGGTCGACAAATCGGAACAACAACAAAGAATATAGAGCTTGGCATCGACTAAATTGCGCACAAGAAATTTTGAATTTACGACTTGCATAATTAGAATGGCACATTGTAAGTATCTTTATCACAAGCCAGTCACACATTCTAACAATGGACGGGCACTTGTCCGAAACATAAACGGGCTTGTTCGTGCAAGCGCCTTGGAAGGTCGGCATGCTTTCCTACAGTGCTAACAAGCAAGGTTGCAATTACAAGCAAGAGAGAGGAGGGAAACACGAGCATAGTCTGCCAGCGAGAGCAGAGAGATGCTCACAATGGAGGACGGACTGAATGCATGGATTAGCAGAAAGAAAAGCACCAGGTAATGCTATCCACTACATGAATGCCTCGAGTCCACCCCCTCCAGTTTGACGCTCCAAATGTAACCACACAGCTCTGTCTCAATAGGTTATAAAAGCCGCCCCCTCTAGCCACAACCGGGCCAAATGAACTTGTTTCAGCGACGATTAAATACCCAGCGACATAACAATACACTCCATTGAAGGAAGCAAGCAAAACCCACGAGCAAAGAAATCCATATCCCGAATCGCCTCCTTTCTCAACGGCAAAGAAATTCAGAGTAGGAATAGAATTCTGTGCAACCCTCCTCAAAAGAGAGCTTCCAGAAACAACAGATTGTCCAGAAAAGGAACCATTGAAGGCAACAGCTGCGACCATCGGCCTTTTTTAACGAAAATTAAAAGTTACCTAATAGTAATCGCCCTTCCACTAGTAACTGCCCTCCCAATAATATTCTATTTTCAGGTGGACCGATTGTTAACAACCTGAGCACAAGGTGCAGTTGTTCTCAGTGTCAGTCAGTGCTACACCAAATGACAGGCATGGCAAGGTGCTCTGTGTAATAACGTATTGTACCTTTAATAGTGTGGGTGGTCCCGTTAACAGCTTCCATGCCTAACACCTCTGTGAACGTTATCATGTCGCCAGTCTCCAGGTTGTGTGTGCGATTCTCCAAACACTTCACGATGCCTGTACCGGCCTTGGAAAGGAAGGGTGAAGGAGAGCAGGAGAGAGAGAATAATTCAAACGAGTTTCACAATCGATGAATAGCTGGTTGAAGTCTGTCTGACATATTGTTACCTTGGTGATGTCTCCGACAAAGAATTCAGCTGGTTCCTCTCCGTTGTTGTCGTAGACTGTGAAGTCCGGACCAAAGTCACAGAAGATGCTTGAAAAGACACCTCTTACTGAACTAGAAATGAACTGTAGGTGGTGGTAGGTCGTACATGCACAAATGAACTTGTATCTCCCTCGGCTATGCATGTGTAACTATGGCTATACTTTAATGGGTGGAGCTTGTGACCGGCAGAACTCGTTGACTCGAAGTTGAAGGTCCAGAGGAGAGTTTGTCAAGATGACACACTGAGAACACATGAGAGGAAGAAGTGAATGGCGGATTATGCGGCAGGAAGTATATAGAATGGTGAAGGGTTAGAGAAGAGGTGTGGAGAGGGAGGGGAGAAGTATGGGTTAGGAGAACAAGGGGTGGAGGAGTGAGGGTGTGGGGTGGGGAGTGAAGGTGTGGGGTGGGGAGTGAGGGTGTGGGGTGGGGAGTGAGGGTGTGGGGTGGGGAGTGAGGTGGGGAGTGAGGGTGTGGGGTGGGGAGTGAGGGTGTGGGGTGGGGAGTGAGGGTGTGGGGTGGGGGGTGAAGGTGTGGGGTGGGGAGTGAAGGTGTGGGGTGGGGAGTGAAGGTGTGGGGTGGGGAGTGAGATGTGTTGGGTGGAGGTGAAAGAATGAGGCATGTGGGATAGGAGAATGAAGGGCATAGGAGTGAAGGATGGGGAGTGAGAGGTGGGGGGTGAGGATGTGAGGTTGAAGAGTGAGGAGTGTGGGGTGGGTGAATGAAGGGTGGAGGAGTGAGGAACAGGGAGTGAGAGGCGGGGATGTGAGGGGGTGGGGTGGGGAGTGAGAGGAGGGGAAGTGTGGATGTGTGTCGGGAAGTGCGGTGTGTGAATCAATGTGAGATAAGGTGATCAGAAAATCACCTAAAAGATACAAGCCTTACTTGAAACCCACTGAGGAAAGTGAGATCACAGGCTTTGTCAAGAGATTGTGTGCACCTGTTGACTGTCACATAAGGATTCAACTCAGCCAACTTTGGAAGACTCGCCTCAACTCTGCACCAGAAGGAAGGAAGGAAGGAAAGAGGGAGGGAAGAAGGAAGGAGAGGAGGGAGGGAGGGAGGGAGGGAGGAGGGAGGGAGGGAGGGAGGGAAGAAGTTGAGGGTGAAGTGGGAGAGGAGACCAGAGGAATAAGGAAGGTGGGAATAGTGGTACTAGTGTGACACCAGTCAAATGATGGCCCACCTACTTCATGCATTTCTAAGCCACTCAAGACATGTGCACACAAAATCTGGCACAGCTAATGTTTTCTTCGTGTCGCAATAGTGCCTGCGCAATGCTGTCGTCATGACAACAAACTGACAGTGCTGATGACATCATTGCAATGGTACAATGCTATGATTTTAGCACAATGAGTCAGCGCAGGCATCAGGCAGCCTGTATTGCAGTACTAAGATACACCCGTGAGCCAGGGATCGGTGGTCAGGGGGACCATGACCCTTGACGATCCAGTCAGCTTGATGCAGTCAAAAATATGCAAGGAATGCGTTTGGTGTGGGTGGATTTCTAGCTGTGCCAAGACAGCTGGTTATAGACACAATGCATGGTAGGAGGATGGCTTCAGCAAACATGGGTGTGGCATCTGGAATAAGCCAGGCAGCTCGTACGTGCCTTGCACTGACACAGACTACTCAGGACCATCCATGCATGTCCAAACCATACTAGGTGGCAGTGGGGCTAGGGCTAGGGCTAGGGCTAGGGCTAGGGCTGGGGCTAGGGCTAGGGCTGGGACAGTTGTTGCTAGAGCATGGGGGGTGGGGTGGAGGGCAGTGGTTGTTAGAGCATTTTTGGTGAGTGGGTGTAAGGTTAGGGCAGTGGTTGCTAGAGTGTGCTTGGTAGGTGTAAGGTTAGGGCAGTGGTTGCTAGAGCGTGCAAGGTTAGGTCAGTGGTTGCTAGAGTGTGCTTGGTAGGTGTAAGGTTAGGGCAGTGGTTGCTAGAGTGTGCTTGGTAGGTGTAAGGTTAGGTCAGTGGTTGCTAGAGTGTGCTTGGTAGGTGTAAGGTTAGGGCAGTGGTTGCTAGAGTGTGCTTGGTAGGTGTAAGGTTAGGGCAGTGGTTGCTAGAGTGTGCTTGGTAGGTGTAAGGTTAGGTCAGTGGTTGCTAGAGTGTGCTTGGTAGGTGTAAGGTTAGGGCAGTGGTTGCTAGAGTGTGCTTGGTAGGTGTAAGGTTAGGGCAGTGGTTGCTAGAGTGTGCTTGATGGGTGTAAGGTTAGGGCAGTGGTTGCTAGAGCATGCTTGGTAGGTGTAAGGTTAGGGCAGTGGTTGCTAGAGTGTGCTTGATGGGTGTCAGTGGTTGCTAGAGTGTGCTTGGTAGGTGTAAGGTTAGGGCAGTGGTTGCTAGAGTGTGCTTGGTAGGTGTAAGGTTAGGGCAGTGGTTGCTAGAGTGTGCTTGGTAGGTGTAAGGTTAGGGCAGTGGTTGCTAGAGTGTGCTTGGTAGGTGTAAGGTTAGGGCAGTGGTTGCTAGAGTGTGCTTGGTAGGTGTAAGGTTAGGGCAGTGGTTGCTAGAGCGTGCTTGGTAGGTGTAAGGTTAGGGCAGTGGTTGCTAGAGTGTGCTTGGTAGGTGTAAGGTTAGGGCAGTGGTTGCTAGAGTGTGCTTGGTAGGTGTAAGGTTAGGGCAGTGGTTGCTAGAGCGTGCTTGGTGAGTGTAAGGTTAGGGCAGTGGTTGCTAGAGTGTGCTTGGTAGGTATAAGATTAGGGCAGTGGTTGCTAGAGTGTGCTTGGTAGGTGTAAGGTTAGGGCAGTGGTTGCTAGAGTGTGCTTGGTGGGTGTAAGGTTAGGGCAGTGGTTGCTAGAGTGTGCTTGGTAGGTGTAAGGTTAGGGCAGTGGTTGCTAGAGTGTGCTTGGTAGGTGTAAGGTTAGGGCAGTGGTTGCTAGAGTGTGCTTGGTAGGTGTAAGGTTAGGTCAGTGGTTGCTAGAGCGTGCTTGGTAGGTGTAAGGTTAGGTCAGTGGTTGCTAGAGTGTGCTTGGTAGGTGTAAGGTTAGGGCAGTGGTTGCTAGAGTGTGCTTGGTAGGTGTAAGGTTAGGTCAGTGGTTGCTAGAGCATGCTTGGTAGGTGTAAGGTTAGGGCAGTGGTTGCTAGAGTGTGCTTGGTAGGTGTAAGGTTAGGGCAGTGGTTGCTAGAGGGTGCTTGGTGGGTGTAAGGTTAGGTCAGTGGTTGGTTGCTAGAGTGTGCTTGGTAGGTGTAAGGTTAGGGCAGTGGTTGCTAGAGTGTGCTTGGTAGGTGTAAGGTTAGGGCAGTGGTTGCTAGAGTGTGCTTGGTAGGTGTAAGGTTAGGGCAGTGGTTGCTAGAGTGTGCTTGGTAGGTGTAAGGTTAGGGCAGTGGTTGATAGTGTGCTTGGTAGGTGTAAGGTTAGGGCAGTGGTTGCTAGAGTGTGCTTGGTAGGTGTAAGGTTAGGGCAGTGGTTGCTAGAGTGTGCTTGGTAGGTGTAAGGTTAGGGCAGTGGTTGCTAGAGTGTGCTTGGTAGGTGTAAGGTTAGGGCAGTGGTTGCTAGAGTGTGCTTGGTAGGTGTAAGGTTAGGGCAGTGGTTGCTAGAGTGTGCTTGGTAGGTGTAAGGTTAGGGCAGTGGTTGCTAGAGCGTGCTTGGTAGGTGTAAGGTTAGGGCAGTGGTTGCTAGAGTGTGCTTGGTAGGTGTAAGGTTAGGGCAGTGGTTGCTAGAGTGTGCTTGGTAGGTGTAAGGTTAGGGCAGTGGTTGCTAGAGTGTGCTTGGTAGGTGTAAGGTTAGGGCAGTGGTTGCTAGAGTGTGCTTGGTAGGTGTAAGGTTAGGGCAGTAGTTGCTAGAGTGTGCTTGGTAGGTGTAAGGTTAGGGCAGTGGTTGCTAGAGCATGCTTGGTGAGTGTAAGGTTAGGGCAGTGGTTGCTAGAGTGTGCTTGGTAGGTGTAAGGTTAGGGCAGTAGTTGCTAGAGTGTGCTTGGTAGGTGTAAGGTTAGGGCAGTAGTTGCTAGAGTGTGCTTGGTAGGTGTAAGGTTAGGGCAGTGGTTGCTAGAGTGTGCTTGGTAGGTGTAAGGTTAGGGCAGTGGTTGCTAGAGTGTGCTTGGTAGGTAGGTGTAAGGTTAGGCTAGGGCGTGCTTGTAACGATTATTTTCAGCTGACATCAAATTACTTGGAGGTTTCTCTTTGATCAGCTTTTAAAAGAAAAAACCCTCAAAGCAGAGAATTCTTGGTGGCAGTATGTGTAGGGCTCAGGCTAGGAAAATGGTTTAGGGTTAGGTAGGGATAGGGCAGTAGTTGCTATAGCATTCTTGGTGGCAGTATGTGTAGGGCTGGCCAGGGCAATGGTTGCTAGAGCATTCCTGGCTAGGGGTTGCTTGAACATTCTTGGCAGCAGTGGTTGTAGGGCTGGGGCAGTGGTTGCTAGAACATTCTTGGTGGCAATACTTGTAAGGCTAGGGCTAACCCCTGAATGTTCAGGTGGTTTGAATGTTCAGGGGTTAGTATTAGATGGGCAATAACTTTGAAAAGGACATCCATGCATGATCAGGGATAATTCATGCAGTACCAGACTTACCTCAGGTAGCTGAGAGATGACCTCTAGCTTTAGGTCACTATTAGCATAGTCATGCATCCTTGTACGTGCAAGCGTCTAGCAGTTCAGATATCCCAGAGTCTGCAGACTGACCCTAACCTCTTATGCCTCCATGGGCCTACTTAATGAATGAGCTAGTAAATGTAATAACACACACACACACACACCACACCATGCCACACACGCATGCACACACACACACACGCACACACGAAGCTGAGAGTGAACAGCTTTGATAACAATCTACTTCATACAGGATAAACTGGGTATGGGCATGCCTAGAGGCAGTAAATCCCTAGCAGCCTTGCTTTTAAGACCTGAGGGCACTAGTGCACACATGATCCATACAACACACAGACAACACCGAGTGGTGATGTAACTAATACCTCAACGTAACTAGGCAATGGTGACAACACGAAGCAAGCTGGCTCCTTGCCTTGTACTAACTCTTTAGGTCAACTCGGACAGCCACTAGCAGATTATTTCACGTCAACAACAATAGTGGATGCAACCACACATAAGAATTATTATTTAGCAACCATTACCTAAAAGCTATACAACTTTCATGCACGCTGTTAGCTAGTGAGCCCAAACCTAAGCTACTCGACCAGAAAAACACTAAAGTAGATGACACGGTGAGGTTTACTGCAGGCAGCGGCAGCGACAACTTCGACAAAAACAAAAAGTCCAACAGCCATATATAGACAGCTGAAGATATGGAAGAACTCTTAGACAAACCTCAATGCTTGCCCTAGTAGAGCTTTGTCAATTGGGATACTACATAGACCAGTATTGACCTGTGGCCTCAACATTAGTGTGTGTGAGAGGAGCTCCCAGTGACCAGTATTGACCTGTGGCCTCACCACTAGTAGGAGCTCCCAGTGACCAGTATTGACCTGTGGCCTCACCACTAGTGTGTGTGAGAGGAGCTCCCAGTGACCAGTATTGACCTGTGGCCTCACCACTAGTGTGTGTGAGAGGAGCTCCCAGTGACCAGTATTGACCTGTGGCCTCACCACTAGTGTGTGTGAGAGGAGCTCCCAGTGACCAGTATTGACCTGTGGCCTCACCACTAGTGTGTGTGAGAGGAGCTCCCAGTGACCAGTATTGACCTATGGTCTCACCACTAGTGTGTGTGAGAGGAGCTCCAGGTGACCAGTATTGACCTGTGGCCTCACCACTAGTGTGTGTGAGAGGAGCTCCCAGTGACCAGTATTGACCTGTGGCCTCACCACTAGTGTGTGTGAGAGGAGCTCCCAGTGACCAGTATTGACCTATGGTCTCACCACTAGTAGGAGCTCCCAGTGACCAGTATTGACCTGTGGCCTCACCACTAGTGTGTGTGAGAGGAGCTCCCAGTGACCAGTATTGACCTGTGGCCTCACCACTAGTGTGTGTGAGAGGAGCTCCCAGTGACCAGTATTGACCTGTGGCCTCACCACTAGTGTGTGTGAGAGGAGCTCCCAGTGACCAGTATTGACCTGTGGCCTCACCACTAGTGTGTGTGAGAGGAGCTCCCAGTGACCAGTATTGACCTATGGTCTCACCACTAGTGTGTGTGAGAGGAGCTCCAGGTGACCAGTATTGACCTGTGGCCTCACCACTAGTGTGTGTGAGAGGAGCTCCCAGTGACCAGTATTGACCTGTGGCCTCACCACTAGTGTGTGTGAGAGGAGCTCCCAGTGACCAGTATTGACCTATGGTCTCACCACTAGTAGGAGCTCCCAGTGACCAGTATTGACCTATGGTCTCACCACTAGTAGGAGCTCCCAGTGACCAGTATTGACCTGTGGCCTCACCACTAGTGTGTGAGAGAGGAGCTCCCGGTGACCAGTATTGACCTGGGGCCTATCCATGGCCACCATAAGACTCGCGCTGTTTCTGAGTCACACGACTTTAAAAATGAGTCAGGTGCACGCATGCGTCAATAATGCAGTTATTGTCCCTAAAGAGTTCAAGTACATAACAAATTGACTTCACTTCACCACACGGAGAACACATTGAGAGTTGACAGTTATGTGCTGCCACACCGACTATAAAGTTAAGTGTCTTCTAATACATTGAGCTCCACAGCTGACAGACAAATGACAGGGTTAAAATTGTGCTACTAATATCATGTGCACTCGCGGGGCTGATAAGAAATAGGTTTAAAAGTACACATTGAGCTCCAGCTGACTGACAACTGACAAGGTTAGAAGTGTTAACAGGGTTCAAAGTGTCCACAAATATATGTGCTCCAGCTGACAAATGACAGGGTTAAAAGTGTATAATACACATTGAGCTCCAGCTGACAAATGACAGGGTTAAAAGTGTCTATTAATACACATTGAGTTCCAGCTGACTAACAAGGTTAGAAGTGTTAACAGGGTTCAAAGTGTCCACAAATATATGTGCTCCAGCTGACAAATGACAGGGTTAAAAGTGTCTATTAATACACATTGAGTTCCAGCTGACTAACAAGGTTAGAAGTGTTAACAGGGTTCAAAGTGTCCACAAATATTATGTGCTCCAGCTGACAAATGACAGGGTTAAAAGTGCTCCTCAGAAACCTATATTGCCTCGCCCAGCAGCTCCTTGCAGTCCCACCTCCAATTACAGATAGCGGCTGCATTGTGGCTGACTGACAATACCACTAATAGCAGTTCCTTAGACAACTGAGATTTGGTGGCCAGTTGATAAATTATTGGGTGGGCAGATTGCTCTCGAGCAAAGCTCTCCCCTAAACTGTGATCACCAGTGAAAAGCTGTGAGAGTTCCTGGTTCCATTCAGACAACCGAACAAGTCTCATGCATGGACCAATGAGCATCTATGCACAAATTACACACACACATAATCCTAAATATTAATTAATAATAAGTACAAAAGCAGTGATAAGCAGGTTATCCATTAGACAACTGTTGCTATGCACTCTTATCAGGCTCAGATGTCTTGAAGTATAAAAACAAGGTCATCTGAGCTGATCTCACTGTCTTACTGAGAACTGATCAACAGAGAAACACCTGCTGGCAAGAAAAAATGCCACATGAAAAATGAGCATTGGGGGGGTAATATTGGTGGTGATTCTATATGGCGGTGATTGTCTTGACCACTAAAGCATCAAATTTAATTCTCCAGCAACATTTCCGGCAATTACAGCCACTTAGTCCTGTAGACAAAATAGCTACAAACTATACTGTTCAACATGGTTACATATTTCTAACAGGCATAACAGGCATACACGGATGAGTCTACGCACCAGACTAGCCAGAAGAGTGCCAGATGATCGAACTGGCAGAGTACAGCCTGGAGAGCAACATTTGTGGACATCACATTTACAGGTCTCTCTGATCACCAGTAATGGAAGAAAGACGGCCTCAAGAGCCACAACACGCACTTATCTGCTGCAGGCTAGAACTAACAGCAAAGCAAAAGCAACACAAGAAGTATGCACCGCAAAGGGGTTTCAACCAGCGCCTACCCGTGCTGCAACTAGCATTGAAGTTGCAATGCAGATTTTGCCAATCAAGGGTGTAGCTTAGCAGCGTGATGCTTTGCAGATGTGTAGGGAGATTTAGCAATGCAGAGAAAACAAGCTTATCTATCTGCCATAAGAGCCATTTGGTGCAAACATCAGACACGTCGGGGGGAAAATTATACCAAATCAATTCTTCATGCACATGCCCAACGGACAGCTCTGTTGATTAAAAATAATTATAACTATTACTCACTGCAGCTTGTTGCATTTCCATTCTGAATTGTTGAGAAGTTTAAAAAAGTTATATAGATAAAAATATAATTATTGCAACAAACCACAAATAAAGTCAGCGTTCTATCGGTTAAAGTATTGCACATATGTACATACTATTAAGAACATATTCTACTCAGCACTAGTATTCAGTACAAGAAGTAAGGCATAATAGATCACCTGATCCTAGCCCTAGCCCTAGTCAGTCTTGACTGGGTAAGTAGTAGCTATTGCTTTGCGGATGCTTCATACAAGAGTTTCATGTTCTTTTAAGAAGTGATGGTGCAGTGGTTGCTACCTACACAGACTTTAATACTGGTTAATAATACAGGTTAGCAATACAGGCTAGCAATGCAGGTTAGCAATACAGGTTAGCAATGCAGGTTAGCAATACAGGTTAGCAATGCAGGTTAGCAATACAGGTTATCAATGCAGGTTAGCAATACAGGTTAGCAATGCAGGTTAGCAATGCAGGTTAGCAATGCAGGTTAGCAATGCAGGTTAGCAATGCAGGTTAGCAATGCAGGTTAGCAATGCAGGTTAGCAATGCAGGTTAGCAATGCAGGTTAGCAATGCAGGTTAGCAATGCAGGTTAGCAATGCAGGTTAGCAATGCAGGTTAGCAATGCAGGTTAGCAATGCAGGTTAGCAATGCAGGTTAGCAATGCAGGTTAGCAATGCAGGTTAGCAATGCAGGTTAGCAATGCAGGTTAGCAATGCAGGTTAGCAATGCAGGTTAGCAATGCAGGTTAGCAATGCAGGTTAGCAATGCAGGTTAGCAATGCAGGTTAGCAATGCAGGTTAGCAATGCAGGTTAGCAATGCAGGTTAGCAATGCAGGTTAGCAATGCAGGTTAGCAATGCAGGTTAGCAATGCAGGTTAGCAATGCAGGTTAGCAATGCAGGTTAGCAATGCAGGTTAGCAATGCAGGTTAGCAATGCAGGTTAGCAATGCAGGTTAGCAATGCAGGTTAGCAATGCAGGTTAGCAATGCAGGTTAGCAATGCAGGTTAGCAATGCAGGTTAGCAATGCAGGTTAGCAATGCAGGTTAGCAATGCAGGTTAGCAATGCAGGTTAGCAATGCAGGTTAGCAATGCAGGTTAGCAATGCAGGTTAGCAATGCAGGTTAGCAATGCAGGTTAGCAATGCAGGTTAGCAATGCAGGTTAGCAATGCAGGTTAGCAATGCAGGTTAGCAATGCAGGTTAGCAATGCAGGTTAGCAATGCAGGTTAGCAATGCAGGTTAGCAATGCAGGTTAGCAATGCAGGTTAGCAATGCAGGTTAGCAATGCAGGCTAGCAATGCAGGCTAGCAATGCAGGCTAGCAATGCAGGCTATCAATGCAGGTTATCAATGCAGGTTAGCAATGCAGGTTAGCAATGCAGGTTAGCAATGCAGGTTAGCAATGCAGGTTAGCAAGGCAGGTTAGCAATGCAGGCTAGCAATGCAGGTTAGCAATGCAGGTTAGCAATGCAGGTTAGCAATGCAGGTTAGCAATAGGTTAGCAATGCAGGTTAGCAATGCAGGTTAGCAATGCAGGCTAGCAATGCAGGTTAGCAATGCAGGTTAGCAATGCAGGTTAGCAATGCAGGTTAGCAATGCAGGTTAGCAATGCAGGTTAGCAATGCAGGTTAGCAATGCAGGTTAGCAATGCAGGTTAGCAATGCAGGTTAGCAATGCAGGTTAGCAATGCAGGTTAGCAATAGGTTAGCAATGCAGGCTAGCAATGCAGGTTAGCAATGCAGGTTAGCAATAGGTTAGCAATACAGGTTAGCAATGCAGGTTAGCAATACAGGTTAGCAATGCAGGTTAGCAATGCAGGTTAGTAATACAGGTTAGCAATGCAGGTTAGCAATGCAGGTTAGCAATGCAGGTTAGCAATGCAGGTTAGCAATGCAGGTTAGCAATGCATGCAGGTTAGCAATGCAGGTTATCAATGCAGGTTATCAATGCAGGTTAGCAATGCAGGTTAGCAATGCAGGTTAGCAATGCAGGTTAGCAATGCAGGTTAGCAATGCAGGTTAGCAATAGGTTAGCAATACAATGCAAGGCAATCCGTTGTGTGCATTGCGTCGCTGTGTAATGTCGCATTGGCACAGACCATTATACAGAACGGATATGAAGTGCAGGAGTAGGATTTGGTTCAACTCTTGCATCCATTGCAATCAGAAAGCTAGAATTTATCGTGCCAAACTTTCAATTTTCAATGGTGCCAACAGAAGAGGAGAAGCTCATGGAAGCTATAAGACGTTTTCCCTGCTTGTGGCAAGTCTCTGCCAACAGTTTACAAAGAGCTCATGGCAAAAGAGCATTGCCTGGAAGGAAGTGATTGTCCAAGTATGGTGTTACTAACTAGCTACTGATAGCCAATAAGTCCAATGCTTGGTCACTGCTAGAACTGCTGTCCACTGTAGATAGTCGTCTGCATAGGTCAAAGACAATGGACTCAATGCAATGTTATGAACCATGCACCGCAATGGAACATATCATGCAATGGAGCGGATTACACAACACACACGATGGAACAGATTCAAAGGAATGCATTGCCTTGCAACATATTGTAAGCCTGACTTGGAATGGATGCTGCTAGCTTCAAGTCATCTGTCTTCACAGAAAAGCCATAACATGCTCATTGACAGCTAAGAGAAGGGTAGGTAGGTAATGAGAGAAGACTTGGGAAGGGGGAGGGGAGGGGGTGGGGGAAGGAGTAGATAGTGTAAGAGGAGGAGGGGTGACAGTTAATGATGATAAGAGGTTAGGGAAGAGGGAACGAGGGGTCTATATTGAGGGAAGAAGGGAAGGGAGTAGATAGTGAAAGAGGTGTTAATGATGAGCGAAGAGGGAGGGGGGGGAGGGAGAAAGACAAGAAGGAACTCTTAATGGTCACATCAGTAGCTCCTCACATTCATGAGCCTCAGCCACTCTACTAACGGGTTGCCTGGCAACACTACATATTACCGTTCGTGTTCCATACATACAGCAATGCACAATTAATGTAATTATGAGGGCATGCATAGTCTAATTAAGGGCATGCACTGTTTCACTCAGAGGTAGTCAACAGTACATGGACTATTCCAAGGTTCGGTCTGGAGGATATATGGTGTGTCCTCCTACTTGAAACAACAGCAATAATTAAGCATTGAAAGCTCTGGAGTATTGCTTGAACTGATGCCTCCTCTGGAAACAACACACATTTCCCCCCTTCTTTCCTGATAAAAAAGAGAGAAAACTTCACATCGACTGTCCAGTTAACTTCTTTTGAAATTTCCCACTTCCTTTATTTAAAAAGAGAGAGAGGATATAAAAAGAGGGGGAAACTTCACATGCAGACTGCCGAGGTCATTTCTCATGAGTTCTACTCCATGCACACACAAAATCTTGTCTCCTTGAGCATTTTTACTTGCAGTGATGTTCACCAACACAGACACAAGCATGCATGCACACCACACAAACACACACACACACACCTGTTAATATCCTTGGCAACGTCTTCTTCTGTGAGAAAAAACTGTGAGGAAAGATCCATCCAACTTGCTGGGTGTGGGTCACAAAGGCTTATTGACTGAGATAAAATGGGTAAAGAGTCCGTACTCAAGGGTGTATCTTCCACAAATGAGGAATATCCATTGCTATATATATATATATATATGTAATACACACTGGTAGATGTTATCATTAAACATGCTACTATATATTTATCATACCATCAAGTTATTTCTCATAATTTTAATGTTTAGTACACATGCATATCCCACGTCCTCACCCCTGTGCCTAGATGTCATCCATATCCTGTCAGTAAGGGCTACACACTACGCGAACCACCTGGTTGTCATGCAAACATTATGGTCGTCCCTTTGTCAGGCTACTTGGCCACGACCTTGCATAATTGATTGCTGTGCATTCCATGCATTTTTGTTTTACTTGATGCTACGATAAATTCGTTATTAGATGGAGTTTAGGATGGGATACGGATTGTCTCTAGCTCATCGACTAGAGATAATCCGTATCTCCATCCCCAACCTCACCTTAAACTAATAATATACACACACACCACTCCCTCTAACAGAAAATTCCTCCCCCTCCCCCCGAAGGAAGTAATCAATTATTAAATGTCCATGAATTCTTCAAAGGAAGCAGCACTCATTCCTGGGCCTTCGACCTTTTTTCTTTATACAGATACCGAGTGTAGCCTTTGTAAAAGTGGGTTGACAGAGATAATAATTTTGGGTAATGCAAACATTTCCCCCTCCACCTTCCCCTTCCAAGAAAGGAAAAAGCCCCTACATGAATATATATATATTCAAATATATATACATACAATGTAGACCCATACTTCTAAACAGATACTCACTTTAACTCCCGCCAAACAGATGTTCTTGGCTGCAACATGAAAAATTGATAGTAAGCTATAGATAATTTGTACAATTACTCTCAACTGACGTCGTCATATGCTTTATTTATATCAAACTTTTTTTAAAGCCGATTTTAAAGGTAAATCTTCAAGCATGGATAACTGTGAAGTTCAACATAAGGATAATGATGTATATATACTATGAAATACTGAGAGCTTCATGCATGTTCTTTCCACATGTTTGCCCAAACCATTATATCATGAGAACCTTCAATGAGTTTGAAGGCTATAAAAATAATGGTGATGAAATAATATGTGGGGGTGGGGTGGGGGAAGGGAGAGGGAATATTTATGCTCGTTGTGCAAAACAAAAAATGGAGAATTTACTCTGTCATGAGACCACCTATTCTGGACAGAAATTAATGAATATGTTCATTCCATGCCACTGCTGTTTGTTTGACACTCCTAGGCCCAGGAGGGGAAAAAGTACCAGCTTACAGAATGGCGGCTTATGCTAGAGAACCATGTTACAGTTAGTAATGCTTTGCAATGTCCAGTTAGATTCGTGGACCTCATAGCCGGGGAGAGAATGACACTAGTCCTCTCCGTCTCCGTCACTACTCACCCCTCCCACTTGATAGCTAAACCCTCATAGAAAATGCTTTATCTGTTGTAGACGATTTTAGGCTGTAAATGATCACAGGTCACTGATATTGAACTTTCCAAGAGAAATTTTCAATACTGTTTATTTATAGAAACCTCATCATTTCAAGGGGAATTAATTATGTGCATATAGTCTGAAAATACAACCTCTTTACTGTTGATATAAACTACCCTAATCTAGAAAACAGCTCAACTATTGCTCGATAGCTTTATACCAGTTCATTTTCTACTAGAAATGCATACCAATCTCCACTCCTAGTCCTCCTATGCCACTCAGGAAGATATTGGACTTGGCCATCTTCTGCATTGCACTGTCTCCAAGTACATATCTCTGGCGACTGAGGGAAAGAGAAAGGGTATCCTTGGTAACAGCAAAATTGCAATGTTTTAAAGGTGTTCTAGCCAGATAACACTCTAGCACAGGCACCTGTACAAAGAGTCATCAATTTCAGATTCATCCATCCTACCCCTCAGGTTTATGTAATCACGACTTCTCGAGCCAAGTTTATTTTCAATAAGAGCGCACCCACCGCGTAAAGGTGTGGCTAATTCGGAAGTTACATTAACTTCCTGTCCACATGCAGAGCTTCTAGTGTTCTTCTGCGCATCTGCAAAGTGCATGCAGCCGCCGCCCTCCACGAAAAGAAGGTCTGGCTACTTGGACTTGCTGCACAAAAAAGGTGTGTGGGCTACGCGCTCCCTTCTTGTACGTACAGCAGAGACTAGACGAAATCCAAAAGACTCAGTTACTAACTAGGCAGTCAGAATCCTCAAGCTAGTAACCAGTATCTAATAAATTACGAACTGAGCAAGACAAAAGGGAAAGGAGAAAAAAAAAGATGGCTACTGAAGGTATTGTCCAGAGCGGGCCAACACCCCCTTTCTCTCCACAACCGAGTCACGCCGCTTTCTTGACCCCTCCACTGCCTACAATTAATGTTGATGCCACTACTGTGCACTCTTCTTCTCAGACAACTACGGCGCAGCTTACTGCTGCAGTGGAGGAAAATGGAGGCACCATAACTGCCAACCCCAACAACCCCACTGCTCTATTCCTGGTTGCCAAGGTTCTGGCCAACCTCAGTCAAGAAACACTGGCGAGGACATGCTTGGCCGTGAACCCAGAGCGATTCATCACTCCGTCTGAACCTTCGCCGCCATCGTCTGCCTCCGCCACACCCGATTCAGCCAAGCCCCCTCGCCAAAACGGAATTGGAGGAAGCGCGGAAAGCCAAACCCAGAGTGGGCTAGGGATGTGCAGCATGGAAGGCAAACCTGGCGAAGATAAACTTCAGCAAGATGAAGACCAGTCCGTGCTTTCGAGCACAAACTTGGCCTATATGAATATTGAATCGCTCTTGAATGCCGCTTCAAATAGCAACGAAGAGCCCAGCCCCCCTTCTTCCAATGAAAGTATGGGAGCTGAAGCCAACTGTGCCAGTGGGGAGAGCCTCCTCTCCCAGTCTACTAACTCTTTCTCCAGCTGTATGAGCACCTGTTCTTCCAACCTGGACTATGAGAGTTCCTCGCCACAGTCGGGCTCCACTTCACCCACCAAGGGAGTGAGGCCCAAGAAGCGCACTCACATATGTCCCTGGGAGGCATGTGGGAAGGCCTACGGCAAAAGCTCTCATCTCAAGGCTCACATCAGGACACACACAGGTGAGCGGCCTTATCCTTGTGGCTGGGATGGCTGTGGGAAAAGATTTGCTCGCTCTGATGAGCTTGCTCGGCACTACCGCACCCACACAGGAGAGAAGCGGTTTGCCTGTCCAGTATGCGATAAGCGCTTCATGCGAAGTGATCACCTCAGCAAGCATGTGAAACGTCATGCGGCCAACAGGGCCAAAGGTCGTGACCCTCTGGCCATGAAGGGACGGGCACAAGCTGCAGCTGCTGCAGCTTTTTTAGCCAATTACCAGCCTGCTGGGACCTCCACTTCTGATAATGGCTCCACCCCAACCACACCCACTCCTCTCACTCCACTTACCCCCATGGATCCTGCTTCTGCGAAGCCTTGGAATTTGGCGGAACTCCTCCTCCCATCTTCCGAAGGTAGTAGTCAAATTCCAACTTCTGCGGTCCAGATGATTGTCATTCCCAAGACTGAGCAGTCAACCACGCCCACTCTCAGTAGGGGAGGAGTCAGTAATGGCAATGACTCGATGGTGCATACCCCTCGTTCCTTAGCTGTTGTTCCTCAACAGAGCTATACCCTCGAATCCACCGCGAGCAACACCATCACCAATACCACTAGCAGCAAGTTTGAGGCCATGGAAGTCGAGGCTACAACTGTCCTAACACCTGCCGCAGGCTCACGGTACCCTACCACTAATGGGATTCAAGCAGCTGCATCCGTCTCCATGAGTATTCTGCCCCCCATGCAGTTTACAGCTAGCCAGCTCAACTGAGGGTGGTCACGGAAGGAAGGATAAAGAACCTGCTGATAATGCACCGGACACATGACCCCTCAACCCACTGGATTACAGCATGTAAGTTGAATTTTTCCTTCTTTTGAATTCTTAGAATTCAACCTAACTTGTGAAGAAGGAATCTTTACTTATAATATCGTATATTTGTTTTTTCCCGTCTTATTTGCAAACCAAGTGTCACAATTTTTCGTGTATTCATATCTTAATCACCTGCCTATATTTGCCTTCACGACCACGTAATGCTATTCAATACTTAGCACCTCATTCATAGCCATGAATGTCATCCACCCCCCCTTCAAACAAAATCCATGAACTTATTCACAGAATTATCATCGAGGCTCTCATTTCTCCTTTGTCTTACATTGTAATTTAGTGCTTTTTGTTTGTTTCTGTAACATTTCTGTAACATTTCTGTAACGGAGAATATGTTTGTACATCATGTTAATTAAATTGGATATTGTATAATTATTATACTTTGACAAAATTTTATCAAGAGCATCACATTTTACAATGTATAGGCTGTATTTTACATACGTTATTAAATTATGTACAAATATGACCAATGGATGCAAAAATAAAAAAATATAGTTATGACAACCTCAAACATATGATTCACTACTAATTTCGTTCAGTTGTTTCTTGTTACATGAAGAGCAATACCCTTTGGTTTTAGCTGAGCCAAAGAAATTGCAGCCTGGAGTCTTGCAGCTCTTTTTTGCGTGGCTGTCTCCGTCACTTGGGTGACCGAATAACGTTTGTTGGGTGGGGTCCAAGTGCAATGACTGGATGTTGTCGCGAGCATACCCGACACCTTGAGAAGCTTGCTTGAAATTGCTACTAGCTGGACGGCTATCGATGTGCTCGGTACGGCCACTGTTCACACTAGGGTCATCGTCGCCCACCAGTGGAGGTGGCACATTTCTTCCACTGCCACCAGCAGTTTCCCTATTCTTCAACACTTGAGGGGGAGGGGGTGCACCTCCAGAAGCACCCGTGGCTAGGAGAAGAGCTCCTCTGGACGACGGTGAAGATGGGGAAGTGGCAGAAGGTGAAGGAGAATGCGTAGGGCTAGGGGTAGAGCTTTGGCCCTGCACGACCTTGCGATTGGGTGAGAGGCTCCCAACATTAAGTGGCATCCTGGTTCTGCTCTTCTTACCTGAACCAGCAGGAACTGGCCCACTGTCCATCTGTGCATGCATAAGCTTATGATCTAGCATCCTAGAAGATGCAGCATGATGCGAGGACTGGCCAATATCATGGACTGGTGACAGATCTCCACCCAAAGCTCCACGAGGTGGTGCTTCAGAAGCACTTGAACTTCCTTCATACTGCCTCAAGGGCGTGACGTGATCAGGCGATCTCTGGATGTGAGGGGAAGGGAACTTGCGATGCATGTTGACCCCATCATCTTCCTCCTCTTCGCCATACACATGTGGGCCTGTCCCACCACCGACGACCTCTCCTTCATATTCTCTTGCATCCTCGGCCAACAATTTCTGGTAGCAGATAGAGCACAGGTTATGAGTGGCAGGTCGGCCAAACATGTCACAGCCCACACCCTTGCACGGAACAGCCATATTCTGCAGCCTCCTTCTCTCCTCTTCCTCTCTCTCTACTTTCCAACAAGCCTTCTTCTCCTTCTGCTCTTGATACTGTGTCTTTATATGGTCCAAGTACTTCTCAACCAATTCTCTCTGGTACATCGGCTGCACTTCCTGTGAAATTTTGGCCGCTGGGAAACGGACCTTTGGGACTTGTATCATGAATGAGCTGTCACTATCGCCGCATCCTTGAAGGTTAGTTGCAGCAGGAACCTTCAACTGGATCCACCTAATGTTTAAGTAACTCTCCAAGAATTGAACAATGTCGTCTGGGAATTCCCCAACGCCATACTCCATCTTTGACCACTTTTCCTGCACGTTATTCTTTGTGGGGTCGTAAATAAACTGGACAGGTAGAAGACACCCATCTGGGGTTACCAGGGGGATGACAGTTTCCTTGCGATCACTCATCCAAGCACGCTTGCTGCGAGTTTTCTTGTCCACCTCGAGGACATCGTGCCTGGCCACTAGCGATGAAAAGTGAGAGGAATCGTACGCAAGGACAACCGGAGACTTGTAGCAAGCCGTGGCATTCACTTCCAGCGGAAGATAAATCCCTCCAAAGTACACCGGGGCCAGGTCCTGTCCGTGCTGGTCCTTAACAGTCCGATCAGAGATCACGATTATAGGTCTGCGAAGTGTATGCGCCAGCACGAATATGTGGATCTCCTCGAGACTCTCGTACCTGAACCGAAGAGAGGTGTAACGACGCAGTGAGTCTGTATTAGGTTGTCGCCGTGGCTTGTTTGTGGCTATCCGCAGAATCTCCCCCCACTCAAATTTCCACTCCTCTTCGGAGAAGGTGAGACCTCCCGCCTCGTTGTTTCGGAGCTGTGTCTGGTAGCGCCAGCGTCGCTTCATTCCCTCCCTCTCCAATCCCGAGGTGAGTATACGGTGGAGCGCTGTGCGCAGGATGAGGAAATGATCGTGGAACCCCCACATGTAGAGGGAGGCGGCATGCAAGAGGCAGTTGCCATCTCCCGAAGTGGCCAGAGGCTCCAGACAGGGGAGACGACCCGTACTGGTCCACCAGTTTAGTCGACCTGCAGAGGCAAAGGAAGAGGAGAGAAAAAATATGTGAAGGGGGAAAAAAACGAGAAGACGGAGGGAGTGAGTGAGAAAAGAGGAGAGACAATCATTAATAATCACTTACGACCATACTACTGGCATTGTATTAGTCATTTACACTCTAGGCAAGAAGGTGTGGAGAAGTGATATTTTCATGTTCACGTTTTTCATAATTAGAATCCAATCCGGGGGGAAATACGGTAAAAGTCAGCAGAGCAAAAAGTGCCGCTTCTACTATATATACGTTACTCAATCCTGCATCCCCGCAAATTCTTCTGCCAAGTCAACATCATTCAATATTTATTTACCCCCTTGAATATCTTCAATGAGGTGTGTATCGCCTACAAGTGATAACATAACTGGTGCGCTTCTTCAGCTCAATGACAGGTTTAACTGGTACAGTGGCTGCATGCCCTTGAGCAAGCCCATTATTGTAAAGCAGCATGCTCCCTTGGTGGCAGAAGCTACATAGTGGGGAGGGGCTGCAATGCTGTCACACAGGATGGGGGTGGCTGGCTGGAGAAGCCACACCACACCGTCCATACAAATTTAGCAGCATACAGTCTCCAAAGCGCCCCCACGCAATCAAAGCAGACACCATAGCAGTGTTGAAGTAGCAGGTGCTGGTGGCTATCTTCCTGCCCACGGCTGTGGATTACTAAAAGCATACATGCACACGAGCAATTTGATGTGTTCACAGGGCAGGATTGGGACTAGCTCTATAGGAAGCTTGTAGAGGGAGCTTTAAAACTGCCTCGACCAAGGAACAGTTGTTGTTTGGGACGTGTTCCCAAACGACATTCTTTAATAAACAGGGAGATAAGCAGTTTGCCGAATGATGCCCGAGTATTGACCTTGAATAAAACCCAGCCTTTTATATATAGCTCCCCTTAGTATTACCCGAATACACTACAGAGACACAGTCATTGCAAAGTGAGAAAGAAGGCCAGCTAACTATATCATCTGAAAACCCTTTAGTTATATATTGGCAAGTATGCTACAGAAGTGCTTACAAATAGTTCACAATCCCTCAAGGGGTGTGTAATAATCCCTCAAGGGGTGTGTAATAACTAACAGCTCCTATGCCAACTACATAGTTGTGCAGTGGAAAGTGGTTGTTAATTCACAACGAGGGTGGGGCTGCCAAGGAATCGACTAACTGCATGCTCGTCTCGAATATTATGTTTATGTCTATAGATGGTAGCCAACAGGGAGACATCTAGATGGCTTCAAATGCGCCTACTATCTAGTACATAATGCACTCAATATAGAGGCCTATGTACATTATAGTAGTGTGTGTATAATATAGTAATGATGTATAGCATAGTAAATGTATGTACATAGTAGTGTATGTACAATATACTAATGTATATATAGCTGTATGTATAATGTAATGATGAACAGTACATATTTTGTGTAAAATATATAAGTATATAGTATAGGGCTAGGGTAGGCTGACTACAGTACCAATCCTAGCATTACATCATCATGATGATTGATACTGATTCAGCTATGGTTAGGGCCATACTGGCTAGGGTTAGAATCAGGGCAGTGGCTAGGTTAGGGTCAGAGCACTGGCTATGGTTAGGGTCTGGGCAGTGGCTGTTAGGGACAGAGCACTGACGATGTAGAACTGGCTAGGATTAGAGTCAGGGCAGTGGCTAGGTTAGGGTCAGAGCACTGGCTATGGTTAGGGTCAGGGCAGTGGCTGTTAGGGACAGAGCACTGACTATGGTTAGGGTCAGGGCAGTGGCTGTTAGGGTCAGAGCACTGACTATGGTTAGGGTCAGGGCAGTGGCTGTTAGGGTCAGAGCACTGACTATGGTTAGGGTCAGGGCAGTGGCTGTTAGGGTCAGAGCACTGACTATGGTTAGGGTCAGGGCAGTGGCTGTTAGGGTCAGAGCACTGACTATGGTTAGGGTCAGGGCAGTGGCTGTTAGGGACAGAGCACTGACTATGATAGAACTGGCTAGGATTAGAGTCAGGGCAGTGGCTAGGTTAAGGTCAGAGCACTGGCTATGGTTAGGGTCAGGGCAGTGGCTGTTAGGGACAGAGCACTGACTATGGTTAGGGTCAGAGCACTGACTATGGTTAGGGTCAGGGCAGTGGCTGTTAGGGTCAGAGCACTGACTATGGTTAGGGTCAGGGCAGTGGCTGTTAGGGACAGAGCACTGACTATGATAGAACTGGCTAGGATTAGAGTCAGGGCAGTGGTGTGGTTAGGTAGGGCCAGAGCACTGGTTAGAGATAGGATCAGGGCAGTGGCTATGGTTAGGGTCAGACCGGCTTGGGTTAGGATCAAGGCAGTGGCTATGGTTAGGGTCAGGGCAGGGTAGGGCATTGGCTAGGGTCAGGGCAGGGCAGTGGCTATGGTTAGGGTCAGAGCAGTGGCTAGGGTTAGGGCAGGGCAGTGGCTAGGATTAGTACCAGGGCATTGGCTAGGGTAGGGCTAGGGTTAAGGCAGGGTAGTGCTAGGAATAGGGCACGGCAGTGGCTAGGATTAGTACCATTGGCTAGGGTTAGGGCAGGGCATTGGCTAGGGGTAGTGCTAGGAATAGGGAGTAGGGCAGTAGCTAAGACCAGGGCAATAGCCTGATAGTGCTGGTGATGTCATCACGTAATGCTAGGACTGTGACGTGAATCAGCCAATAACAAGCACATAATAGCTTCACACCTGTGGACAACAATGGACTCGTGAACGACACACACACACCATCACATTTGTGCCTCTTCCATATCCAATTCTCTCCTCGAACCCTCCCCCAGGAGGTACACAGTTCAGTCACACTTCTCCTTCTGTAATGCCAACCAACTTTCAGGTCCTGACAAATCTAGCCTCTCCATCCAAGACACCATCCAAGTTTCAGAGTTCTGTCTTCAGCACATTCCTTCCTTCTCACTCCTGTCAGCTGCTGCTTTACCCACTGTTATCCTATCCTGACATTGCTGCTGCTCCGTAGGGCCCAGCACAGTGCAGAGGCAAACTTCGGTTTGTCCAGCATGCAGATCACAAGAGGACAGATCAGATAACTACAAATCACATTTAGTACAGGACGGTCCTACTCAAGGGGAATAACATGTAACACAATATGCCAACAGCAACAACTCAGTTGGCCCTGGTAGCATTTGTTACTCTAGCTCTCATGTTGTAGATTCAAGAGAGAGAAATCTTTCTCTCTGTCGCCCATGGGTAGAGGAGCTCTGTCTCCTTCCTGCTGTTACGTAACTTACCAGCACACGTCTTGTGACAAATGACTAATGAAGTGTGCTCCGATGGTGACCGAAAGGTGTGGTCAAAATAAAGATGCCGTAACGTCCATTAGTCCACTGAAGGTTACAGTGTAACTCTGAGTAAGCCGCAGTAAGCACCCACATCAAACATTACCTGCAGCTTGGTCTTTCTGAGACACACTGATAAATCAAGGGTCTACCACATGGAGGTACTCCAGGGAGGGCCTGTTCTGTTCCTCCGCTGTGTAGATGCTAAGATGATAGCATCAGCCGCAAGCCTGCCCCTCTCCAATCTCGCGCATGTCAACCTCCTGAATAATCAAATTTCCAAATGACCATGCACTGTGGTAGGTGCAATCTCTGCTCCACATTCACCACACTGACTTCCTCCCACTTCCCTGCTTACGAGCACTGAGTTGAAGAGGGCCAGGACCACTGTGCATGCTTGTCTGTAAGGAACTGTCCTCCCTACCGAAGTTGATATCTCATCATCCACACACACACCCTCCCTCATGGAACAAACGTGACTAGCTCAACGGTATCACCACACTCCCAACTTCTGCAACGCACGTCCAGGACCTTCTTGATCTGTGATAAACAGCTTGGTCTAGTGCCCACTTCTTCATGAATTGTCAAGGGTGAACGTATCAAATCTGAATAATCGCGCCCCTTGCAGAAGTAACATTTAGGAGTCAGCAAACTCTTCCTCAGCACTGCAGTCTTATCCCGGGGTGCCTTTGCCACCATCTTCACTGTGCTGCAGTCTTATCCCGGGGTGCCCTTGCCACCATCTTCACTGTGCACTGTGCTGCAGTCTTATCCCGGGGTGCCCTTGCCACCATCTTCACTGTGCTGCAGTCTTATCCTGGGGTTCCCTTGCCACCATCTTCACTGTGCTGCAGTCTTATCCCGGGGTTCCCTTGCCACCATCTTCACTGTGCTGCAGTCTTATCCCGGGGTGCCTTTGCCACCATCTTCACTGTGCTGCAGTCTTGTCCTGGGGTGCCCTTGCCATCACCTTCCCCACAATTTCCAGTGAGGCAACGACATGCCAATCGTCACAGCTATCTTGAGGTATCCGCTCTTAGAGCTGTTTCCAGCATGCCAAGAGTGGTGCGAGTACTAATGCAAAATTGACACTACATTCTCTTGAACTCTCAATAGATTTCTCAATGATATCCTCCCTGACACTTTGGCTGGAACTCATTCCTGATGAAGGCTGGAGCATCTAGCTTTCATTATTCCTTATGAAGGCTGGAGCATCTAGCTTCCATTATTCCTGATGAAGGCTGGAGCATCTAGCCTTCATTATTCCTTATGAAGGCTGGAGCATCTAGCCTTCATTATTCCTTATGAAGGCTGGAGCATCTAGCCTTCATTATTCCTGATGAAGGCTGGAGCATCTAGCCTCCATTATTCCTGGTGAAGGCTGGAGCATCTAGCCTCCATTATTCCTGATGAAGGCTGGAGCATCTAGCCTTCATTATTCCTGGTGAAGGCTGGAGCATCTAGCCTTCATTTTTCCTGACAAAGGCTGGAGCATCTAGCCTTTATTATTTCTGATGAAGGCTGGAGCATCTAGCCTCCATTATTCCTGATGAAGGCTGGAGCATCTAGACTCCATTATTCCTGATGAAGGCTGGAGCATCTAGCCTCCATTATTCCTTATGAAGGCTGGAGCATCTAGCTTCCATTATTCCTGGTGAAGGCTGGAGCATCTAGCCTCCATTATTCCTGATGAAGGCTGGAGCATCTAGCCTTCATTATTCCTGGTGAAGGCTTGAGCATCTAGCCTTCATTATTCCTGATAAAGGCTGGAGCATCTAGCCTTCATTATTCCTTATGAAGGCTGGAGCATCTAGCCTTTATTATTTCTGATGAAGGCTGGAGCATCTAGCCTCCATTATTCGCTGATGAAGGCTGGAGCATCTAGACTCTAGACCCCATTATTCCTGATGAAGGCTGGAGCATCTAGCCTCCATTATTCCTGATGAAGGCTGGAGCATCTAGCCTTCATTATTCCTGGTGAAGGCTGCAGCATCTAGCCTCCATTATTCCAGATGAAGGCTGGAGCATCTAGCCTCCATTATTCCTGATGATGAAGGCTGGAGCATCTGGCCTTCATTATTTCTGATGAAGGCTGGAGCATCTAGCCTCCGATGAAGGCTGGAGCATCTAGCCTCCATTATTCCTGATGAAGGCTGGAGCATCTAGCCTCCATTATTCCTGATGAAGGCTGGAGCATCTAGCCTCCATTATTCCTGATGAAGGCTGGAGCATCTAGCCTCCATTATTCCTGATGAAGGCTGGAGCATCTAGCCTCCATTATTCCTGATGAAGGCTGGAGTATCTAGCCTTCATTATTCCTGATGAAGGCTGGAGCATCTAGCCTCCATTATTCCTGATGATGAAGGCTGGAGCATCTAGCCTCCATTATTCCTGATGAAGGCTGGAGCATCTAGCCTCCATTATTCCTGATGAAGGTAGCCTTCATTATTCCTGGAGCATCTAGCCTCCATTATTCCTAATGAAGGCTGGAGCAATTAGCCGATATGCTGAGGAGAACATTTAAGTTCATTATTGAGAAAGGCATTAGCTGGGTGCTGTTGGGTACCTAATCACTGGATTCCATCCAAGCATGGCATGCTAGACACTCGCAGTGGGTAGCTCTGCTCCCTGCAAAGTGGGACTAGGCACCTACCAATAGCACTCACCTTAATGGCTAGGGTAGGACATGTTAGGCACTCACAGTTGGGTGCCTAGAGAATGCCACCTCTGCTCCTGCAAAGTGAGTATGCACCTACCAATAGCACTCACCTCAATGGCTGGGTAGTGCCAGGATAAGCCAAGAGCTAGAACAGGGACCATGGCTAGGGCTAGATTTGGGACAACAAAAAAAAATATGGGTGGGTCATTTTTGTTCCCAGACCATTTCTTTTTGTGTGTGCCAGGTCAAGGATAGTGTCTGCCCAAACATTACGATTCTCCTTCTGCTTGCCACACCTACCAATGACGTCTAGTAACAGACTTACTACACAGAGCCTTGACCATCTTGGGTGTAGAATAGAATGACCCCTTCTCTCCCCTCACACCCCCTT
The DNA here is from genome assembly GCA_028752905.1 of Cladorhizidae sp. MBARI D1340-BT2. Taxonomy (NCBI): domain Eukaryota; kingdom Metazoa; phylum Porifera; class Demospongiae; order Poecilosclerida; family Cladorhizidae; species Cladorhizidae sp. MBARI D1340-BT2. Next base: position 8,259,920 of record JAQNBH010000009.1, read on the forward strand.
CCATCTTTTCCTTCCTGTGCTGTCAAACTGGGAGGCATACCTCCAGTACACAGGCCCCTACACAGCCCTCCCACTGACATACATAAACCCCCCCCCCCCCCTACACACACACACCCCCCACACACAATCATCCCACTCGCATACACAACTATGTACCAAATTACAAAATCTAAATCCTGCCTCTTCTGCAACATTGCCTCGAACTAACGAGGCAATTATAATACATAGTATTGTATATCACATCCAACCAAATGAGATTATTTGATGAGGGAAGCATGCCTCTGGCCCTAAAGTCTTTATCCAATTATATAATACAGACATTATCTCATCCCCTCAAATAATAGCTATTTCATGAAGAAAGCACATCTCTGGCTCTCAAGTCTATATCCAAACTCGATAGCCCTCCACACAGTCTTCAAGATCTGGTTTGCATAAGTGACTGCATAAGTGACTGTGTATGTGTGTGCGTGTGTCAAATGAGATTTACAGGTCAGAGGTGGGCATATGTGGCAGATGATGAACAGATAAGCAGATCTACAAGTGTATGTGTGTGTGCATGTGTGGCGAGTGTATGTATGTGTGTGTGTGCATGTTTGAGCGGAGAAAAAGTATCTAGTAGCGGCCCAGAACTAACCAATCAGACCAACACGCAGAGAACAACACACACACACACAACCCAAGTCCCAGTCCGAATTAATTACCTAGGGGGCCTGAGGTAACCGCTCATTGCAAATAGGGTAACACATATTCACCAACACAATAGAGAATCTCTTTCAAACTACTCAAAGCTGTGCCAACATTGCTATAAGTTCCTCCGGACACTCTTGTTGAGGTGAGATAGTTGGCATCCCTAACTAATACAAGTGCAATACACAGCGTGTAGGCAGGCAGACTGCAGCACAGATCACATGACCTTCAATTTCTCATTCCATTTTCCAGCTCATTTACTGCCTGCTTTCATAGCTCTTTCATAGCTCTAGATACACTAAACACCCATGTATGTTCATGCATGTGTGATTATATCTATCTATCTATCTGGGAGTGTGCTAGCTCTCTTTAGATTGGTTTGACCAGATTTCAAAATGGAGGATGCTCAAGACACAAAAACACACACAAAAAAAGGTCATTATCTCGGCTAAAACACACTTTGGAGCTACTCTATCTATCCAGCCATCATTATCTATCTATCTATCTTCTATCCATCCATCTATCTATCCATCTATCTGTCTATCTACCTATGTATCCATTTATCTATCTAGACCCTTTGCCATGCACAAAGCAACAAAGCATATCTTGTCTATTTTTTTAGAGTGGCAACTGTCAGCCGCTGCCAAGATGACACGTAAATGTAAGTAAACAGTTACCCTTCTTTCTCTTGGAATCAGCTTGAAAACAGTTGTTGACTGACATTTCGACCAACATGCTTTGAACACCTTCACATTTATTTACTGCGTGTATATGAAGGTGGGCAAGCAAGCAAACTGTTCCATGCCTTAATACATTCAAGTCTCCACTGAGCATGTCAAAAGCTGGCAGGCGTGTCCCTGCTGAAAGCACTGGAAGTATTTAAGGCATTGCTATGCTATCACAATGATGCTAAGTCGTTTAGGCTTGGCAACCTACAGCAGTTGGGTAGCACATGCTTAACATGTGCACACAGCATGTGCAACCCAAACTGCTAGGTTCAATCTTTGCCAAAGGCAGGTTAGCAATGTACCACAGGATACATAATATATATATATATATATATATATATATATATACACACACAAACACACAGGAAAGGGGGTTCCCATCCAAACAGGATTTCTTCAACCCCTCCCAATCACAAAGCAACCACCTTGTATGAAACCTTGACATTTATATATATATATATATATACAGAGGAAGGACCTCCACCACCTCCCCCAATATCATGGACGTCTAGCAATAATTATAGTATTATCATGCTAGTAGATATGCAGTTCTACCTGTGCTGCCATGCTAGTTGGTGTGTAGTCCTACCTGTGCTCCATGCTAGTTGGTGTGTAGTCCTACCTGTACTGTCATGCTAGTTAGTGTGTAGTCCTACCTGTACTGCCATGCTAGTTGGTGTGTAGTCCTACCTGCACTGCCATGCTAGTTGGTGTGTAGTCCTACCTGTACTGTCATGCTAGTTGGTGTGTAGTCCTACCTGTACTGTCATGCTAAGTCCTACCTGTACTACCATGCTAGTTGGTGTGTAGTCCTACCTGTACTGCCATGCTAGTTGGTGTGTAGTCCTACCTGAACTGCCATGCTAGTTAGTGTGTAGTCCTACCTGTACTGTCATGCTAGCTGACTTTCCAAGCCATTGAGTGGTCAAAATAGCAAACATTTCTGGGGGAAGGCCAGACCCCCACTAATATATAACCCCACTTGCTGTCCAGATTTCTCTACCCACTCACCCGACTGAAACCCTGTATGAAATGTACACACACACATACTCGCACACACATGCGCACGTGCACACACACACAGAGAAAGAGAGAGAGAAAGAGATGTGTGTTCCACGATGATATTCTAGCACAGAGCATACATGATACTCAAGGTGCCTACCAGTCAACACAAGCAAAGCTTCCCTATAGCAACAGTGAAAGTGAACTCTAGTTCAATTTGGCCATATACAGCACATGTAGGATGAGACAGGACATGCTAGAACTTTAGGTCATCTAGAACTTGCAGGACAACAAAAATTAGAACTAGAAAGGTTAGACCAAACTTTCTGGACAGCACCAGTAGTCAACACGCTAGAAAGGTCAAATAGAACTTGCAGGACAGTATCAGTGGAACACGCTAGAAAGGTCAGCTAAAACATGCATTCCAAATAATTTGGTGTTTAGGCATTAATATTTGGCAAGAGTTTGGACATGGCATGTTCCTGAGTACCTAGGACCATGTGCTCTGTTGCCAAGTGCCCAAGAGGGTGTGGCATTCTGCAGAGTACTTGAAGAGTACATGAGAGGGTGTGGAATGTTGACGAGTACCTGAGGGTGTGGCTTGCTGCAGAGAATATAAGAGGGTGTGACACATTGAAGAGTCCCCGAGAAGGTGTGGCAGGTTGCTATACAGTTCCCAGGAAACTAATCAGTCAGCAAATGTGCACTCTAAGATATTTTGCATATATAGTGTGGCCAGCATGTACATGTATGTACTGGTCTCAGTACACAGAGGCAGATGAATGCACACATGTTTGTATGCAGCTGGACATGTACATAGATGGTTACATGCAGCTGCACATGTACTGTAGCCATGGCTACATACAGCTGTAGCTCATCACTATCCATCCACCTGTGATGAGAGCATGCACACAACACATCTCTAAACCTTTAGAATGCACACATATATACTCACATCTGGTACAGAGACCAATCACATACCGTTCAATTAGAACACTGTCATTTAGGCTTGGCCAGCCAGTTTATAGATGTGCATGTAATAATAGGAAGTTTGGCTGCTGCACTGGACTATCACACATCTGTGAGTGTGTGTGGGTGTGATGTGTGTGGGTGAGTGTGTAATGTGTGTGTAATGTGTGAATCTTTTACAGGAAACAATGCATTCAAGTCCTTAACGAAGCTGATTGAATATTGCACTTTACAAAAGGCACCAGCCAACTTCTAAGTGGACAAAAAAAGGGGGGCAAGGAGGAAGAAGAAAATAGGTGTGGGAGCACCACTAGATGCACCTGAGTATCTAGTCCATTGTGGGAGCACTACTAGATGCACCTGAGTATCTAGTCCATTGTGGGAGCACTACTGGATGCACCTGAGTATCTAGTCCATTGTGGGAGCACTACTGGATGCACCTGAGTATCTAGTCCATTGTGGGAGCACTACTAGATGCACCTGAGTATCTAGTCCATTGTGGGAGCACTACTAGATGCACCTGAGTATCTAGTCCATTGTGGGAGCACTACTGGATGCACCTGAGTATCTAGTCCATTGTGGGAGCACTACTGGATGCACCTGAGTATCTAGTCCATTGTGGGAGCACTACTGGATGCACCTGAGTATCTAGTCCATTGTGGGAGCACTACTAGATGCACCTGAGTATCCAGTCCATTGTGGGAGCACTACTGGATGCACCTGAGTATCTAGTCCATTGTGGGAGCACTACTGGATGCACCTGAGTATCTAGTCCATTGTGGGAGCACTACTGGATGCACCTGAGTATCTAGTCCATTGTGGGAGCACTACTGGATGCACCTGAGTATCTAGTCCATTGTGGGAGCACTACTAGATGCACCTGAGTATCTAGTCCATTGTGGGAGCACTACTGGATGCACCTGAGTATCTAGTCCATTGTGGGAGCACTACTGGATGCACCTGAGTATCTAGTCCATTGTGGGAGCACTACTGGATGCACCTGAGTATCTAGTCCATTGTGGGAGCACTACTAGATGCACCTGAGTATCTAGTCCATTGTGGGAGCACTACTAGATGCACCTGAGTATCTAGTCCATTGTGGGAGCACTACTAGATGCACCTGAGTATCTAGTCCATTGTGGGAGCACTACTGGATGCACCTGAGTATCTAGTCCATTGTGGGAGCACTACTAGATGCACCTGAGTATCTAGTCCATTGTGGGAGCACTACTGGATGCACCTGAGTATCTAGTCCATTGTGGGAGCACTACTAGATGCACCTGAGTATCTAGTCCATTGTGGGAGCACTACTAGATGCACCTGAGTATCTAGTCCATTGTGGGAGCACTACTGGATGCACCTGAGTATCTAGTCCATTGTGGGAGCACTACTGGATGCACCTGAGTATCTAGTCCATTGTGGGAGCACTACTAGATGCACCTGAGTATCCAGTCCATTGTGGGAGCACTACTGGATGCACCTGAGTATCTAGTCCATTGTGGGAGCACTACTGGATGCACCTGAGTATCTAGTCCATTGTGGAAGCACTACTGGATGCACCTGAGTATCCAGTCCATTGTGGGAGCACTACTGGATGCAGCTGAGTATCTAGTCCATTGTGGGAGCACTACTGGATGCACCTGAGTATCTAGTCCATTGTGGGAGCACTACTGGATGCACCTGAGTATCTAGTCCATTGTGGGAGCACTACTGGATGCACCTGAGTATCTAGTCCATTGTGGGAGCACTACTGGATGCACCTGAGTATCTAGTCCATTGTGGGAGCACTACTGGATGCACCTGAGTATCTAGTCCATTGTGGGAGCACTACTGGATGCACCTGAGTATCTAGTCCATTGTGGGAGCACTACTGGATGCACCTGAGTATCTAGTCCATTGTGGGAGCACTACTAGATGCACCTGAGTATCTAGTCCATTGTGGGAGCACTACTGGATGCACCTGAGTATCTAGTCCATTGTGGGAGCACTACTGGATGCACCTGAGTATCTAGTCCATTGTGGGAGCACTACTGGATGCACCTGAGTATCTAGTCCATTGTGGGAGCACTACTGGATGCACCTGAGTATCTAGTCCATTGTGGGAGCACTACTGGATGCACCTGAGTATCTAGTCCATTGTGGGAGCACTACTGGATGCACCTGAGTATCCAGTCCATTGTGGGAGCACTACTGGATGCACCTGAGTATCTAGTCCATTGTGGGAGCACTACTGGATGCACCTGAGTATCCAGTCCATTCTGGGAGCACTACTAGATGCACCTGAGTATCTAGTCCATTGTGGGAGCACTACTGGATGCACCTGAGTATCTAGTCCATTGTGGGAGCACTACTGGATGCACCTGAGTATCTAGTCCATTGTGGGAGCACTACTGGATGCACCTGAGTATCTAGTCCATTGTGGGAGCACTACTGGATGCACCTGAGTATCTAGTCCATTGTGGGAGCACTACTGGATGCACCTGAGTATCTAGTCCATTGTGGGAGCACTACTGGATGCACCTGAGTATCTAGTCCATTGTGGGAGCACTACTAGATGCACCTGAGTATCTAGTCCATTGTGGGGGCACTACTAGATGCACCTGAGTATCTAGTCCATTGTGGGAGCACTACTGAGTATCTAGTCCATTGTGGGAGCACTACTGGATGCACCTGAGTATCTAGTCCATTGTGGGAGCACTATGGATGCACCTGAGTATCTAGTCCATTGTGGGAGCACTACTGGATGCACCTGAGTATCTAGTCCATTGTGGGAGCACTACTAGATGCACCTGAGTATCTAGTCCATTGTGGGGGCACTACTAGATGCACCTGAGTATCTAGTCCATTGTGGGAGCACTACTGAGTATCTAGTCCATTGTGGGAGCACTACTGGATGCACCTGAGTATCTAGTCCATTGTGGGAGCACTATGGATGCACCTGAGTATCTAGTCCATTGTGGGAGCACTACTAGATGCACCTGAGTATCTAGTCCATTGTGGGGGCACTACTGGATGCACCTGAGTATCTAGTCCATTGTGGGGGCACTACTGGATGCACCTGAGTATCTAGTCCATTGTGGGAGCACTACTGGATGCACCTGAGTATCTAGTCCATTGTGGGAGCACTACTGGATGCACCTGAGTATCTAGTCCATTGTGGGAGCACTACTGGATGCACCTGAGTATCTAGTCCATTGTGGGAGCACTACTGGATGCACCTGAGTATCTAGTCCATTGTGGGAGCACTACTGGATGCACCTGAGTATCTAGTCCATTGTGGGAGCACTACTGGATGCACCTGAGTATCCAGTCCATTGTGGGAGCACTACTAGATGCACCTGAGTATCTAGTCCATTGTGGGAGCACTACTGGATGCACCTGAGTATCTAGTCCATTGTGGGAGCACTACTGGATGCACCTGAGTATCTAGTCCATTGTGGGAGCACTACTAGATGCACCTGAGTATCTAGTCCATTGTGGGAGCACTACTGGATGCACCTGAGTATCTAGTCCATTGTGGGAGCACTACTAGATGCACCTGAGTATCTAGTCCATTGTGGGAGCACTACTGGATGCACCTGAGTATCTAGTCCATTGTGGGAGCACTACTGGATGCACCTGAGTATCTAGTCCATTGTGGGAGCACTACTGGATGCACCTGAGTATCTAGTCCATTGTGGGAGCACTACTGGATGCACCTGAGTATCTAGTCCATTGTGGGAGCACTACTGGATGTACCTGAGTATCCAGTCCATTGTGGGAGCACTACTGGATGCACCTGAGTATCCAGTCCATTGTGGGAGCACTACTGGATGCACCTGAGTATCCAGTCCATTGTGGGAGCACTACTGGATGCACCTGAGTATCTAGTCCATTGTGGGAGCACTACTGGATGCACCTGAGTATCCAGTCCATTGTGGGAGCACTACTGGATGCACCTGAGTATCTAGTCCATTGTGGGAGCACTACTGGATGCACCTGAGTATCTAGTCCATTGTGGGAGCACTACTAGATGCACCTGAGTATCTAGTCCATTGTGGGAGCACTACTGGATGCACCTGAGTATCCAGTCCATTGTGGGAGCACTACTGGATGCACCTGAGTATCTAGTCCATTCTGGGAGCACTACTAGATGCACCTGAGTATCTAGTCCATTGTGGGAGCACTACTGGATGCACCTGAGTATCTAGTCCATTGTGGGAGCACTACTAGATGCACCTGAGTATCTAGTCCGCACTACTGGATGCACCTGAGTATCTAGTCCATTGTGGGAGCACTACTGGATGCACCTGAGTATCTAGTCCATTGTGGGAGCACTACTAGATGCACCTGAGTATCTAGTCCATTCTGGGAGCACTACTGGATGCACCTGAGTATCTAGTCCATTGTGGGAGCACTACTGGATGCACCTGAGTATCTAGTCCATTGTGGGAGCACTACTAGATGCACCTGAGTATCTAGTCCATTGTGGGGGCACTACTAGATGCACCTGAGTATCTAGTCCATTGTGGGAGCACTACTGGATGCACCTGAGTATCTAGTCCATTGTGGGAGCACTACTAGATGCACCTGAGTATCTAGTCCATTGTGGGGGCACTACTAGATGCACCTGAGTATCTAGTCCATTGTGGGAGCACTACTGAGTATCTAGTCCATTGTGGGAGCACTACTGGATGCACCTGAGTATCTAGTCCATTGTGGGAGCACTATGGATGCACCTGAGTATCTAGTCCATTGTGGGAGCACTACTAGATGCACCTGAGTATCCAGTCCATTGTGGGAGCACTACTGGATGCTCCTGAGTATCTAGTCCATTGTGGGAGCACTACTGGATGCACCTGAGTATCTAGTCCATTGTGGGAGCACTACTGGATGCACCTGAGTATCTAGTCCATTGTGGGAGCACTACTAGATGCACCTGAGTATCTAGTCCATTGTGGGAGCACTACTGGATGCACCTGAGTATCTAGTCCATTGTGGGAGCACTACTAGATGCACCTGAGTATCTAGTCCATTGTGGGAGCACTACTGGATGCACCTGAGTATCTAGTCCATTGTGGGAGCACTACTGGATGCACCTGAGTATCTAGTCCATTGTGGGAGCACTACTGGATGCACCTGAGTATCTAGTCCATTGTGGGAGCACTACTGGATGCACCTGAGTATCTAGTCCATTGTGGGAGCACTACTAGATGCACCTGAGTATCTAGTCCATTGTGGGAGCACTACTAGATGCACCTGAGTATCTAGTCCATTGTGGGAGCACTACTGGATGCACCTGAGTATCTAGTCCATTGTGGGAGCACTACTGGATGCACCTGAGTATCTAGTCCATTGTGGGAGCACTACTGGATGCACCTGAGTATCTAGTCCATTGTGGGAGCACTACTAGATGCACCTGAGTATCCAGTCCATTGTGGGAGCACTACTGGATGCACCTGAGTATCTAGTCCATTGTGGGAGCACTACTGGATGCACCTGAGTATCTAGTCCATTGTGGGAGCACTACTGGATGCACCTGAGTATCCAGTCCATTGTGGGAGCACTACTGGATGCACCTGAGTATCTAGTCCATTGTGGGAGCACTACTGGATGCACCTGAGTATCTAGTCCATTGTGGGAGCACTACTGGATGCACCTGAGTATCTAGTCCATTGTGGGAGCACTACTGGATGCACCTGAGTATCTAGTCCATTGTGGGAGCACTACTGGATGCACCTGAGTATCTAGTCCATTGTGGGAGCACTACTGGATGCACCTGAGTATCTAGTCCATTGTGGGAGCACTACTGGATGCACCTGAGTATCCAGTCCATTGTGGGAGCACTACTGGATGCACCTGAGTATCTAGTCCATTGTGGTAGCACTACTGGATGCACCTGAGTATCCAGTCCATTGTGGGAGCACTACTAGATGCACCTGAGTATCTAGTCCATTGTGGGAGCACTACTGGATGCACCTGAGTATCTAGTCCATTGTGGGAGCACTACTGGATGCACCTGAGTATCTAGTCCATTGTGGGAGCACTACTGGATGCACCTGAGTATCTAGACCATTGTGGGAGCACTACTGGATGCACCTGAGTATCTAGTCCATTGTGGGAGCACTACTGGATGCACCTGAGTATCTAGTCCATTGTGGGAGCACTACTAGATGCACCTGAGTATCTAGTCCATTGTGGGAGCACTACTGGATGCACCTGAGTATCTAGTCCATTGTGGGAGCACTACTGGATGCACCTGAGTATCTAGTCCATTGTGGGAGCACTACTAGATGCACCTGAGTATCTAGTCCATTGTGGGAGCACTACTGGATGCACCTGAGTATCTAGTCCATTGTGGGAGCACTACTGGATGCACCTGAGTATCTAGTCCATTGTGGGAGCACTACTAGATGTACCTGATTCTGATGGAGCTGGAAAGGCAGAGCTATGAGATACAATACACGAGAAACCCCTGGTAGAGCACACCTGCTTGTAGCAAACATAGTCAACATAATGCCACAGTGAGTCCACCACATCGCCATAGGGATGTGACACTCGCGCCATGCATGCTCCATTAGTCATGCATGTTGCATAAATGGAGTTAAGCTACATACTTATGCTCATATGTACATGTGACACTTATGTACCACTGACACTTTCTTCCCTGAAATTCTACCCTGTGATGTGTAAATGGAGCATTAAGTTACTTATGAATTCATCAACAATCAACTTAAATTTGACCACTAGCTACTAGTAAATGGTAGCTGAATCCTGGTGAAGGAGTGATGAATCTTGGTGAAGTCCTGAGCATCTAGCTGAATCCTGGTGAAAGAGTGATGAATCTTGGTGAATGTCCTGAGCATCTAGCTGAAACCTGGTGAAGGAGTGATGAATCTTGGTGAAGGAGTGATGAATCTTGGTGAAGTCCTGAGCATCTAGTGAAGGCTAGAGCATCTAGCTGACTCCTGGTGAAGGCTAGAGCATTTAGCTGAACCCTGGTAAAGGCTAGAGCATCTAGCTGACTCCCGGTAAAGGCTAGAGCATCTAGCTGACTCCCGGTGAAGGCTAGAGCATCTAGCTGACTCCCGGTGAAGGCTAGAGCATCTAGCTGACTCCCGGTGAAGGCTAGAGCATCTAGCTGACTCCTAGTGAAGGCTAGAGCATTTAGCTGACTCCTGGTGAAGACTAGAGCATCTAGCTGACTCCCGGTGAAGGCTAGAGCATCTAGCTGACTCCCGGTAAAGGCTAGAGCATCTAGCTGACTCCCGGTGAAGGCTAGAGCATCTAGCTGACTCCCGGTAAAGGCTAGAGCATCTAGCTGACTCCCGGTGAAGGCTAGAGCATCTAGCTGACTCCTAGTGAAGGCTAGAGCATTTAGCTGAACCCTGGTAAAGGCTAGATCATCTAGCTGAAATTTGGTGAAGGCTAGAGCATCTAGCTGACTCCTAGTGAAGGCTAGAGCATCTAGCTGAAACCTGGTGAAGGCTAGAGCATCTCGCTGAATTCTGGTGAAGGCTAGAGCATCTCGCTGAATTCTGGTGAAGGCTAGAGGCATCTAGCTGAAACCTGGTGAAGACTAGAGCACGTAGCTGAATGCTGGTGAAGGCTAGAGCATCTAGCTGAATGCTGGTGAAGGCTAGAGCATCTAGCTGAATGCTGGTGAAGACTAGAGTATCTAGCTGAATGCTGGTGAAGGCTAGAGCATCTAGCTGAATGCTGGTGAAGACTAGAGTATCTAGCTGAACGCTGGTGAAGACTAGAGCATCTAGCTGACTCCTGGTGAAGGCTAGAGCATCTAGCTGACTCCTGGTGAAGGTTAGAGCATCTAGCTGACTCCTGGTGAAGGTTAGAGCATCTAGCTGACTCCTGGTGAAGGTTAGAGCATCTAGCTGACTCCTGGTGAAGGCTAGAGCATCTAGCTGACTCCCGGTGAAGACTAGAGCATCTAGCTGACTCCCGGTGAAGGATAGAGCATCTAGCTGACTCCCGGTGAAGACTAGAACATCTGGCAGACTCCTGGTGAAGGATAGAGCATCTAGCTGAAATGTCGAGGAGCCAATTTAAGTTGATTACGAAGTCCTGTATCTGAATCAACTGAGAGTTCATTGAAAGCTGCTTATGTTCAAGTGGATGTGCTGCTTTCTATACATACTTGCCACTTTCCATTTTCGCACCATGGATAATCTTTTCTTGGAAAATTTATTTTAGGCGAATGAAAACAGTTTTTACCTGCAAGACGTAAATGGAATATTTGGGTACATACACTCACACATTGGCCGCTTTCTATATTTGCATCATGGACACATTTCATTCATTCTCTGGAATTCTATTTATAAGTAAATGAAGTATTTTTCCCCTACAGGGAGCATTAGGGCACTTAAGCTCTCCTGCAATTATGCCTTCCACATAAAGTACAGGCACATGAAGACAAGAGCCGTCTTGCAAGTTGCAATTAGGGACATGACAGTGAGTGGTGGCTGGACCGCTGCTAGGATACCACAAGGAAGGGGAGGGGCTGATAAGCTATCTTCATTGAACATCTTGAAAGCCATATGGTCCCAGCATATGGCGCACCACATAGTTTGTTGGCCAGAAGAACTGGACCACGGCTCTCGCCCCTCCTGTTGGACCTGGAGAAACCCATCATACATGTCTACAGATGTGTGCTGCCGGCCACAAACTTTCCTAGGACATCCTGACATTTCACAGGATACTGTATTCACTCAAATAGAAGTCTCAGCCTGAATAGAAGTGCCACTCAAAAAGGTCTTCTAATTATAGTACATCTAATTGATTACAATGTACACAGCAGCGCACACTTAGTAAATCTCTTGTGCTTGTACTAAAGCTATAAAAGCTGCCAGGACGAAAAAGAAATCCTTCTATGCTTGTGGAATATCTGTGAAGGCGGAAGTCTGAAGACAGAGAGATTAACTGCCTCATAAAATAGCAGCTTCTTGTTCAAGCCATTGCTGAAGCTACTCACCAGCTGTTGAGAGTGACAGTGATGGAGAAGATGGAGAAGATCCATTCGCCTACCTGGAATGGATGATGGAGGAGGAAGAAGAGGATGAAGATATGGAACTGAACGAACTCCTCATTGACAACAATAGCGACCAAGAGCTCGGTAATGTCTGCAGCCTAGCTCTAGCCATGTCTATGGTCAGTAACTGTCTGCAGCCTAGCTCTAGCCATGTCTATGGTCAGTAACTGTCTGCAGCCTAGCTCTAGCCATGTCTATGGTCAGTAACTGTCTGCAGCCTAGCTCTAGCCATGTCTATGGTCAGTAACTGTCTGCAGCCTAGCTCTAGCCATGTCTATGGTCAGTAACTGTCTGCAGCCTAGCTCTAGCCATGTCTATGGTCAGTAACTGACTGCAGCCTAGCTCTAGCCATGTCTATGGTCAGTAACTGTCTGCAGCCTAGCTCTAGCCATGTCTATGGTCAGTAACTGTCTGCAGCCTAGCTCTAGCCATGTCTATGGTCGGTAACTGTCTGCAGCCTAGCTCTAGCTATGTCTATGGTCGGTAACTGTCTGCAGCCTAGCTCTAGCCATGTCTATGGTGTTTATAAACAGCCTAACTACCGTAGGTTGTGACTATGCAGCCACACAAGTGCTGCAGGATGCTTGCGCCGAGCAAAAATCAAGAAGCCATCCTTCTTGCCTCTGACCTGCTGTATCTCAGGGCAGCCTTTAATTAGGTAGATCAGGAAAGAGGCTGGCTCTCTTTCCTTTCTTACTCTGCACAAGAATTATACCTGCAGCACTTGAGTGGCTGCATAGGCTCTCTTTTCTTTCTTACTCTGCACAAGAATTATACCTGCAGCACTTGAGTGGCTTGGTAGATAAAATAAATTGAGGTAGCGACTTCTATTCGAGTGAATACGGTACTTGGGACTATCCTGATATGTCCCCAGTGAGGGTTACTTTAGGGCTAGGGCTAGGGCCATTTTAGGGTCAGGGCTAGTGGTATTCTAGGGAGGAGGCTAGGACTATTCTAGGGAGAGGGCTAAGGGTATTAGGGCTAGGGGTATTCTAGGGCCAGGGCTAGGGCTAGGGGTATTCTAGGGCTAGGTCTATTCTAGGGCAAGGGCTAGGGATATTCTAGAGCCAGGGCTAGGGCTATTCAGGGCCAGGATTAGGGCTAGGGAATCCAGGGATAGTCCCAAGTATCTCTAGATACAAGAAAATTCTGGTATCCATCCATGATGACTAGTGACTAGTCAGTTATCCTCATTAGAGAAATCCAGCAATAGTCCCTCATCATCTCAGGGGTGGGGGGGTTACTCAGAGTCTAGAAATGGTTGCTGCTAGTAACTATCTCGGTATCCCTTCATGTGGCCATGTGATCAAACATCTATTGTACTGAGAGGCTTGGGTAGATAGCTAAGCCATCATGTCATACTGGTATGACAATACATCACCATGGAGACCCAATACTTCAAAGAAGATTTCTTCAAATTAGCTTGTCAAAAAAGAAAGGAACCAAGAATGCACATCTGCAGACCATACATCTCGAGGACCTTTTAAAAACCACGTATACCCTTCTCAATAATTAACTTGAAATTGTATTGTACCTTAATTAGCATAGAAAATCATGCACAATGGACCCTCGATTATCCGGAACACCTTGGCCACACAGTTTCTTCAGGAAGCCAGATAAGTTGGTTAACTGAGTGCCTGGCTATTATGCTATATAGGAAACAGAGTTATCTAGCATTTCTAAGATTTTTACCTTGTCAGGAATTGACAGACAAACTAACTCTCTTGCATAACTAATGCAACTCCACACACAAGAAACATCCACACACAAGCAACAAGCTGTAGGGCTAGCTGGACTGTATGGCTGCTATCTAATTAAGCATGCACACTTCAGACATGTACAGCATTTCTAAACTCGGATAATTGACGTATGGATAATTGACGTATGGATAATTGAGGTCCGGATAATCGAGGTCTGGATAATCGAGGGTGTGGATAATTGAGGACTGGATAATCAAGGGTCTGGATAATCGAGGTCTGGATAATCGAGGTCTGGATAATCGAGGTCTGGATAATCGAGGTCTGGATAATCGAGGTCTGGATAATCGAGGGTCTGGATAATCGAGGCTCTGGATAATCGAGGTCTGGATAATCGAGGTCAAGTTAATCGAGAGTCTGGATAATCGAGGTCTGGATAATTGAGGTCTGGATAATCGAAGTCTGGATAATCGAGGCTCTGGATAATCGAGGTCTGGATAATCGAGGGTCTGGATAATCGAGGTCTGGATAATCGAGGGTCTGGATAATCGAGGCTCTGGATAATCGAGGTCAGGTTAATCGAGAGTCTGGATAATCGAGGTCTGGATAATTGAGGTCTGGATAATCGAGGGTCTGGATAAACGAGATCTGGATAAACGAGGTCAAGGTCTGGATAATCGAGGTCTGGATAATTGAGGTCTGGATAATCGAGAGTCTGGATAATCGAGGTCTGGATAATCGAGGTCTGGATAATCGAGGTCTGGATAATCGAGGTCTGGATAATCAGGTCTAGATAATCGAGGTCAGGTTAATCGAGAGTCTGGATAATCGAAGTCTGGATAATCGAAGTCTGGATAATCGAGGTCTGGATAATCGAGGTCTGGATAATCGAGGCTCTGGATGATAATCGAGGTCTGGATAATCGAGGTCTGGATAAGATAATCGAGGTCTGGATAATCGAGGCTCTGGATAATCGAGGCTCTGGATAATCGAGGTCTGGATAATCGAGGTCTGGATAATCGAGGTCTGGATAATCGAGGTCTGGATAATCGAGGGTCTGGATAATCGAGGTCTGGATAATCGAGGTCTGGATAATCGAGGGTCTGGATAATCGAGGGTTTGGATCATCGAGGTTCCATTGTACACCAAATAAAATACCGGCATACAACGACCTAGTACACTACAACTTGAAAGAAATTTACTCTCGACATTTCGACCAGATGCTCTAGCCTTCATCAGGAATAATGAGATGCTAAGACTCACGTGAACTTGATGTATACCGGTAGCTAGCTATCCACCATGTGATTACAAACCACACCCATGGCACATGATTTAAATGGTAAAGGGTCCTCCAAATGTTTGTGGTTAACAGGAGGACATCTCCACTTGCTTTCCTTAATTGACAAGTCAAACCAAAATGTTATTTTATTTGTTGTCGTTATTAGTTCTCTCCCAATATAATATTAAAGTGACCCAACAGCAGCTGCTGTCGAGCCAAGCTGGCATCAATGCATCTCCAGTTCATATGTATTACGTCGTATCATATCCTTCTGCGGTTACTGTGGTTCTGTTACTCGAGTCAACTCCTCGGTAGAGAGAGCCAGCTACAGCCTCCTTAAAGGGCTGGTAACGGTTGCTCGTGACAACTCCATAATGAGCCGATGTTGTTCTACACCAGACGAGGCCCACAGGAGTAGCTTACCTGGTCTAGTTGACAGTGTATGCAGCAGCCATATACCGAAATATCACATTCTTCTCACAAAAGGAAGTTTCTCACACATTCTCGTCACTTCTTTGAGGCTCAAATATACTGCACTCTACACATGAATGTTGACAATCATTCCCCACTTCTCTGATTCTAGTGAATCGAGAAACGATGTTATGGCAAGATATTGGAAGGTTTGATGCCTCTGGCACTAAAACTGTCACGAATGCACCTACTGTTAAGCGAGGGAAAGAGAGAGAGAGAGATCCTGTGCAGCCAGTTCTCACTCCCCAGACAGTTCTCACTCCCGTGCAGACAGTTCTCACTCCCGTGCAGACAGTTCTCACTCCCGTGCAGACAGTTCTCTCTCCCGTGCAGACAGTTCTCTCTCCTGTGCAGCCAGTTCTCACTCCTGTGCAGACAGTTCTCTCTCCTGTGCAGCCAGTTCTTCTCCTGTGCAGACAGTTCTCTCTCCTGTGCAGACAGTT
This sequence comes from Cladorhizidae sp. MBARI D1340-BT2, assembly GCA_028752905.1. Taxonomy (NCBI): domain Eukaryota; kingdom Metazoa; phylum Porifera; class Demospongiae; order Poecilosclerida; family Cladorhizidae; species Cladorhizidae sp. MBARI D1340-BT2. Next base: position 8,276,221 of record JAQNBH010000009.1, read on the forward strand.
CTCTCTCCTGTGTGCAGCCAGTTCTCTCTCCTGTGCAGCCAGTTCTTCTCCTGTGCAGACAGTTCTCTCTCCTGTGCAGACAGTTCTCACTCCTGTGCAGATAGTTCTCTCTCCTGTGCAGACAGTTCTCACTCCTGTGCAGCCAGTTCTCTCTCCTGTGCAGACAGTTCTCACTCCTGTGCAGACAGTTCTCACTCCTGTGCAGCCAGTTCTCATTCCTGTGCAGACAGTTCTCTCTCCTGTGCAGACAGTTCTCTCTCCTGTGCAGACAGTTCTCACTCCTGTGCAGACAGTTCTCTCTCCTGTGCAGACAGTTCTCACTCCTGTGCAGACAGTTCTCACTCCTGTGCAGACAGTTCTCTCTCCTGTGAAGACAGTTCTCTCTCCTGTGCAGGCAGTTCTCTCTCCTGTGCAGACAGTTCTCACTCCTGTGCAGACAGTTCTCTCTCCTGTGCAGACAGTTCTCTCTCCTGTGCAGACAGTTCTCTCTCCTGTGCAGACAGTTCTCACTCCTGTGCAGACAGTTCTCTCTCCTGTGCAGACAGTTCTCACTCCTGTGCAGACAGTTCTCACTCCTGTGCAGACAGTTCTCTCTCCTGTGCAGACAGTTCTCTCTCCTGTGCAGACAGTTCTCTCTCCTGTGCAGCCAGTTCTCACTCCTGTGCAGCCAGTTCTCACTCGTGTGCAGGCAGTTCTCTCTCCTGTGCAGACAGTTCTCTCTCCTGTGCAGACAGTTCTCACTCCCGTGCAGCCAGTTCACACTCCTGTGCAGACAGTTCTCTCTCCTGTGCAGACAGTTCTCTCTCCTGTGCAGTCAGTTCTCACTCCTGTGCAGACAGTTCTCTCTCCTGTGCAGTCAGTTCTCTCTCCTGTGCAGACAGTTCTTACTCCTGTGCAGACAGTTCTCACTCCTGTGCAGCCAGTTCTCACTCCCGTGCAGACAGTTCTCACTCCCGTGCAGACAGTTCTCTCTCCTGTGCAGCCAGTTCTCTCTCCTGTGCAGACAGTTCTCACTCCTGTGCAGACAGTTCTCACTCCCGTGCAGACAGTTCTCACTCCTGTGCAGACAGTTCTCACTCCTGTGCAGACAGTTCTCACTCCTGTGCAGACAGTTCTCACTCCTGTGCGGACAGTTCTCTCTCCTGTGCGGACAGTTCTTTCTCCTGTGCAGACAGTTCCCTCTCCTGTGCAGACAGTTCTCACTCCTGTGCAGACAGTTCTCACTCCTGTGCAGACAGTTCTCACTCCTGTGCAGACAGTTCTCACTCCCGTGCAGACAGTTCTCACTCCCGTGCAGACAGTTCTCTCTCCTGTGCAGACAGTTCTCACTCCTGTGCAGACAGTTCTCACTCCTGTGCAGACAGTTCTCTCTCCTGTGCAGACAGTTCTCACTCCTGTGCAGACAGTTCTCACTCCCGTGCAGACAGTTCTCACTCCTGTGCAGACAGTTCTCACTCCTTTGACTACTTTGAAGCAGCTTCCTTTGAAGATTCATACATGTTAGGAGGCACACTGCGAGTGAGGTCATCAGGTATGCTTGCTGGCTGACAGAACAGACATTATGAGTGAGGTCATCAGGTGAGGTGTGCTTGCTGGCTGACAGAACAGACATTATGAGTGAGGTCATCAGTGTGCTTGCTGGCTGACAGAACAGACATTATGAGTGAGGTCATCAGGTATGCTTGCTGGCTGACAGAACAGACATTATGAGTGAGGTCATCAGGTGTGCTTGCTGGCTGACAGAACAGACATTATATGAGTGAGGTCATCAGGTATGCTTGCTGACTGACAGAACAGACATTATGAGTGAGGCCATCAGGTATGCTTGCTGGCTGACAGAACAGACATTATGAGTGAGGGCATCAGGTGTGCTTGCTGGCTGACAGAACAGACATTATGAGTGAGGTCATCAGGTATGCTGGCTGGCTGACAGAACAGACATTATGAGTGAGATCATCAGGTGTGCTTGCTGGCTGACAGAACAGACATTATGAGTGAGGGCATCAGGTGTGCTTGCTGGCTGACAGAACAGACATTATGAGTGAGGTCATCAGGTGTGCTTGCTGGCTGACAGAACAGACATTATGAGTGAGGTCATCAGGTATGCTTGCTGGCTGACAGAACAGACATTATGAGTGAGGTCATCAGGTGTGCTTGCTGGCTGACAGAACAGACATTATGAGTGAGGCCATCAGGTGTGCTTGCTGGCTGACAGAACAGATATTATGAGTGAGGTCATCAGGTGTGCTTGCTGGCTGACAGAACAGACATTATGAGTGAGGTCATCAGGTGTGCTTGCTGGCTGATAGAACAGACATTATGAGTGAGGTCATCAGGTGTGCTTGCTGGCTGACAGAACAGACATTATGAGTGAGGTCATCAGGTGTGCTTGCTGGCTGACAAAACAGACATTATGAGTGAGGCCATCGGGTGTGCTGGCTGGCTGACAGATGAGTGAGGTCATCAGGTGTGCTTGCTGGCTGACAGAACAGACATTACGAGTGAGGTCATCAGGTATGCTTTCTGGCTGACAGAACAGACATTATGAGTGAGGTCATCAGGTATGCTTGCTGGCTGACAGAACAGACATTATGAGTGAGGCCATCAGGTATGCTTGCTGGCTGACAGAACAGACATTATGAGTGAGGCCATCAGGTATGCTTGCTGGCTGACAGAACAGACATTATGAGTGAGGGCATCAGGTGTGCTTGCTGGCTGACAGAACAGACATTATGAGTGAGGTCATCAGGTGTGCTGGCTGACAGAACAGACATTATGAGTGAGGTCATCAGGTGTGCTTGCTGGCTGACAGAACAGACATTATTAGTGAGGTCATCAGGTGTGCTTGCTGGCTGACAGAACAGACATTATGAGTGAGGCCATCAGGTGTGCTTGCTGGCTGACAGAACAGACATTATGATTGAGGCCATCAGGTGTGCTTGCTGGCTGACAGAACAGATATTATGAGTGAGGCCATCAGGTGTGCTTGCTGGCTGACAGAACAGACATTATGAGTGAGGTCATCAGGTGTGCTTGCTGGCTGACAGAACAGACATTATGAGTGAGGTCATCAGGTGTGCTTGCTGGCTGACAGAACAGACATTATGAGTGAGGTCATCAGGTGTGCTTGCTGGCTGACAGAACAGACATTATGAGTGAGGTCATCAGGTATGCTTGCTGGCTGACAGAACAGACATTATGAGTGAGGGCATCAGGTGTGCTTGCTGGCTGACAGAACAGACATTATGAGTGAGGTCATCAGGTATGCTGGCTGGCTGACAGAACAGACATTATGAGTGAGATCATCAGGTGTGCTTGCTGGCTGACAGAACAGACATTATGAGTGAGGGCATCAGGTGTGCTTGCTGGCTGACAGAACAGACATTATGAGTGAGGTCATCAGGTGTGCTTGCTGGCTGACAGAACAGACATTATGAGTGAGGTCATCAGGTGTGCTTGCTGGCTGACAGAACAGACATTATGAGTGAGGTCATCAGGTGTGCTTGCTGGCTGACAGAACAGACATTATGAGTGAGGCCATCAGGTGTGCTTGCTGGCTGACAGAACAGACATTATGATTGAGGCCATCAGGTGTGCTTGCTGGCTGACAGAACAGACATTATGAGTGAGGTCATCAGGTGTGCTTGCTGGCTGATAGAACAGACATTATGAGTGAGGTCATCAGGTGTGCTTGCTGGCTGACAGAACAGACATTATGAGTGAGGTCATCAGGTATGCTTGCTGGCTGACAGAACAGACATTATGAGTGAGGTCATCAGGTGTGCTTGCTGGCTGACAGAACAGACATTATGAGTGAGGGCATCAGGTGTGCTTGCTGGCTGACAGAACAGACATTATGAGTGAGGTCATCAGGTGTGCTTGCTGGCTGACAGAACAGACATTATGAGTGAGGCCATCAGGTGTGCTTGCTGGCTGACAAAACAGACATTATGAGTGAGGCCATCGGGTGTGCTGGCTGGCTGACAGATGAGTGAGGTCATCAGGTGTGCTTGCTGGCTGACAGAACAGACATTACGAGTGAGGTCATCAGGTATGCTTGCTGGCTGACAGAACAGACATTATGAGTGAGGTCATCAGGTATGCTTGCTGGCTGACAGAACAGACATTATGAGTGAGGCCATCAGGTGTGCTTGCTGGCTGACAGAACAGACATTATGAGTGAGGGCATCAGGTGTGCTTGCTGGCTGACAGAACAGACATTATGATTGAGGCCATCAGGTGTGCTTGCTGGCTGACAGAACAGACATTATGAGTGAGGCCATCAGGTGTGCTTGCTGGCTGACAGAACAGACATTATGAGTGAGGTCATCAGGTGTGCTTGCTGGCTGACAGAACAGACATTATGAGTGAGGTCATCAGTGTGCTTGCTGGCTGACAGAACAGACATTATGAGTGAGGTCATCAGGTATGCTTGCTGGCTGACAGAACAGACATTATGAGTGAGGTCATCAGGTGTGCTTGCTGGCTGACAGAACAGACATTATATGAGTGAGGTCATCAGGTATGCTTGCTGACTGACAGAACAGACATTATGAGTGAGGCCATCAGGTATGCTTGCTGGCTGACAGAACAGACATTATGAGTGAGGGCATCAGGTGTGCTTGCTGGCTGACAGAACAGACATTATGAGTGAGGTCATCAGGTATGCTGGCTGGCTGACAGAACAGACATTATGAGTGAGATCATCAGGTGTGCTTGCTGGCTGACAGAACAGACATTATGAGTGAGGGCATCAGGTGTGCTTGCTGGCTGACAGAACAGACATTATGAGTGAGGTCATCAGGTGTGCTTGCTGGCTGACAGAACAGACATTATGAGTGAGGTCATCAGGTATGCTTGCTGGCTGACAGAACAGACATTATGAGTGAGGTCATCAGGTGTGCTTGCTGGCTGACAGAACAGACATTATGAGTGAGGCCATCAGGTGTGCTTGCTGGCTGACAGAACAGATATTATGAGTGAGGTCATCAGGTGTGCTTGCTGGCTGACAGAACAGACATTATGAGTGAGGTCATCAGGTGTGCTTGCTGGCTGATAGAACAGACATTATGAGTGAGGTCATCAGGTGTGCTTGCTGGCTGACAGAACAGACATTATGAGTGAGGTCATCAGGTGTGCTTGCTGGCTGACAAAACAGACATTATGAGTGAGGCCATCGGGTGTGCTGGCTGGCTGACAGATGAGTGAGGTCATCAGGTGTGCTTGCTGGCTGACAGAACAGACATTACGAGTGAGGTCATCAGGTATGCTTTCTGGCTGACAGAACAGACATTATGAGTGAGGTCATCAGGTATGCTTGCTGGCTGACAGAACAGACATTATGAGTGAGGCCATCAGGTATGCTTGCTGGCTGACAGAACAGACATTATGAGTGAGGCCATCAGGTATGCTTGCTGGCTGACAGAACAGACATTATGAGTGAGGGCATCAGGTGTGCTTGCTGGCTGACAGAACAGACATTATGAGTGAGGTCATCAGGTGTGCTGGCTGACAGAACAGACATTATGAGTGAGGTCATCAGGTGTGCTTGCTGGCTGACAGAACAGACATTATTAGTGAGGTCATCAGGTGTGCTTGCTGGCTGACAGAACAGACATTATGAGTGAGGCCATCAGGTGTGCTTGCTGGCTGACAGAACAGACATTATGATTGAGGCCATCAGGTGTGCTTGCTGGCTGACAGAACAGATATTATGAGTGAGGCCATCAGGTGTGCTTGCTGGCTGACAGAACAGACATTATGAGTGAGGTCATCAGGTGTGCTTGCTGGCTGACAGAACAGACATTATGAGTGAGGTCATCAGGTGTGCTTGCTGGCTGACAGAACAGACATTATGAGTGAGGTCATCAGGTGTGCTTGCTGGCTGACAGAACAGACATTATGAGTGAGGTCATCAGGTATGCTTGCTGGCTGACAGAACAGACATTATGAGTGAGGGCATCAGGTGTGCTTGCTGGCTGACAGAACAGACATTATGAGTGAGGTCATCAGGTATGCTGGCTGGCTGACAGAACAGACATTATGAGTGAGATCATCAGGTGTGCTTGCTGGCTGACAGAACAGACATTATGAGTGAGGGCATCAGGTGTGCTTGCTGGCTGACAGAACAGACATTATGAGTGAGGTCATCAGGTGTGCTTGCTGGCTGACAGAACAGACATTATGAGTGAGGTCATCAGGTATGCTTGCTGGCTGACAGAACAGACATTATGAGTGAGGTCATCAGGTGTGCTTGCTGGCTGACAGAACAGACATTATGAGTGAGGCCATCAGGTGTGCTTGCTGGCTGACAGAACAGACATTATGATTGAGGCCATCAGGTGTGCTTGCTGGCTGACAGAACAGACATTATGAGTGAGGTCATCAGGTGTGCTTGCTGGCTGATAGAACAGACATTATGAGTGAGGTCATCAGGTGTGCTTGCTGGCTGACAGAACAGACATTATGAGTGAGGTCATCAGGTATGCTTGCTGGCTGACAGAACAGACATTATGAGTGAGGTCATCAGGTGTGCTTGCTGGCTGACAGAACAGACATTATGAGTGAGGGCATCAGGTGTGCTTGCTGGCTGACAGAACAGACATTATGAGTGAGGTCATCAGGTGTGCTTGCTGGCTGACAGAACAGACATTATGAGTGAGGCCATCAGGTGTGCTTGCTGGCTGACAAAACAGACATTATGAGTGAGGCCATCGGGTGTGCTGGCTGGCTGACAGATGAGTGAGGTCATCAGGTGTGCTTGCTGGCTGACAGAACAGACATTACGAGTGAGGTCATCAGGTATGCTTGCTGGCTGACAGAACAGACATTATGAGTGAGGTCATCAGGTATGCTTGCTGGCTGACAGAACAGACATTATGAGTGAGGCCATCAGGTGTGCTTGCTGGCTGACAGAACAGACATTATGAGTGAGGGCATCAGGTGTGCTTGCTGGCTGACAGAACAGACATTATGATTGAGGCCATCAGGTGTGCTTGCTGGCTGACAGAACAGACATTATGAGTGAGGCCATCAGGTGTGCTTGCTGGCTGACAGAACAGACATTATGAGTGAGGTCATCAGGTGTGCTTGCTGGCTGACAGAACAGACATTATGAGTGAGGTCATCAGGTGTGCTTGCTGGCTGACAGAACAGACATTATGAGTGAGGTCATCAGGTGTGCTTGCTGGCTGACAGAACAGACATTATGAGTGAGGTCATCAGGTATGCTTGCTGGCTGACAGAACAGACATTATGAGTGAGGGCATCAGGTGTGCTTGCTGGCTGACAGAACAGACATTATGAGTGAGGTCATCAGGTATGCTGGCTGGCTGACAGAACAGACATTATGAGTGAGATCATCAGGTGTGCTTGCTGGCTGACAGAACAGACATTATGAGTGAGGGCATCAGGTGTGCTTGCTGGCTGACAGAACAGACATTATGAGTGAGGGCATCAGGTGTGCTTGCTGGCTGACAGAACAGACATTATGAGTGAGGCCATCAGGTATGCTTGCTGGCTGACAGAACAGACATTATGAGTGAGGTCATCAGGTGTGCTTGCTGGCTGACAGAACAGACATTATGAGTGAGGTCATCAGGTATGCTTGCTGGCTGACAGAACAGACATTATGAGTGAGGTCATCAGGTGTGCTTGCTGGCTGACAGAACAGACATTATGAGTGAGGCCATCAGGTGTGCTTGCTGGCTGACAGAACAGACATTATGATTGAGGCCATCAGGTGTGCTTGCTGGCTGACAGAACAGACATTATGAGTGAGGTCATCAGGTGTGCTTGCTGGCTGATAGAACAGACATTATGAGTGAGGTCATCAGGTGTGCTTGCTGGCTGACAGAACAGACATTATGAGTGAGGTCATCAGGTATGCTTGCTGGCTGACAGAACAGACATTATGAGTGAGGTCATCAGGTGTGCTTGCTGGCTGACAGAACAGACATTATGAGTGAGGGCATCAGGTGTGCTTGCTGGCTGACAGAACAGACATTATGAGTGAGGTCATCAGGTGTGCTTGCTGGCTGACAGAACAGACATTATGAGTGAGGCCATCAGGTGTGCTTGCTGGCTGACAAAACAGACATTATGAGTGAGGCCATCGGGTGTGCTGGCTGGCTGACAGATGAGTGAGGTCATCAGGTGTGCTTGCTGGCTGACAGAACAGACATTACGAGTGAGGTCATCAGGTATGCTTGCTGGCTGACAGAACAGACATTATGAGTGAGGTCATCAGGTGTGCTTGCTGGCTGACAGAACAGACATTATGAGTGAGGCCATCAGGTATGCTTGCTGGCTGACAGAACAGACATTATGAGTGAGGCCATCAGGTATGCTTGCTGGCTGACAGAACAGACATTATGAGTGAGGCCATCAGGTGTGCTTGCTGGCTGACAGAACAGACATTATGAGTGAGGTCATCAGGTGTGCTTGCTGGCTGACAGAACAGACATTATGAGTGAGGTCATCAGGTGTGCTTGCTGGCTGACAGAACCGACATTATGAGTGAGGTCATTAGGTGTGCTTGCTGGCTGACAGAACCGACATTATGAGTGAGGCCATCAGGTGTGCTGGCTGACAGAACAGACATTATGAGTGAGGCCATCAGGTATGCTGGCTGGCTGACAGAACAGACATTATGAGTGAGGCCATCAGGTGTGCTGGCTGACAGAACAGACATTATGAGTGAGGTCATCAGGTGTGCTTGCTGGCTTACAGAACAGATATTATGAGTGAGGCCATCAGGTGTGCTTGCTGGCTGACAGAACAGACATTATGAGTGAGGCCATCAGGTGTGCTTTCTGGCTGACAGAACAGACATTATGAGTGAGGGCATCAGGTGTGCTTGCTGGCTGACAGAACAGACATTATGAGTGAGGTCATCAGGTATGCTTGCTGGCTGACAGAACAGACATTATGAGTGAGGCCATCAGGTGTGCTTGCTGGCTGACAGAACAGACATTATGAGTGAGGCCATCAGGTGTGCTTGCTGGCTGACAGAACAGACATTATGAGTGAGGTCATCAGGTGTGCTTGCTGGCTGACAGAACAGACATTATGAGTGAGGTCATCAGGTATGCTTGCTGGCTGACAGAACAGACATTATGAGTGAGGCCATCAGGTGTGCTTGCTGGCTGACAGAACAGACATTATGAGTGAGGTCATCAGGTGTGCTTGCTGGCTGACAGAACAGACATTATGAGTGAGGCCATCAGGTGTGCTGGCTGACAGAACAGACATTATGAGTGAGGCCATCAGGTATGCTGGCTGGCTGACAGAACAGACATTATGAGTGAGGACATCAGGTGTGCTGGCTGACAGAACAGACATTATGAGTGAGGTCATCAGGTGTGCTTGCTGGCTTACAGAACAGACATTATGAGTGAGGCCATCAGGTGTGCTTGCTGGCTGACAGAACAGACATTATGAGTGAGGCCATCAGGTGTGCTTGCTGGCTGACAGAACAGACATTATGAGTGAGGGCATCAGGTGTGCTTGCTGGCTGACAGAACAGACATTATGAGTGAGGTCATCAGGTATGCTTGCTGGCTGACAGAACAGACATTATGAGTGAGGCCATCAGGTATGCTTGCTGGCTGACAGAACAGACATTATGAGTGAGGCCATCAGGTATGCTTGCTGGCTGACAGAACAGACATTATGAGTGAGGCCATCAGGTGTGCTTGCTGGCTGACAGAACAGACATTATGAGTGAGGTCATCAGGTGTGCTTGCTGGCTGACAGAACAGACATTATGAGTGAGGTCATCAGGTGTGCTTGCTGGCTGACAGAACAGACATTATGAGTGAGGCCATCAGGTGTGCTTGCTGGCTGACAGAACAGACATTATGAGTGAGGTCATCAGGTGTGCTTGCTGGCTGACAGAACAGACATTATGAGTGAGGTCATCAGGTGTGCTTGCTGGCTGACAGAACAGACATTATGAGTGAGGTCATCAGGTATGCTTGCTGGCTGACAGAACAGACATTATGAGTGAGGTGAGGTCATCCGATGTGCTTGCTGGCTGACAGAACAGACATTATGAGTGAGTGGCCGACTGACTTGTCTGAATACTGAAGACCATGCGATACTCTTGATAATAAAGACAGACATCTGAGACATTTTGGACACTTGATTCACTTGTGTTCAATGTGATTAGGATATACATGTATTTATCCTCCGTCATCCACCTCTCCTCTATCTACTGTCACCTGTTCTCTCTTGCACTACCTGCGTCAAAGAGCAGCACCCACGAGTGGCAGTACATGCAAGGAATTGTGCTTTTCTCATGCAAAGCTTGACGTATAGTTTCTACACCCTCATAACAAATGGTGTATTTACCTCCAAAGCTACAATGTGTGGCATTGAGAAGTGATGTCCTGATGAAACTCAGCTGCTACAGTGCAACTGTGTAGACCATGACACTCTGAGAAGTGATGTCCTGATGAAACGCAGCTATTACAGTGCAACTATGTAGACCATGACACTCTGAGAAGTGATGTCCTGATGAAACTCAGCTATTACAGTGCAACTATGTAGACCATGACACTCTGTGAAGTGATGTCCTGATGAAACTAGCTACTACAGTGCAACTATGTAGACCATGACACTCTGAGAAGTGATGTCCTGATGAAACTCAGCTATTACAGTGCAGCTATGTAGACCATGGACACTCTGAGAAGTGATGTCCTGATGAAACTCATGTGCAGCCAATTCTCTCCATCCTTTCTTTAAAAATACTAAGACGACCATTTCCTTGACTCCATAAGCATGTTCATATTTATATGGATGAGCACCTACGGTGAAGGCATAGCTGCAGAGCCACGTACCTGCCGATGTGACCACAAGACAAAACAAATTTTCCCACTCAACTCCCTGGTGAGGACACAACTCTGCTCACCAGCCAACAATGTCTACCACAGCATGCATGCATCATCCATACGTCGCATCATTTTATGGTAGTGCAGGTACATAGCAACTGCCAATGGGGGGGGGGGGGGAGGTGGAGGGGGGATTTCTGTCACAGGTCACAAGCAACCCCGGGGGGAGGGGGGATTTCTGTCACAGGTCACAAGCTACCCCGGGGGGGAGGGGGTAGTTCTGTCACAGGTCACAAGCAACCCAAGTTAACACTAGTGTCCAGTTGATCAGTGTGAGGGGGAGGAGGCCATTTGTATCATCAGTCATACAAAACCATAGTTACCAGTGTCTGGTTGGCCAAAGTTATGGGCGGCTGGGAAAGGGTCGGGTTGGGGGGAATAGGGGAGGGGGAATGGCAGGGAAGAGAGGAGAGAGGGGAGGATGAGAGGAGGAGAGGAGGAGAGGAGGAGGAGAGGAGAGGAGGAGAGGAGGAGAGGAGGAGAGGAGGAGAGGAGGAGGGAAGGAGAGGAGGAGAGGAGAGGAGGAGAGGAGAGGAGGGGAGAGGAGAGGAGGAGAGGAGGAGAGGAGAGTAGGAGGGGAGTGATAAGGGAGTAGGGAAGGGGAGAGGAGGGGGGGGGGGGAGTGTTAGACATAGCACTCTATATCTAACAGGCGCAGCCCCGCCCACCACCAGACAGCAGAGGACAAAGGTCACAGCCAAGAACTTGCAAGCACAGACTTGCTCTGGATTATTGCATCGTCACACACTTAGGTCATATGGCATTAGCACATTAACACTTGTAGATCACTCTTAGAAATCACCCCATGTTCTGTTGGCTAAGATCATCCGATTTAGTAGTCTCGTGCATTGCTGAGATTCAAAGCTAAATGAGATTTCAACCTTTAGTATCTTCAGCGAGGCGCTTGCCAAGCAAAGAACCCAGTCAGGGATTGTTCATAACTTAGGACAATCCCAGCTATTCCCCCCGGTTTAGCCTAACATTTGATGGCAGCGGACTACGACAAGAGAGGGACTGTGTCTGGCAGCGGAAGCCGAAGATAGTGAAAGTGTACAGACATAGAGAGTGAGCAAATGTGGAGACAGGCTCAAGCAGATGGGAAGGCTGCGAGTGAACACTCGAAGGATCCAATATTTGCCCTCATCGAGATGATGCAGTGGCAGCAGGTGGAGAACGAGAAGGCACGCCGAGAGAAGATGGAGCGCCAAGAGAAGATGCAGCAACAACTTCTGGGCCTGATAGCATCCCAGAATGAGAGGGATGACGCATGCAGAGAGGACGAAGCTGAATGGAGACGTTTAGATGACAAGCGCCGACTTCACAGGAGGAGGAGCCAGATACTCAAAACAAACATGAATCATGGCCAGCGACAACCGCTGAGGACAAGGAATCTACCTCAACCAAAAATAAGACTCCACCAGATCAGAAGAAGGGACCCCAGAGCTACCACTGGCGAGAGTGGGGGCACATTGCGACTAGATGCCCGAAGAAGGTGCTGGTCATCCGCAGCAAACATGGTGTCCCAGACTACTACGCACTGGAAGGATAGATCGATGGGAAGAAATAGTCAAGGATGCTCTTAGATTCTGGAGCTCCACTGTCCACAAGAAAGCTATGGCGACACATCGCTACACGGGCAGGACCAGATCAGCTGTTGGAGTTGAAGACACATAGTGTGGCTACCCAACCACAATTATCAAACTGAAGATAGGAAGATACGAAATAGAGCAAGAGGCGTTGGTTGCCTCTGGGAGGAACTCCGCTCTACTGGGTAGGGACTTGCCCTTCTTTGACCAACTCCTCGGGGAGACATCAGATGCTGCCAAGACTACTGAAGAATGAGGCAGTACAAGTGCAGGCTGTGTTGACAAGGGCCCACATAAAGAAGGTGGCCGAGCAGGAGGAAGATGACAGAGACACCAGCTTATCAGGAGCTACCCCCAAACCTGTAGAAGAGCTACCTTCTCCCCTCACTGACGGAGATCCGGATGAGGAAGAAGAATACTCGCTGGACCAGGACTTGGCAAACCTGGACGAGGACCGCTTTGGAAAAGCTGGACTGACCAGGAAAAAGAAGACGAGGTCCCAGAAGCCTGACCAAGCTAAGAATTACCAGACTACCCCAGACCATGTAGACCGGATGGAGAACTTCGACATCCAGAAGCTCACTGACGAGCAGCAGAAAGACCAGACCTTGAAACCACTGTGGACCAGGCAAACTCAGAAGACTCTGACCCACCCTATCTGATTGAAGAGGGAGTGCTCCTTCACTTGAGCAGGGACTCGGGCGAGCATTACTCACAAGTTGTCGTACCCACTGAATTTAGGCACTGGATTTTCAAGATAGCCCACCAGACCTCACTTGCTGGACATCTTGGAAAGAAGAAAACTCAGAAGAAAATTCTCAGACACTTCTTTTGACCAGGACTCAGTGCAAATGTGTCCACTTGGTGCAGAGAATGCCAGAATTGCCAGCCTGGCAATCGAACATAGAAAGCAAGAGCTCCCTTGATGCCGATCATCGATGAGCCATTCAAGAGGATCGCTATTGACATAGTCAGACCTCTCCAGAGAACCAAGAGGAGAGGAAACAAGTTTGTTCTGGCCATGATGGGTTTTGACACACGCTATCCAGAGGCAATCCCCTTAAAGAAAATCGATGCTGAGACTGAGGCAGAAGCCTGGCCAGATCTTTTCGAGGATGGGCTTACCAAAAGAGATACTTTCGGACCACGGCTCAAACTTCATGTCTACCCTGATGAAGTCTACGACCTCCTAGGAGTGTCTCACGTCTGGTCATCGCCCTATCACCCTCAGACGGATGGTATGCTGGAGAGATTCCATGCTACTCTCAAGGCTATGCTTAGAAAGACCTGCCCGGTGGCAAAGGATTGGGACAAATGGTTGCCCTACCTCAGCTTTGCCTGCAGAGACGCCCCACATGCAGCAAACCGACTTCAGCCCATTTGAATTGCTCTTTGGACGTGATGTTCGAGGACCACTCTCCATTGTGAGGGAGCAGTGGGAAGCAAAGAAGATGCCTCAAGTCAATTGTACAATTCGTCCTAGACATGCAACAGAAGCTACTCGAGACAACTGAGCTAGCCAGAGCGTGGGCCAAGTCCAAATCCTGGTATGACAAAAAGGCCAGGGAAAGGTGCTTCGAGGTGGGAGCCCAGGTGCTGGGTGGGTGGGAGCCCAGGTGCTGGGTGGGTGGGAGCCCAGGTTCTGGGTGGGTGGGAGCCCAGGTGCTGGGTGGGTGGGAGCCCAGGTGCTGGGTGGGTGGGAACCCAGGTGCTGGGTGGGTGGGAGCCCAGGTGCTGGGTGGGTGGGAGCCCAGGTTCTGGGTGGGTGGGAGCCCAGGTGCTGGGTGGGTGGGAGCCCAGGTGCTGGGTGGGTGGGAGCCCAGGTGCTGGGTGGGCGGGAGCCCAGGTGCTGGCTCTTCTTCCAGAAGACACAAGCAAGCTTTCAGCTCACTGGCATGGCCCCTACTCGGTGATGGAGGAAGTCTCGCCAGTGTCGTATCGAATAGATGCCGGAGGAGAAAAAGACTAGACAGTCTCATGTCAACATGTTAAAGCAATGGACGCCCCCAGCACACATCCTGACAGTCCATGTTAAAGCAATGGACGCTCCCAGCACACATCCTGACAGTCCATGTTAAAGCAATGGACGCTCCCAGCACACATCCTGACAGTCATGACTGTCCAGGAGGAGGACAAAGACGTTGAGCAACTACCAGTGTGTACTCTGGACCAAGCAGAGGACGGACAGATGGTGATCAGTGAGGGGCTGGCTGTACAGCAGAAGAAGGAGCTCTTCACTCTACTTGAGGAGTCCTCATCGGTTCTTAGTGATCAGCCAGGCAGTACTACCATTATCGAACACCAAATCAAGACAGGTATACTGCCCCCACTCCATCAGCATCTCTACAGAGTGCCTGCAGCCTGGCAGGAGGCAGTGAGAAAAGAAGTACAAACCATGCTGGACCCAGGGATCATTGTGCCCTCTGACAGCCCGTGAGCCTCTCCTATCGTTAAGAAGAAGGATGGCACCCTGCGACTTGAACACAGTGATGCAAGAGATCATGTCTACCAAATGCCACGAATAGATGAACTTGTGGAGAGTCTTGGAGAAGCGAAGTATATCACGACGCTAGACCTCACTAAGGGCTATTACCAGGTGCCTGTAGCCAACAGTGATCAAGAGAAGACAGCTTTCACCACCCCTTTCGGTTAATTCAGGATGTCTTTGGGCTTAAAGGAGCACCAACCACCTTCCAAAGACTTATGGATAAGCTACTAGAGGGGTGCCGACAGTTTGCTTCAGCCTACCTCGATGATGTGGTCATTCACAGCACAGACTGGGAAAGCCCCCTCAGATACCGGTAATGACAAGACTATCAGCATGCTGACCTCACCATTTAAAGGAAGTGCCAGTTTTCTAGGCAGGAATGCGTATACCTAGGACATGTCGTGGGGTGTGGATAGGTCAAGCCAGAACACATCAAGACAAACGCAGCGAGAGATTTCAGAGTACCCCAGACGAAGAAGGATGGAAAAGCATTCTTAGGCTTGGTAGGGTACTACCGAAGGTTTGTACCAGACTTTGCCAATATTTCTGCTTGTCTATCAGATTTGACAAGAAGCCAGGCACCGAACAAAGTGGCTTGTAAACAGCAACACTAACCTGATTTTGACAAGCTCAAGGGTTGTCTACAAGAAGAACCGATCTTAGTCTGCCCAGACAACACCGAGAAGTTTTGGCTCCAGACGGATGCATCTGATAGAGGAGTTGGAGCAGTCCTCAGTCAGAAGAAGAGCGATGGGAAGGACCACCCAGTGGCCTTTTACTCAAGAAAGCTACTCCCGAGGGAACTCAAGTATTCAACAACAGAAAAGGAGTGCTTGGCAATTGTCAACTTCCTGAAGCACTTTGCAGTCTACCTACTTGAAAGACACTTCCATGTTTAGACTGATCACGGAGCACTGAAGTATCTCGGCTCCATGAAGAACTCAAATGGAAGACTCACCAGATGGGCACTCCCACTTCAGCCATTCAGCTTTACTATTGAGCATCGACCAGGAACAGCCAACCACAACACAGACGGGTTATTAAGACAAGAGTTGGCCTGGTGAAACAGATAGCAACTTCGTTGCACAGGAAGATAGGAGAGTGGTAGAGATAGCGCTCTATATCTAACAGGCGCAGCCCAACCCACCACCTGACAGCAGAGGACAAAGGTCACAGCCAAGAACTTGCAAGCACAGACTGGCTCTGGATTATTGCATTGTCACACACTTAGGTCATAGGTCATTAGTACATTAACACTTGTAGATCATTAGAAATCACCCATGTTCTGTTGGCTAATTCTAAGATCATCAGATTTAGTATTTATATGCATTGTTTTTGCTGAGATTCAAAGCTAAGAGATTTAGACCTTTAGTATCTTCAGCGAGGCGCTTGCCAAGCAAAAGAACCCAGTCAGGGATTGTTCAGAACTTAGGGCTATTCCCCCCCCGGGGTTTAGCCTAACAGGGGGGAGGAATGAGGGTCTATGTAACGGTACTGCTACAGAGTATCACAGATATTGATAGTGTCGTGGGCCAGGTGTCTAGTTAGGCTTAGTGACTAGAACCAGGTCAACCAGTGCAATGTGCTCTGTCGTCTCACGCTGGTGCACGGCCAAGCATTACTCACATGGCTAAACACAAAATCTCTATTGAGGAAACTGGAGTAATTTTTCAACTCATACACTTTCATCTTAGCATTGGATTACATCAAGCTATAGTATTGTATTAGTAGCACTGCACTGGCACATGGAAACTGGCTAATGGAAACTGGCTATAGCACCAGCTGTACACTCAACCTCTACATGCCTGGCACGCGCCACTAAGACTGAATGGTAGCACATCAGCACGGTCTTGTAACTTCTCTCTCTTCATCTCTTTTTGGGGGTGGGGGGTGGGGGGGAGTAGATGAGGGTAGGGGAGGAAGTACCCCACTACTTCACGCTACGCTGGCTCGCACACACACCATGCACGGATTTGGATTTGTTGTCCAATTTCTTCCGCCACTTGCATCTTTCATATATGCTGTTTTGTGTGACTGACTTGAGAGTGAGTCAGGTGGCTCTTGCGATGAAGCGTACCAGTTAGTTCCAGAGCTTTCTTGTGCGAGACCTCCAGCAGGTCGTTGGAGATGTACTGCTGCAGCTCCTGGTCTTCGAGTGAGAAGTCCGGGTACATGAAGGAGTCCTGGAAGAACTTCTCGTCTATGGTTACCTGAATGGGAAGAGAGACAGTGAGGTAGAAATATGCACCACACTCATGCCTCTTTCCTATCTCCTCCTCCTCCTCCATCTGCTAACTTCCCCTCCACCCTCCTCCTCCATCTGCTAACCTGTCCTTCCCCTCCACCCTCCTCCTCCATCTGCTAACCTGTCCTTCCCCTCCACCCTCCTCCTCCATCTGCTAACCTGTCCTTCCCCTCCACCCTCCTCCTCCATCTGCTAACCTGTCCTTCCCCTCTCCACCTTCTCTCTCTGCTAACCTGTCCTTCCCTTCTCCACCTTCCAGCTCTCTCTGCTAACCTGTCCTTCCCCTCCACCCTCCTCCTCCATCTGCTAACCTGTCCTTCCCCTCCACCTTCCAGCTCTCCCTGCTAACCTGTCCTTCCCCTCTCCACATTCCAGCTCTCCCTGCTAACCTGTCCTTCCCCTCTCCACCTTCCAGCTCTCTCTGCTAACCTGTCCTTCCCCTCTCCACATTCCAGCTCTCCCTGCTAACCTGTCCTTCCCCTCCACCTTCCAGCTCTCTCTGCTAACCTGTCCTTCCCCTCTCCACCTTCCAGCTCTCTCTGCTAACCTGTCATTCCCACCTCCACCCTCCAGCTCTCTCTGCTAACCTGTCCTTCCCCTCCACCTTCCAGCTCTCCCTGCTAACCTGTCCTTCCCCTCTCCACCTTCCAGCTCTCTCTGCTAACCTGTCCTTCCCCTCTCCACCTTCCAGCTCTCTCTGCTAACCTGTCCTTCCCCTCTCCACATTCCAGCTCTCCCTGCTAACCTGTCCTTCCCCCCTCCACCTTCCAGCTCTCTATGCTAACCTGTCCTTCCCCTCTCCACCTTCCAGCTCTCTCTGCTAACCTGTCCTTCCCCTCTCCACCTTCCAGCTCTCTCTGCTAACCTGTCCTTCCCCTCTCCACCTTCCAGCTCTCTCTGCTAACATGTCCTTCCCCTCCACCTTCCAGCTCTCTCTGCTAACCTGTCCTTCCCCTCCACCTTCCAGCTCTCCCTGCTAACCTGTCCTTCCCCTCCACCTTCCAGCTCTCCCTGCTAACCTGTCCTTCCCCTCCACCCTCCAGCTCTCCCTGCTAACCTGTCCTTCCCATCCACCCTCCAGCTCTCTCTGCTAACCTGTCCTTCCCCTCCACCCTCCAGCTCTCCCTGCTAACCTGTCCTTCCCCTCCATCCTCCAGCTCTCTCTGCTAACCTGTCATTCCCCTCTCCACCTTCCAGCTGTCTCTGCTAACATGTCCTTCCCCTCCACCCTCCAGCTCTCTCTGCTAACCTGTCCTTCCCCTCTCCACCTTCAAGCTCTCCCTGCTAACCAGTCCTTCCCCTCTCCACCTTCCAGCTCTCTCTGCTAACCTGTCCTTCCCCTCCAACCTCCAACCCTCCAGCTCTTTTTTTTCTAACCTGTTCTTTGGAGGAGACCTTCAGCTTTGTGATGGCCATCTCATTAAACTTCTTCATCACCTCATCGGCAGCCTTAAAGGACAGTCCACGAGAATGCCTCAGCTTCTTCCTCTTTTTCACCACGATTTCTCTTCGCTCTGCCTCATTCTCATCCACATCAGCATCTAAGCACCCAACTATGTAATGTGGGAAGGGAGTGGGAAGGTGTAGAGAGTGTGAAAGTGTGGGGTAAAAAGTGTGAAGACGTGGAGCATGGAGAGGAGAGTGTAAGGTGTGAGGAAGAGAGTGTGAAGTTAGAGCATTGGGAAGAGAGTGTGAAGTGTGGGACAGAGTGTTGTGTGAGATATGGGAGGAGAGTGAAAGTGCAGGACATGGGAGAAGAGTGTGAAGGTGTGTGGTTTGGAGAGGAGAATGTAAGGTGTAGGGTATGGGGCATGTGGATGAAGGTGTGAGGTGTGGAGGAGAGTGTGAAGATTTGGGATGGGAATGGGAACAGAGAATTGCACATACTGTGTACGTTGGCATGTGATCTGCGGTGGGAATATCTACTAAAGGAGATGTGGTGTGGTGTGCTCTAAAAGAGAATGTGTGGAAGTGCATGAGGCACAATGGACATGCACCTGTATGTTTCAGCTCTTCAGAGTCAAAGTCCAACTGGTCATCTGCCACAGAACTCCGCTGCTCCGCTGGGAGCTTGCTGGACAACTCAAAATCACCTGTACACCAGTGGACACACACATGCACGCACAAACAAACAAACAAACAAATCAAATTGGCCACCACACAAGGTGTGAAACTGCTTTCCCTGCTGCACTAGCATCTACGCCAGCAGGTCAGCGTCATGGAAGTGCTCCTGTGCACACATACACGGCCTATCAGTGCTGCTGCTCTAGCATCTACGCCAGCAGGTCAGGCGTCATGGAAGTGCTCCTGTGCACAGCCTATCAGTACTACAACTCAGAGAGCATCAGACGAGGCTTGGACTCAGCCAGTTACGACGAGTGGTCTGTCTTTGTTGAGCATCAATACAACGACAGATTCTAACCCAATAACTGCAAACATTCGTGCAGAGACTGCAGTGAGCAAGATGGCTGACTTTGGGTGCATGCAACTTTGGTGTGGTTCATGCCTAGACTGACCTACAAGGCAGACACAGGAACAATGCTTTCTTTTCCAAATGTTAATAACTATGAAGCATGTGGAAGTCATGCAGCTTTAAAAGAAGGACACTACCTCTTCCAATGTTCTGATTAGGTCCTTGAGATCAGCTCAAGTTAAAGGCACTAGTGCACGGTATTAGCAGCCCCCCTCACCCCACCCCCAAAAATAGCTACAGGTATGTATGAATCCAGTGTTTGTGCACATGGACACGAGAAACAGAGCCAGAGCTGAGCAATCCGAAGGAGAACCCCTCAAACTCTCCAAGGCTCTGAAGTAGCAACACTACAGAGGCTAAACAGTGTCAGTTGGTACTAGATTTATAGTTTGGACATATATAGGAGAGAACTTCTTAGGATCATGGCATTCTATGGCTCTTTACTGCGAGCAAGTACAGCAGGAAAGAGCCGCCTGTATAAAGTTCACAGTCTATCGTGAACCATATTTGCCCCAAGTATACAGGTTGCAGTAGCTGCTCCAAATCTTTCCCTGTGTGACTGCATCGATTTTGCTGGAATATAAGTAGAAATTGGCTAAAATGAATGGGTGTGGTCTCAAGTGGAACACGTCATCTCGTACTATAATGGCCTTGTTTTGTGTATGTGTGAAAAGTCTGGAACTGAGCGCATGATGAGCTAGCTATAGACTTCTGCTTTTGAGCTCAAAGTTGTTTTAAGGTGCAGAGAAATCAGGGAACAGAAGAGTTGAAAGGAAGTACACAGTAAGAAAAAGCTAGTACGAAGAAGGGGGTCGAGTTGGAATCTCTAGCTCCTGTGTGCTGGCAGGTGGGCACCTAATTTAGTCTGTCACACACGCAATTGTAGTAATGATGGCTAACTGGGGTGGGGTGTGGCTTATATCCCAGGCGACCTATACTCTGACAAATACATATTTCAGGATCTGTTAACAGATAGCTTTATCTGTCAGTGGGGAGGTGCTTGCAAGACCTTCAGGTGCTCTTGAAAGAAGGCGGGGCTCAGACGCCATCCAGACACCAGCAGGCCAGAACTATGCTCAGATGCCATCCAGACACCAGCAGGCCAGAACTATGCTCAGACGTCATCCAGACACCAGCAGGCCAGAACTATGCTCAGATGCCATCCAGACACCAGCAGGCCAGAACTATGCTCAGACGCCATCCAGACACCAGCAGGCCAGAACTATGCTCAGACGCCATCCAGACACCAGAAGGCCAGAACTATGCCCAGATGCCATCCAGACACCAGCAGGCCAGAACTATGCTCAGACGCCATCCAGACACCAGCAGGCCAGAACTATGCTCAGATGCCATCCAGACACCAGCATGCCAGAACTATGCTCAGATGCCATCCAGACACCAGCAGGCCAGAACTATGCTCAGATGCCATCCAGACACCAGCAGGCCAGAACTATGCTCAGACGCCATCCAGACACCAGCAGGCCAGGAGGAAGGCTTCACATCAGATCACACAACCACATGCAATACCTCTTAAATAACCATCACGACAACCACCACTTGCCATCGAGGAAATTGGAGGAGAAGTGGAGCATCGGTGAAGGTGAAAGTGAAACCACTCCTGATGTTCTAGCTGGGTTGGTTATCGTTGATGCATTTTTTCTGTTCCGGTTTGTAAGGATTTTTATTACATCTCGTAACACACACACACACACACACACACCAGTGAAGAGTGTGGACTTCAAGCTATCAGATCGTGTCTCCCATTGGACGATTCCAACTGCAAGTGTCAACGGCAACTGTTTGGAGTGAAGAAGTGATGATGCAGGTGGTAAGCCAGAGATGTCTGTCCCGAGACTATGCAAGTGCTGCAGTACTCGATAAACGAGGGGGGGATTAAATGACAATGCTTTTCCACGCAATTCTGAAGTTCATGAATTAATCAACACCATATTCAGAATCTATACAAGCAAAATCATATTACATTTGTTTCTACTAGGCATTCAGTAAGCAATATAATATATAATGTATGTATGTATGGGAGGAGCTCATACAGACAATCGCCATCATGTCATCAGCTTGTCTTTCTCTGTGGCATCAAGCTACAGTCGCTCTCCTCTACTTCTCAAACTGCCCGCCCATGAGTAAGGTGCAAGTGAGGCCCTGTCAGGCAACAAATGTGATGGGAAAGTATAGCTCAAGTGAAGCACTGCCAGGCAATCAATGTGGTGGAGAGTAGCTCAAGTGAGGCCCAGCCAGGCAATCAATGTGGTGGAGAGTAGCTCAAGTGAGGCACTAGCAGGCAATCAATGTGGTGGAGAGTAGCTCAAGTGAGGCACAAGCAGGCAATCAATGTGGTGGAGAGTAGCTCAAGTGAGGCACTAGCAGGCAATCAATGTGGTGGAGAGTAGCTCAAGTGAGGCACTAGCAGGCAATCAATGTGGTGGAGAGTAGCTCAAGTGAGACACTAGCAGGCAATCAATGTGGTGGAGAGTAGCTCAAGTGAGGCACTGGCAGGCAATCAATGTGGTGGAGAGTAGCTCAAGTGAGGCACTAGCAGGCAATCAATGTGGTGGAGAGTAGCTCAAGTGAGGCACTAGCAGGCAATCAATGTGGTGGAGAGTAGCTCAAGTGGGGAACTGCCAGGCAATCAATGTGGTGGAGAGTAGCTCAAGTGAGGCACTGGCAGGCAATCAATGTGGTGGAGAGTAGCTCAAGTGAGGCACTAGCAGGCAATCAATGTGGTGGAGAGTAGCTCAAGTGGGGAACTGCCAGGCAATCAATGTGGTGGAGAGTAGCTCAAGTGAGGCACTGGCAGGCAATCAATGTGGTGGAGAGTAGCTCAAGTGAGGCACTAGCAGGCAATCAATGTGGTGGAGAGTAGCTCAAGTGAGGCACTAGCAGGCAATCAATGTGGTGGAGAGTAGCTCAAGTGAGGCACTGGCAGGCAATCAATGTGGTGGAGAGTAGCTCAAGTGAGGCACTAGCAGGCAATCAATGTGGTGGAGAGTAGCTCAAGTGGGCACTAGCAGGCAATCAATGTGGTGGAGAGTAGCTCAAGTGAGGCACTAGCAGGCAATCAATGTGGTGGAGAGTAGCTCAAGTGGGGCACTGCCAGGCAATCAATGTGGTGGAGAGTAGCTCAAGTGGGCACTAGCAGGCAATCAATGTGGTGGAGAGTAGCTCAAGTGGGGCACTGCCAGGCAATCAATGTGGTGGAGAGTAGCTCAAGTGAGGCACTAGCAGGCAATCAATGTGGTGGAGAGTAGAGCTCAAGTGAGGTCCTGCCAGGCAATCAATGTGGTGGAGAGTAGCTCAAGTGGGCACTAGCAGGCAATCAATGTGGTGGAGAGTAGCTCAAGTGAGGCACTGCCAGGCAATCAATGTGGTGGAGAGTAGCTCAAGTGCCTCACTTGCAGGCAATCAATGTGGTGGAGAGTAGCTCAAGTGAGGCACTAGCAGGCAATCAATGTGGTGGAGAGTAGCTCAAGTGAGGCACTGGCAGGCAATCAATGTGGTGGAGAGTAGTTCAAGTGGGGCACTAGCAGGCAATCAATGTGGTGGAGAGTAGCTCAAGTGGGGCACTAGCAGGCAATCAATGTGGTGGAGAGTAGCTCAAGTGAGGCACTAGCAGGCAATCAATGTGGTGGAGAGTAGCTCAAGTGAGGCACTAGCAGGCAATCAAAGTGGTGGGGAGTAGCTCAAGTGGGGCACTAGCAGGCAATCAATGTGGTGGAGAGTAGCTCAAGTGGGGCACTAGCAGGCAATCAATGTGGTGGAGAGTAACTCAAGTGGGGCACTAGCAGGCAATCAATGTGGTGGAGAGTAGCTCAAGTGGGGCACTAGCAGGCAATCAATGTGGTGGAGAGTAGCTCAAGTGAGGCACTCTAGTAGGCAATCAATGTGGTGGAGAGTAGCTCAAGTGAGGCACTAGCAGGCAATCAATGTGGTGGAGAGTAGCTCAAGCGAGGCACTGCCAGGCAATCAATGTGGCAGAGAGTAGCTCAAGTGGGAAACTGCCAGGCAATCAATGTGGTGGAGAGTAGCTCAAGTGAGGCACTAGCAGGCAATCAATGTGGTGGAGAGTAGCTCAAGTGGGGCACTAGCAGGCAATCAATGTGGTGGAGAGTAGCTCAAGTGGGGAACTGCCAGGCAATCAATGAGGTAGAGAGTAGCTCAAGTGAGGCACTAGCAGGCAATCAATGTGGTGGAGAGTAGCTCAAGTGAGGTACTAGCAGGCAATCAATGTGGTGGAGAGTAGCTCAAGTGAGGCACTAGCAGGCAATCAATGTGGTGGAGAGTAGCTCAAGTGAGGCACTAGCAGGCAATCAATGTGGTGGAGAGTAGCTCAAGTGAGGCCAAGTGAGGCACTAGCAGGCAATCAATGTGGTGGAGAGTAACTCAAGTGGGGCACTAGCAGGCAATCAATGTGGTGGAGAGTAGCTCAAGTAGGCACTAGCAGGCAATCAATGTGGTGGAGAGTAGCTCAAGTGAGGCACTAGCAGGCAATCAATGTGGTGGGGAGTAGCTCAAGTGAGGCACTAGCAGGCAATCAATGTGGTGGAGAGTAGCTCAAGTGGGGCACTAGCAGGCAATCAATGTGGTGGAGAGTAACTCAAGTGGGGCACTAGCAGGCAATCAATGTGGTGGAGAGTAGCTCAAGTGCCTCACTTGCAGGCAATCAATGTGGTGGAGAGTAGCTCAAGTGAGGCACTAGCAGGCAATCAATGTGGTGGAGAGTAGTTCAAGTGGGGCACTAGCAGGCAATCAATGTGGTGGAGAGTAGCTCAAGTGAGGCACTGGCAGGCAATCAATGTGGTGGAGAGTAGTTCAAGTGGGGCACTAGCAGGCAATCAATGTGGTGGAGAGTAGCTCAAGTGGGGCACTAGCAGGCAATCAATGTGGTGGAGAGTAGCTCAAGTGAGGCACTAGCAGGCAATCAATGTGGTGGAGAGTAGCTCAAGTGAGGCACTAGCAGGCAATCAATGTGGTGGAGAGTAGCTCAAGTGAGGCCCAGCCAGGCAATCAATGTGGTGGAGAGTAGCTCAAGTGAGGCACTAGCAGGCAATCAATGTGGTGGAGAGTAGCTCAAGTGAGGCACAAGCAGGCAATCAATGTGGTGGAGAGTAGCTCAAGTGAGGCACTAGCAGGCAATCAATGTGGTGGAGAGTAGCTCAAGTGGGGAACTGCCAGGCAATCAATGTGGTGGAGAGTAGCTCAAGTGAGGCACTGGCAGGCAATCAATGTGGTGGAGAGTAGCTCAAGTGAGGCACTAGCAGGCAATCAATGTGGTGGAGAGTAGCTCAAGTGAGACACTAGCAGGCAATCAATGTGGTGGAGAGTAGCTCAAGTGAGGCACTGGCAGGCAATCAATGTGGTGGAGAGTAGCTCAAGTGAGGCACTAGCAGGCAATCAATGTGGTGGAGAGTAGCTCAAGTGAGGCACTAGCAGGCAATCAATGTGGTGGAGAGTAGCTCAAGTGGGGAACTGCCAGGCAATCAATGTGGTGGAGAGTAGCTCAAGTGAGGCACTGGCAGGCAATCAATGTGGTGGAGAGTAGCTCAAGTGAGGCACTAGCAGGCAATCAATGTGGTGGAGAGTAGCTCAAGTGGGGAACTGCCAGGCAATCAATGTGGTGGAGAGTAGCTCAAGTGAGGCACTGGCAGGCAATCAATGTGGTGGAGAGTAGCTCAAGTGAGGCACTAGCAGGCAATCAATGTGGTGGAGAGTAGCTCAAGTGAGGCACTAGCAGGCAATCAATGTGGTGGAGAGTAGCTCAAGTGAGGCACTGGCAGGCAATCAATGTGGTGGAGAGTAGCTCAAGTGAGGCACTAGCAGGCAATCAATGTGGTGGAGAGTAGCTCAAGTGGGCACTAGCAGGCAATCAATGTGGTGGAGAGTAGCTCAAGTGAGGCACTAGCAGGCAATCAATGTGGTGGAGAGTAGCTCAAGTGGGGCACTGCCAGGCAATCAATGTGGTGGAGAGTAGCTCAAGTGGGCACTAGCAGGCAATCAATGTGGTGGAGAGTAGCTCAAGTGGGGCACTGCCAGGCAATCAATGTGGTGGAGAGTAGCTCAAGTGAGGCACTAGCAGGCAATCAATGTGGTGGAGAGTAGAGCTCAAGTGAGGTCCTGCCAGGCAATCAATGTGGTGGAGAGTAGCTCAAGTGGGCACTAGCAGGCAATCAATGTGGTGGAGAGTAGCTCAAGTGAGGCACTGCCAGGCAATCAATGTGGTGGAGAGTAGCTCAAGTGCCTCACTTGCAGGCAATCAATGTGGTGGAGAGTAGCTCAAGTGAGGCACTAGCAGGCAATCAATGTGGTGGAGAGTAGCTCAAGTGAGGCACTGGCAGGCAATCAATGTGGTGGAGAGTAGTTCAAGTGGGGCACTAGCAGGCAATCAATGTGGTGGAGAGTAGCTCAAGTGGGGCACTAGCAGGCAATCAATGTGGTGGAGAGTAGCTCAAGTGAGGCACTAGCAGGCAATCAATGTGGTGGAGAGTAGCTCAAGTGAGGCACTAGCAGGCAATCAATGTGGTGGAGAGTAGCTCAAGTGAAGCACTAGCAGGCAATCAAAGTGGTGGGGAGTAGCTCAAGTGGGGCACTAGCAGGCAATCAATGTGGTGGAGAGTAGCTCAAGTGGGGCACTAGCAGGCAATCAATGTGGTGGAGAGTAACTCAAGTGGGGCACTAGCAGGCAATCAATGTGGTGGAGAGTAGCTCAAGTGGGGCACTAGCAGGCAATCAATGTGGTGGAGAGTAGCTCAAGTGAGGCACTGCCAGGCAATCAATGTGGTGGAGAGTAGCTCAAGTGAGGCACTAGCAGGCAATCAATGTGGTGGAGAGTAGCTCAAGTGAGGCACTAGCAGGCAATCAATGTGGTGGAGAGTAGCTCAAGCGAGGCACTGCCAGGCAATCAATGTGGCAGAGAGTAGCTCAAGTGGGAAACTGCCAGGCAATCAATGTGGTGGAGAGTAGCTCAAGTGAGGCACTAGCAGGCAATCAATGTGGTGGAGAGTAGCTCAAGTGGGGCACTAGCAGGCAATCAATGTGGTGGAGAGTAGCTCAAGTGGGGAACTGCCAGGCAATCAATGAGGTGGAGAGTAGCTCAAGTGAGGCACTAGCAGGCAATCAATGTGGTGGAGAGTAGCTCAAGTGAGGTACTAGCAGGCAATCAATGTGGTGGAGAGTAGCTCAAGTGAGGCACTAGCAGGCAATCAATGTGGTGGAGAGTAGCTCAAGTGAGGCACTAGCAGGCAATCAATGTGGTGGAGAGTAGCTCAAGTGAGGCCAAGTGAGGCACTAGCAGGCAATCAATGTGGTGGAGAGTAACTCAAGTGGGGCACTAGCAGGCAATCAATGTGGTGGAGAGTAGCTCAAGTAGGCACTAGCAGGCAATCAATGTGGTGGAGAGTAGCTCAAGTGAGGCACTAGCAGGCAATCAATGTGGTGGGGAGTAGCTCAAGTGAGGCACTAGCAGGCAATCAATGTGGTGGAGAGTAGCTCAAGTGGGGCACTAGCAGGCAATCAATGTGGTGGAGAGTAACTCAAGTGGGGCACTAGCAGGCAATCAATGTGGTGGAGAGTAGCTCAAGTGCCTCACTTGCAGGCAATCAATGTGGTGGAGAGTAGCTCAAGTGAGGCACTAGCAGGCAATCAATGTGGTGGAGAGTAGCTCAAGTGAGGCACTGGCAGGCAATCAATGTGGTGGAGAGTAGTTCAAGTGGGGCACTAGCAGGCAATCAATGTGGTGGAGAGTAGCTCAAGTGGGGCACTAGCAGGCAATCAATGTGGTGGAGAGTAGCTCAAGTGAGGCACTAGCAGGCAATCAATGTGGTGGAGAGTAGCTCAAGTGAGGCACTAGCAGGCAATCAATGTGGTGGAGAGTAGCTCAAGTGGGGCACTAGCAGGCAATCAATGTGGTTGAGAGTAGTTCAAGTGAAGCACTAGCAGGCAATCAAAGTGGTGGGGAGTAGCTCAAGTGAGACTAGCAGGCAATCAATGTGGTGGAGAGTAGCTCAAGTGAGGCACTAGCAGGCAATCAATGTGGTGGAGAGTAGCTCAAGTGGGCACTAGCAGGCAATCAATGTGGTGGAGAGTAGCTCAAGTTAGGCACTAGCAGGCAATCAATGTGGTGGAGAGTAGCTCAAGTGGGCACTGCAATCAATGTGGTGGAGAGTAGCTCAAGTTAGGCACTAGCAGGCAATCAATGTGGTGGAGAGTAGCAGGCACTAGCAGGCAATCAATGTGGTGGAGAGTAGCTCAAGTGGCAATCAATGTGGTGGAGAGTAGCTCAAGTGAGGCACTAGCAGGCAATCAATGTGATGGAGAGTAGCTCAAGTGAGGCACTAGCAGGCAATCAATGTGGTGGAGAGTAGCTCAAGTGGGGCACTAGCAGGCAATCAATGTGGTGGAGAGTAGCTCAAGTGGGGCACTAGCAGGCAATCAATGTGGTGGAGAGTAGCTCAAGTGGGGCACTAGCAGGCAATCAATGTGGTGGAGAGTAGCTCAAGTGGGGCACTAGCAGGCAATCAATGTGGTGGAGAGTAGCTCAAGTGGGGCACTAGCAGGCAATCAATGTGGTGGAGAGTAGTGTGCGAGAACCACACAACAAGCTGGCTGTCTTAACCTTAACAGTTGATCGCTCACTCCAGCTAAGAAGAGATGCCAAATGCAACAATACTTGATACATGTTCCCAGGTCTTCTATGAAAACCTAAAGGAGCTCAGAAGAAACATCGATCTGCTACCTTCCCCACTACAGCCTTTGGCTTCTTCCTCAGCCATGCAGCTCTGTCTCCTGTGGAATGAGCTCCAAGTCACTTTTTTAAAAGGCAACAACAAAAAACAAACGGAAATACAATCAAATGACTACAGTTGACACCTGCAGCAACTTTGAACTCTTAATATCATGTGACAATGCCCACACAGCATGGAGAGAATATGTTCTATAAGCACATTCCTTTTATTTAAATACACTTCGTAATTATCCTAATGAGATGTGCGGGCACCAAAGGGGCATGCATTATAAAGTGCACATTGCACCAAGGCAAATCATGGTGGCAGTAGTGGTCGTTCAGAGAAATCTTACGGAGTCCAATGTTCAAAGATGTTGTCCCAAACCCTTGTCCCCGAAGTATTAGGTTAGCCCTAGCCCTAGACTAGCCCAGTATTGGAAAGCCCTAGCCAGGTTAGCCCTAGCCAGTATTAGGCTAGCCCTAGCCCTAGCCAATATTAAGTTAGCCCTAGCCAGTATTAGGTTAGCCCTAGCCAGTATTAGGCTAGCCAGTATTGGAAAGCCCTAGCCCTAGCCAGTATTAGGTTAGCCCTAGCCCTGGCCAATATCTACCACTAGCCAGTATTAAGTTAACCCTAGCCAGTATTAGGTTAGCCCTAGCCAGTATTAAGTTAGCCCTAGCCTTGGCCAGAATTAGGTTGGCCCTCTAGCCCTAGCCAGTATTAAGTTAGCCCTAGCCAGTATTAAGTTAGTCCTAGCCAGTATTAAGTTAGCCCTAGCCATTATTAACTTATCCCTAACCAGTATTAGGTTGGCCCAAAGTTTGAACTTTTGACCTACGATCCTGAGATTGCCAATGGCACCAGTGCATGTTTCACACTACTAGCACGTGCATCTGTATGGGTGAGCACTTACTAGGGTTGTACTGGTATTCAGGTGGATCCACAGCCCGCGTGTCCTTGAAGCTCTCGTAAGCTAGCAATGCGGCGTCCTTGTTCCATTCCGTGGCCTCTAGAAGGTCGCGTGCGAGAGATGGCTCCGCCTTAGTCTGGTGAATAAATTCAGTCAGAATCTTGTCCATCCTGAAACCACACAAGCAAACATATATGACATACCTAGCTCTCTCTCTCTGCTCGCGAGAGTTCATCTACATTGTCATCAGTCACAAATCCTTTGATGAATGTAGCATTACAGGGGCAGTCTCTCGGGCTATAGCTATCAAGTGCTTTCTTGACATCGAAAAACAGACGACCTGCTGTTAAAAGAATGACACGACTCTCAGAAAGCACCTGAACAATGCTCGCCATATCACTAGGGCCATGTTCTCATCCCAACTTGTCATTCGCCTCTGCATGAGGATGACTTCAGCTCTTGGTGAAGTATGTACAGTACGCTCAGAAATAGAAGCTCAGGTGATGCATACAGGAGAGATAATCTACAATGGCCTTTCTTTTAGGTTAAAACACAATGCACACACAAGATAATAAGTGCAGCACATGTGACCAGTATTACATGTGCTCCACAAGATAATAAGTGCAGCACATGTGAGCAGTATTACATGTGCTCCACAAGATAATAAGTGCAGCACATGTGACCAGTATTACATGTGCTCCACGAGATAATAAGTGCAGCACATGTGACCAGTATTACATGTGCTCCACAAGATAATAAGTGCAGCACATGTGACCAGTATTACATGTGCTCCACAAGATAATAAGTGCAGCACATGTGACCAGTATTACATGTGCTCCACAAGATAATAAGTGCAGCACATGTGACCAGTATTACATGTGCTCCACAAGATAATAAGTGCAGCACATGTGACCAGTAAATTACATGTGCTCCACAAGATAATAAGTGCAGCACATGTGACCAGTATTACATGTGCTCTGTTGAGGGAGGGAAGGTGACTTGGATCTGGTTTCACAACTTTGGAAATAACGATTGATAAATTTCTGCACGTCTGGCCCCCACAGATTACAATATTGCAATTAAAATTCTACAGCCTGCCTCGTGCACAGAATTACACATAACTCTCCCACACTGCACATATAACTCTCCCACACTGCACATATTACTCTCCCACACTGCACACATAACTCACCCACACTGCACCATAACTCACTCACCCTGAATACATACATAACTCCCCCACACACTACACATATAACTTCCTCACACTGCACACATGTTCCTCCACACTGCACACAACTCCCCCACACACTCCACACATAACTTCCCCCCCACACCACACACAACTACCCCACACCACACATAACTACCCCACACCACACACAACTCCCCCACACCACAAACACACATCCCCCACACTACATATACAGTAGGTGAAGCATGGTAAAAGATGTGTTTTCCATCAGTAGGCTCAGTAGGCATGTAGTGCCGGAAGGATTAGGCCCAGAAAGGTTAGGGTCAGAAGCAGAAGGTTTAGGACCAGGACTCTGCTTGCTCGGTGGCATTCCAAGACAACATGCAAACATTCTACCACCTAGACCACGACGCATCTTAGTACAATGCTAGCCTTCGAAAACCATGCTAATTATAATCGAATGTCTAGGGCCCCAGGAATGTGGGGATTGTGACAAATAGCCCACACATTTAAAAGAGGCCAGTGAGCCAATAGAACTCACGTATCGATGAGCGGTGGGTGGATACACGTGAATATTTGGGACTGAATTACAATATCATAATACTGGGCCTGATGGACGACATTCACTTCCTAATAAGGAGATGTTCACGCCAGTAGCTAGCCATGTAGTTGGGCATAGTTCCCTAAACACAAAGCAGGCTATAACCACAACACTTCTTTATTAAATATTAAATGCCTAGAGGTCATAGTCCACCATGCCAAGCATCCAGAAGAACACACACACAAACAAACAAATCACATAACACACAGACAGACAGACAGACAGACAGACAGACAGACAGACAGACACACATCTCCAGTTAAGCTAGACTGATACAATAAAGAATAAAAGCAAGTAGTGCAGGACATTCAATGTAATAATAATAATAATAATAATAATAATAATAATAATAATAATAATAATAATAATAATAATAATAGTAGTAGTAGTAGTAGTAGTAGTAGTAGTAGTAGTAGTAATAGTAGTAGTAGTAGGAATAATAATAATAATAACAATAACAATAACAATAACAATAATAATAATAATAATAATAGTAATAGTAATAGTAATAGTAATAGTAATAGTAATAATAATAATAATAATAATAATAATAATAATAATAATAATAATAATAATAATAATAATAATAATAATAATAATAATAATAATAATAATAATAATAATAATAATAATAATAATAATAATAATAATAAATAATAATAATAATAATAATAATAATAATAATAATAATAATAATCGTCATTGGTCAGAATTACGAGTAGTTTGCAGTAGGCATAAAAGTTGGTTGTTACTAAGCACCTACTCTCTGTTCAGCACCTACTTTACCTGCTGGTTCTAGCCTCTATTTGTTCAGCGCTGATCGTAACCACAGCTCCTCCTGCTCAAGTCAGTGTTTCCATTTATGGCAACTAGACCAACTAGTAGATAGGATTGTCCATGTCTGACACTCTCCAGGATCCTGCTCAGCAACAGTTCCAGCCTTCACCATCCCTCCTAGCAAGCATGGTACACACTGCACTAGACAATCTGTACCTATAAGAAACTGACCATGCCTGCGCATGAGCACTTTGCTTGTTAAGCTCCTGCTCAGTGACAAGCGGCCATTTTCTTGTTGACTGACGCTCTACATGTAAGTGCTCAGCTTAAAACCAGCAGCTTTTATAGTATGTGTAATCAGTTTCTTTTAACACTTCCATCCTTGGATCATCAGAATTTTCAACCTTTTATCTATACATGACAGGGTTCACAAAAGTCCCTAGCAACCATAGTCCATGGGAGAGTCCGAGTATTCTTAAAGATTGCGGTAAAATTTGGCTAACCGCAATGCTACGAATAACAAAAATAGCTGTTTTAAAATAGAAAGCATTCTTATGTGAACTGGACACAAGATATATCTATCTAATAATTATTATGAGCATAGTATTAAAAAAAAATCTTTATTTTTTTTTTCACTTCGTGTAAAAAAGCAACGCCTTCTGGCATCTACGGTGGTGAATTGGCACAGGGAGAGAGGGGGCATTCACCCCCCTTCCCCCCTTGGATCTGGTCTGGTTTTTTAACCCCTTGGAAATTACTCAAGAGTGTGACTGACAAATTTCTGCATGTCTGATCACCTCCTCCATTCCCTATAATCTATAATTTCGCAAACCCTGATTCTCTTCCCCCCCCCTCCCCCCCCCCCCACACACATACACAAACACGTAGAATCCCAAAAGAAACCCTGATCCCCCCCCCCCCCTCTCCCGCAACCCTATGTAATAACTTTCACCGCAACTTTCACCGCAACGAATCAGCACTATTTAAGATAAAAGGAGCTATGCACAATATCTTAGCAGCTTTAATCATAACTAGGTATTAGCGGAGGAATAATATTGGATTCTTTTCCGAAATACTTGACAAATAGACTTCCAAAGGAAGGAAGTAAAAGGAAAATTACGTTTCAATTTGACTTATGCACTTATAAATACCTCCTTTTTCTAATTGGTATTAATTAAATGAATTAACCTTATGGAATACAACAAATAAAACAAAAAAACTCTTAACGAACTCTCAGTCGAGATAAGCAAATTACAATGGCCTCTTCAATAATCAGCTTACTCTCTCCACATTTTCGACACGATGCTCTAGCCTTCGTCAGGAATAAAAACCACCCAATCAATAAGCAAAAACAACTATTAAATATTTTGAATAAGATCTGTTAAATAAGGGAGCCCTATTAATGATAAGGACCCGATTAT
Source organism: Cladorhizidae sp. MBARI D1340-BT2 (assembly GCA_028752905.1). Classification (NCBI taxonomy): domain Eukaryota; kingdom Metazoa; phylum Porifera; class Demospongiae; order Poecilosclerida; family Cladorhizidae; species Cladorhizidae sp. MBARI D1340-BT2. Next base: position 8,309,544 of record JAQNBH010000009.1, read on the forward strand.
GTATCTTGAAAATAGTTGATAAAAATCAAGCGATCTCTTTACGACCTTGCCAATTGTCCAACTCCATGTCAGTGAATGTGGCTCCTCCCTAGACTTGAAGCAGAACTGGTGACTTGCAGCTGCTGCTTGTGATCACCATTAGCTTCCATCTCTGCACCAACAGAAAGCTGCACTCCACTCGTAACAGCATGTTCCATGAAGGCCAGTCTCCAGGCAGACCACAAGCTATTGTTTACACTAGGTTTCGAGTTTTAAACGCCTGACTGCACATGCACTCGCAATGGTTGCATACACACTCAACTCTGATTAGAAATTGTATCCTTGCGAACATCAGATTCAATTCTTCTTGAGAGTTGGTCTGAATTGGTTCAAAACAGTTCAGTTCTCTATATGTAATATACTGAACACCCATGCCATGGTTCCTACCTAGTTCTCTATGTGTAACATACTAGACACCTGTGCCATGGTTTCTACCTAGTTCTCTATGTGTAACATACTTTTTTCTTTTTTTTTCTTCTTTTTTGAACAATATATCATGATGAGATAACTGATGAGATAACCAAAGTAATTAAAACCAAAAAATTAGACTAGTCAGTGAATTGTGCCTCAGAAATCACCAGGTCCACTGTAACATACTAGACACAAGTGCCATGGCTCCTACCTAGTTCTCTATGTGTAACATACTAGACACCCGTGCCATGGCTCTACCTAGTTCTCTATGTGTAACATACTAGACACCAGTGCCATGGCTCTACCTAGTTCTCTATGTGTAACATACTAGACACCCGTGCCATGGTTCCTACCTAGTTCTCTATGTGTAACATACTAGACACCTGTGCCATGGCTCCTACCTAGTTCTCTATGTGTAACATACTAGACACCTGTGCCATGGTTCCTACCTAGTTCTCTATGTGTAACATACTAGACACCTGTGCCATGGTTCCTACCTAGTTCTCTATGTGTGTAACATACTAGACACCAGTGCCATGGTTCCTACCTAGTTCTCTATGTGTGTAACATACTAGACACCAGTGCCATGGTTCCTACCTAGTTCTCTATGTGTGTAACATACTAGACACCTGTGCCATGGTTCCTACCTAGTTCTCTATGTGTAACATACTAGACACCTGTGCCATGGTTCCTACCTTGTAGTTCTCTATGTGTAACATACTAGACACCCGTGCCATGGCTCCTACCTAGTTCTCTATGTGTAACATACTAGACACCTGTGCCATGGTTCCTACCTAGTTCTCTATGTGTAACATACTAGACACCAGTGCCATGGTTCCTACCTACTGTAGTTCTCTATGTGTGTAACATACTAGACACCTGTGCCATGGTTCCTACCTAGTTCTCTATGTGTAACATACTAGACACCTGTGCCATGGTTCCTACCTAGTTCTCTATGTGTAACATACTAGACACCCGTGCCATGGTTCCTACCTAGTTCTCTATGTGTAACATACTAGACACCTGTGCCATGGCTCCTACCTAGTTCTCTATGTGTAACATACTAGACACCCGTGCCATAGTTCTCTATGTGTAACATACTAGACACCCGTGCCATAGTTCTCTATGTGTAACATACTAGACACCCGTGCCATGGTTCCTACCTAGTTCTCTATGTGTAACATACTAGACACATGTGCCATGGCTCCTACCTAGTTCTCTATGTGTAACATACTAGACACCTGTGCCATGGCTCCTACCTAGTTCTCTATGTGTAACATACTAGACACCTGTGCCATGGCTCCTACCTAGTTCTCTATGTGTAACATACTAGACACATGTGCCATGGTTCCTACCTAGTTCTCTATGTGTAACATACTAGACACCTGTGCCATGGTTCCTACCTAGTTCTCTATGTGTAACATACTAGACACCAGTGCCATGGTTCCTACCTACTGTAGTTCTCTATGTGTGTAACATACTAGACACCTGTGCCAATGGTTCCTACCTAGTTCTCTATGTGTAACATACTAGACACCAGTGCCATGGTTCCTACCTACTGTAGTTCTCTATGTGTGTAACATACTAGACACCTGTGCCATGGTTCCTACCTAGTTCTCTATGTGTAACATACTAGACACCTGTGCCATGGTTCCTACCTAGTTCTCTATGTGTAACATACTAGACACCCGTGCCATGGTTCCTACCTAGTTCTCTATGTGTAACATACTAGACACCTGTGCCATGGCTCCTACCTAGTTCTCTATGTGTAACATACTAGACACCCGTGCCATAGTTCTCTATGTGTAACATACTAGACACCTGTGCCATGGTTCCTACCTAGTTCTCTATGTGTAACATACTAGACACCTGTGCCATGGTTCCTACCTAGTTCTCTATGTGTGTAACATACTAGACACCTGTGCCATGGCTCCTACCTAGTTCTCTATGTGTAACATTCTAGACACCTGTGCCATGGCTCCTACCTAGTTCTCTATGTGTAACATACTAGACACCAGTGCCATGGTTCCTACCTAGTTCTCTATGTGTAACATACTAGACACATGTGCCATGGCTCCTACCTAGTTCTCTATGTGTAACATACTAGACACCTGTGCCATGGCTCCTACCTAGTTCTCTATGTGTAACATACTAGACACCTGTGCCATGGCTCCTACCTAGTTCTCTATGTGTAACATACTAGACACATGTGCCATGGTTCCTACCTAGTTCTCTATGTGTAACATACTAGACACCTGTGCCATGGTTCTTACCTAGTTCTCTATGTGTAACATACTAGACACCAGTGCCATGGTTCCTACCTAGTTCTCTATGTGTAACATACTAGACACCTGTGCCATGGTTCCTACCTAGTTCTCTATGTGTAACATACTAGACACCTGTGCCAATGGTTCCTACCTAGTTCTCTATGTGTGTAACATACTAGACACCTGTGCCAATGGTTCCTACCTAGTTCTCTATGTGTAACATACTAGACACCTGTGCCAATGGTTCCTACCTAGTTCTCTATGTGTAACATACTAGACACCAGTGCCATGGTTCCTACCTAGTTCTCTATGTGTGTAACATACTAGACACCCGTGCCATGGTTCCTACCTAGTTCTCTATGTGTGTAACATACTAGACACCTGTGCCAATGGTTCCTACCTAGTTCTCTATGTGTAACATACTAGACACCCGTGCCATGGTTCCTACCTAGTTCTCTATGTGTAACATAACTAGACACCCGTGCCATGGTTCCTACCTAGTTCTCTATGTGTAACATACTAGACACCTGTGCCATGGTTCCTACCTAGTTCTCTATGTGTAACATACTAGACACCAGTACCATGGTTCCTACCTAGTTCTCTATGTGTAACATACTAGACACCCGTGCCATGGTTCCTACCTATTTCTCTATGTGTAACATACTAGACACCCGTGCCATGGTTCCTACCTAGTTCTCTATGTGTAACATACTAGACACCCGTGCCATGGCTCCTACCTAATTCTCTATGTCTGAGTTGCATACGATAGCAGATAAGGAGAGTATGGCAAGCAAAGCAAATCAAACCGAAAAATGAAATGGCAGTTACATTTTCTTTGAAATTAGTTTGCCATGAGGGCTTATGTGCTAGGGTTAAAGCTAGGGTTAGGGCTAGGATTAGGGCTAAGGTTAGAGTTAGGGTTAGGGCTAAGACTATTGTTAGGACTAGGTTTAGGGCTGGATTAGGTTTAGGGCACTAGGACTAGGGTTGGGGCTAGGTAACTACGAAAACTCTGTCCATGCTTGGGAAGGTGCTTCAGCTTGCCATCTTTTCTTACATTAATTTCTAGTACACAGATATGCATGTCAGGTCATGTATTCACTATCCCTAAATACAAGTGGGCAAGTATGACACCATGTGCCAGGTCATAGCTTCACTGAGAGTCCAGCTAGCTGTAGATTTATGAGACAAACAAGAGATAACTAACTCCATGTCGGTAGAGGAGAGAGAACTGGCTGCATAGTCAGTAGAGGAGAGAGAACTGGCTGCATAGTCAGTAGAGGAGAGAGAACTGGCTGCACAGTCAGTAGAGGAGAGAGAAATGGCTGCACATTCAGTAGAGGAGAGAGAACTGGCTGCACAGTCAGTAGAGGAGAGAGAACTGGCTGCAGACAAAGAACTGTCTGCATAATTACTGCCAAACAGTCCTCAACATGCTGGAGGGATTCCATGAGCACCGGGGCAGAGGAGAAATATTCTGATGACATTAGACCACACCCTATGGATGCACATTGTAGACGAACAGGAAGAAGTGCCATCATGAAAAGAATAAAATGAAGAGCAAAGATGCTGAAGTTGCACTCAGACATCCCTGCCATGCATTCCTGAACATGCGTGATCTCCAGCAGTGGCCGCTGACACAGACAATAACGAGTACTGTTCTAGAGACAAGCACATCATACTCCGCCAACAACAACAGTCCTGGCTCAGTGCCACCCCAATGTATGTAGGTTCACCTCAAACCGTAACCTCATTCTTCAACAAAAGTACTATATACATCTAGTAAACACAAGTCCACTATTGAATCAAAGTGCTGAAACAACGATGGAGTTGTCACACTGTCAACCACTGTCGGCCATTTTGGTGTGCGCTGAGCAAAATATACACATAAATTAAATTCTCATTTTTCCACGATGGTGCATACACAAACACTTTTCATTGGAGTTTTTGAGGAGAAGATCATAGTCAAGGAGAAGCTGGTTGCAATTTAGAGGAGCCGGCACAAATCAGCCCAACAGTCCAGAGAAATGTGAGCCACAAGGAAGACGGCATGAGAACTAGTGGGCCCAAAAGGTGAGAGCATGGTGTGATATCAGTACCAGTCGAGATGGCAACTAGCATCTAGACTGGGAACAAGTAAACTTGCGGAAGACATGAGTAGCAATCCCTAGAGAGGCTGTGAATGGCAGGAGAGTGAGCAGGAGAGCTATGCCAGGAGAGTGAGCAGGAGAGCTGAGCAGCAATCCTTAGAGAGGCTGTCACAAATGAGCATGCCAGGAGAATGAGCAGGAGAGCTATGCCAGGAGAGTGAGCAGGAGAGTGAGCAGGAGAGCTGAGCAGCAATCCCTAGAGAGGCTGTGACAAATGGGCATGCCAGGAGAGTGAGCAGGAGAGCTATGCCAGGAGAGTGAGCAGGAGAGCTGAGCAGCAATCCCTAGAGAGGCTGACAAGCCAAGAAAGACCAGTCAAGCTAAGCAGCAGTGGTCATGCTAAAAGAGTGTATAATTATAATAAGCCACACATACAGTGCTGAAAGCCATCTCTCGGAGCTCAGGCTTGTCCTGCAATGCCAAACATTCTTGAACAATATATCATCGTCACACCCTGTATTCTTGAACAATATATCATTGTCACACCCTGCCGTATAGGTCACATGATAACTAGCAACACATCGTTGCGTACTACAAACAACACTGTTCAAACACACATCCACACTACCTTTCACATAATGTATATAATTATGTAGTAGTCCATGACATATTTTACTCAACTCTATTTAATTCATAACCATCACTTCTATAATTGCATTTTTCAAAAAGAGGTGGAAGACCTTGAAGTGAGGTCACAGAATAGAAAATATATAATGACTAGATTTTTTAATCATGATTTTTAAATTTTATATATTTGACAAGAGTCCAGTTTCTCATGAATATGATTATACTTTAGAATAGTTAAAGTTTGATCGCTTACGAGGCATGAACTTTTATTGATTATTGTATAAAGTAAGCAGTGCTGAACACAGTCCAATTGTGATAGTTGCCCCTTCTACTACAACCAACAGTAAATGAGAAAGACACACACAACTAAACAACAAAATTCTTGCATCCATCTACTTTCTGTGCTATCGGGATCCTGCCATACATAATAGAATTAAGCCACAGGATCAGTGAAATGAAAACATTTTCACTAAGCTACAGTAGAGTTCTCGAGATGGGTTGACTTAATTAAGACCAGTCAAGTGTTGGTCCACACTTTGACATCGTTTGGCTTCATGGACATGTAGATCTCAAATCGCTTCCAGGCTCCCTCTAGTATGCAAGTGTAAACTGTATGTCACCATGACAGCAGGACCCGATGCCAAAACTGTAGGGTGTTTTTCTTCTTCGCTGCCATGTCATACAAACTTATTGTCTGCTACTAGTAGAAGATGCAGCTGCCTCAGAGGAAAGTTCCTGTGCTCGTCAAGTATACCTTTATACCTTTCAATTAAGAGTGAAAGAATCTCATGAATTATTCATGAAGTGAATCCCATATGCCACTTTGAAGCTACAATAACTGTCTGAACACCCATCACAGAATTCCAACCACATGAAAAATGAGGATTCAATTCACCTAATTTCTGCATGTTTTATACATAGGAGAGGCTCTCCTGTATTTCATACCAGATAGAGACAAAAAATATATATATATACACTATGCTCATCACCAACCACCTTGACGGAGTAAGATGCCACACCCATAAAAATATTAAATTCAATTCATGATACATCTGAATCCATGGGGAGATTCAATAGTGTGTGTGTGTGTGTGTGCACTGGATTCAGACTCTAGCCATACAGCTGACTCTTTCCCCCCTGACATACTGTAGGCTTATCAGTGCTGCGGTTCACAGTACATCGCGAGACCTTCGCTTCACTTCGAATTATTGAAATTAAACTTTCACCAGTAATTACAAACTCAACCCATAAACCTTCAATCCCTACATAACTCACGGGATACCTACATCCACATACATAGGCTCACTGTCTTGATCAACCAGCACGTGTCGATTGACGCATCGTGACTGGAGCTAGAATATAAATCAAGTCTGTTCAAGTGAAGCGGCGCGACGCAACTTCATGTTCACAATCTCAAAAAAATGATGCAATGTGTCGCTTCGCTAGTGCGAGCGGCGTACTGTGAACTGGCCTCTACGTCATTCCAGTGATCATATACATAGGTACATACACCGTGTATATATTATACCATGTGCCTTACCATCGGCAGAGTCAGTGTTACCAATGCCCCCAGAAATAATTAACTATAGTTTAGTGAAAACTTTTTGCAACTCAATAACTCGTTGACTTACGAGCTGTATGTAACAACCTTAACGACCACCCTTGCCTTGTTTGTAATTGCTTTGTTTGACGGACTTCCTTACACACAGTTAGCCCAAAATCTTGTCTGGTTGACTTGGCTTTTAACGACTGAGCTTGATCTGTGCTAGTACCTACAGTACACTGCTACATTTCAAATCATGTCATGCTCTAGAACCATTGGGATATACATTCAATTTGAATGGTGGCTTTGTGATTGCAGCCAAGTTCTAGTGCGTCACTGTGATTCCCCGGCCAAGATATTGGCCAAAACAATCAAACTGCATATCTGTATATATATATATACACATATATCTGTATATATACACATATCTATATATTATATATCTGTATATATATATTAAATGCAAAACACTAAGGTGACTTTAGTGAGCCTGTGTAAAGCCACTGTTTACGATTTTTGATCTGATTCTTGAGTTTTAGGAATGCCAGCAAGTCGTCCCTCACCATTTTACCATGCAACATGCTTGATAGTTGTAAACATGAGAAGCAATCAAACCATTTCTCAGGACAGCAGCAGATTCCAGGTAAACAGTGACAGCACTGTGCAGACGAAGGACAGAGCAGGAACTTACCGGATAATCTAGAAAGGAGGCAAAGTCATCATGCCAGAGGAGTTGCACAGTTACGGCTATAAATCTTACTCGCAATTTTAAAATCCACTTGCAAATTTAGTATACTTCACTACAGTATATGCATTAAAAGTCGCTCATCACTGGTCACCTTTCCTGCTCTCTCCTGGTGTACTTTGTCTCAGCCTATCTAGGGTATTGCTGCTCAGCTTTCCTGCTCGCTCCTGGTGTACTTTGTCTCAGCCTATCTAGGTATTGCTGCTCAGCTTTCCTGCTCTCTCCTGGTGTACTTTGTCTCAGCCTATCTAGGTATTGCTGCTCAGCTTTCCTGCTCTCTCCTGGTGTACTTTGTCTCAGCCTATCTAGGCATTGCTGCTCAGCTTTCCTGCTCTCTCCCAGCGTAACTTTGACTCAGCCTATCTAGGTATTGCTGCTCAGCTTTCCTCTCCCTTGTAACTTTCACTTTGTATTAGCCTGTCTCAGTGTTGTTGTCACTGCTTAGAGCTTACATGCTTTTTATTGCTTTTTATTATTAAAGTAGAAAGCCAACAACAACAACAACAAAACAACAACAAAAAATGGGGAGCATTTGTAACTTTGAAGAATTGCACGGTTCTCAAGGATTGCATTTATCCATCTAACATGTAAGTGGTTTTGGATGTCATCTAAGACATTGATGCTGACCTTTAAAAGAAGGGGGGGAAAGGATGGGGAGAGGGAAAAAACCCAGCTGCAATCCATTCTATTCAACATTTCCCACCTCTTATACTTCACTGATCACGAGCATGCAGCACAGTGGTTAGCTTTTTTTACAAATGACCACAAGCGAGAACCAATTTCTCACCCCAGATAGCACCAGTGCTGTATCTCCTAACCCTACAGTGACACAATACAACTGGCTAGTTACTGGCTAAACTCAAACAGTAACAACTCACTCTAAAATCAAGATTTTAGGTCATCTACCGCACATACTCGGTACCAAGGAGATTAGAGCCTGGACGGAAAACGTCAGAAGTAGTCAAGAAACCTCATCACTTTAAGGGACTTATTAGGTTGTCTCTGTTTAGTCAAGTAGAGGTGCTGAATCAGCAGATTTTATGTCACGTGAGATTATTTTTTTCTTGGAGGTATTTGTTATTTTTCCTCGTAAGAAGAGGACTAGACTCTCCCAGTTCTTCCTAAGGCCTTACAGAGGTTGGTGGCGTCTGTTTGTGTCACAAATGAAGACGAATGTCCTCTCTAGGCAAGGGACGGTATCCAAATCGTCAGGACCTAGTGAGTGTATCTACCATATTGTAGTTCTTCATATAATACGGTTAGTGCTTGATGCCGGTATGGACAAGTATAGATGGCAGGTACTTTATTCAGTGTGTACAGCCAACTTCTAGCAAAAGAACGCGGGTTTTTTCTTCATCTTTTCATCTTTTCTTGCTTTCATGATTCTTGTGACTCTTGTAATTACCAGAATAGCTGGACAGGCCTTAGCATGTACTTAGAAGTTGAACAATATGTATGTATAGCCATGAACTGTTTATACAGCTGCTGTAGAGTGTGGCAACTAATGCATATGCAGGTGTGATTGCATGTGAAGGGGCCATGGCCATGAAGGCGAGCAAATCTGTAAACCATTTACCAATGTGGGTGTGTAAAAAGGAGGATTCGCAAGTACCTTCATCAAATTGCCATTTAAAAACCCACACCTTCTAGTTAGCCATATCTGTGTGTACGATAATACTGAGGAGTACAGCTGGTTGCTGCTGGTTGCTAACGATGACAATCATGAACTCGCAAGGCATGATGCATAAGCCCGAGAACTTACCACCAGAGTGGGTTAGCTAATTGAACCCTGTCTAGTTAAAATGTTATAACTAATACTTTTAGCTCTTTCTGTGGTTTATGGCGGACATGTGTAGGAAGTGAGCCAGGAGCCATGTTAGTTGCGAAGGGATAAAGCTTGGGATGTCCTTGTCTCAAGAGCAACAGCAATGAGCGCTTGTTATTGTCCAGGGAAACTTCACTCCAAGGAAATAGAGTACATTGAGGATGGTGGTGCAGCAGCAATGCTTAACAAAGCGTCCACTTCTCTGCTTTGACATCTGGTTTTTGGAGAGGGCACACCTTGCTCGCATTGTTTGCCTCTGACCTGTGCATGGTGGGTCTTCTTGTGTTCATGTGGGTTTTCTTCCTGTTCGGTTCAGTGTCGGCTCGCTCTGCCATCATCACTTTTCCTCTACTACACCAGGAGATCCTTCCAGGCAGGTAGAATATGCTGAGCACTACATGCAGCAGCAGTGTCTGAATGAAACTTCCAGCATCTTTTCTTGCCGGCTACCGATCATGCAGCCTGTTCTCTCTTGCGTAGTCTCTCCCACAGCTGGCCCTCTGATTCAGGGCAGTGACCAATTCCTTTTGTTGTGGATGACCATTTTGTTTTATGTAAGCCTGTTGTATTTGAGATGGTAACCCGTTCTATTTAGGGACAGGTGAACATGCATACATACATGTGTGTGTGTGTGTCATAGCAGTTTCCTGCACAGGCATTATTTGTGTAGGGATCACTCAGGCTAGCTCCATTAAGTGTGTGCGCACATGTGTATATATATATGTGTGTGTACATGAAGAATGGTCCATTTCACTCAGATAGCCTATAGTAAGCAATTGTTCGGTATGGTGGAACTCTCATTAATGCCTCTATTGTATCAGAGTGGGGGGGGGGGGTGATTTAAGATTTCATTGACCAGGAACATAGTCGGAGTTAGTTACGTGCGGTCGAATGTTCTGACGATGCTTTGCGATAATGGGAGGCAATGTATTATAACTATCTATCTTTGCACATGAGACCCTTTACCAATTTCTTAAGGTCCTGCTACAATCCCGAGACTTGCACAGCCACCTCATGCCCTAGGAAGTGAGTGCAATCCCGAGACTTGCACAGCCACCTCATGCCCTAGGAAGTGAGTGCAATCCCGAGACTTGCACAGCCACCTCATGCCCTAGGAAGTGAGTGCAATCCCGAGACTTGCACAGCCACCTCATGCCCTAGGAAGTGAGTGCAATCCCGAGACTTGCACAGCCACCTCATGCCCTAGGAAGTGAGTGCAATCCTGAGACTTGCACAGCCACCTCATGCCCTAGGAAGTGAGTGCAATCCCGAGACTTGCACAGTCACCTCATGCCCTAGGAAGTGAGTGCAATCCTGAGACTTGCACAGCCACCTCATGCCCTAGGAAGTGAGTGCAATCCTGAGACTTGCACAGTCACCTCATGCCCTAGGAAGTGAGTGCAATCCTGAGACTTACACAGCCACCTCATGCCCTAGGAAGTGAGTGCAATCCCGAGACTTACACAGCCACCTCATGCCCTAGGAAGTGAGTGCAATCCCGAGACTTGCACAGCCACCTCATGCCCTAGGAAGTGAGTGCAATCCTGAGACTTACACAGCCACCTCATGCCCTAGGAAGTGAGTGCAATCCTGAGACTTGCACAGCCACCTCATGCCCTAGGAAGTGAGTGCAATCCCGAGACTTGCACAGCCACCTCATGCCCTAGGAAGTGAGTGCAATCCCGAGACTTGCACTGCCACCTCATGCCCTAGGAAGTGAGTGCAATCCCGAGACTTACACAGCCACCTCATGCCCTAGGAAGTGAGTGCAATCCCGAGACTTACACAGCCACCTCATGCCCTAGGAAGTGAGTGCAATCCCGAGACTTGCACTGCCACCTCATGCCCTAGGAAGTGAGTGCAATCCCGAGACTTGCACAGCCACCTCATGCCCTAGGAAGTGAGTGCAATCCCGAGACTTGCACAGCCACCTCATGCCCTAGGAAGTGAGTGCAATCCCGAGACTTGCACAGCCACCTCATGCCCTAGGAAGTGAGTGCAATCCCGAGACTTGCACTGCCACCTCATGCCCTAGGAAGTGAGTGCAATCCCGAGACTTGCACAGCCACCTCATGCCCTAGGAAGTGAGTGCAATCCCGAGACTTGCACAGCCACCTCATGCCCTAGGAAGTGAGTGCAATCCCGAGACTTGCACAGCCACCTCATGCCCTAGGAAGTGAGTGCAATCCTGAGACTTGCACAGCAACCTCATGCCCTAGGAAGTGAGTGCAATCCCGAGACTTGCACAGCCACCTCATGCCCTAGGAAGTGAGTGCAATCCCGAGACTTGCACAGCCACCTCATGCCCTAGGAAGTGAGTGCAATCCCGAGACTTGTACAGCCACCTCATGCCCTAGGCAATCCCGAGACTTGCACAGCCACCTCATGCCCTAGGAAGTGAGTGCAATCCCGAGACTTGCACAGCCACCTCATGCCCTAGGAAGTGAGTGCAATCCCGAGACTTGCACAGCCACCTCATGCCCTAGGAAGTGAGTGCAATCCCGAGACTTGCACTGCCACCTCATGCCCTAGGAAGTGAGTGCAATCCCGAGACTTGCACAGCCACCTCATGCCCTAGGAAGTGAGTGCAATCCCGAGACTTGCACAGCCACCTCATGCCCTAGGAAGTGAGTGCAATCCCGAGACTTGCACAGCCACCTCATGCCCTAGGAAGTGAGTGCAATCCTGAGACTTGCACAGCAACCTCATGCCCTAGGAAGTGAGTGCAATCCCGAGACTTGCACAGCCACCTCATGCCCTAGGAAGTGAGTGCAATCCCGAGACTTGCACAGCCACCTCATGCCCTAGGAAGTGAGTGCAATCCCGAGACTTGTACAGCCACCTCATGCCCTAGGCAATCCCGAGACTTGCACAGCCACCTCATGCCCTAGGAAGTGAGTGCAATCCCGAGACTTGCACAGCCACCTCATGCCCTAGGAAGTGAGTGCTGCTACAATCCCGAGACTTGCACAGCCACCTCATGCCCTAGGAAGTGAGTGCTGCTACAATCCCGAGACTTGCACAACCACCTCATGCCCAAGGAAGTGAGTGCCTGTTGCTTTTAGAGGCAACACCATCGCTCACTCAAAGCCTCATTCCACATCGCGTACTCTTATACTAGCACCTCTCACTGCCTATGCCGTTATTCATGTGTACAGCCCACAGCACCTCCTATGCCATGAAAGGAGTGGCGGTGAGGTACAAACCCTCTATCTATGTGCCAGATCTCCTGCAGCTGCCAGTAACTTGGACCAAACCAACCTTACCATCCAGTCAGGCTTTCTTTGTGAGTGGGAGTGTGTTGTATATATGTGTATGTGCATTATGTGTGTCTGTATATTTATGTAAAGATGTGTGTATGTGTGTGTGTTTGTTGTGTGAGTCGAGTATCACAGCTGAATGTATACCCAATGCATTATGTATTGTCCAGGAACATGAAGGACTAATGGAGCCTATCCCTAATCCCTGCCCTAACCCTAGTCTAGTGCCATGAACAAGGCATATTTTGTGGGAGGAAGGGAAAGACTATCATATCGGGTGAAACATGACAAGTGTCTGAGTGTCAATAGAATGCTGAGTGGTTGGCATGTTTCCACGAGATACTGGAATCTATTGTGCACACTAACTTGGCGATAATGCAAATGACCTTCCTATTCAGAGGTCTGAACGGGAATGGATGAAGTTCACATTGTCGTGCTCTTAATGATGTCAGACAACGAGGACAGCTTCACAGCTCAGGGAAAAGCTCTTCCTATAATGGGTGCATCTTTGCTGAGCGATGAAAAATGATGACTAATTAACAAGACCCATAAGTGCTGGGAAGCTGCAAGCTCACACTCACTCATATGCGGCAAATCATATAGTTCGAAGTCAGTTGTGCAATTTGTTTGGTAGCCCTAAATATATTCTGGCAGATATGCATGAAACCTAGCGTGTCTTAACCAGACATTTTTCCTCCTTTCCTTACCCCACAAAATACATCAGACTAACTCCAGGCCTAGCCATGGCCCATACCTAAGAAAGGGGCATCCTTGTAGTGTTCCTGGCAATCCCTTGTCACTATATATTTTGTGTATCAAAACATTGTATCCGACACCTTGTAAATTCTCATACCTATCTATGTGTGCTCTCACCAGTATGATTACTCAGTGGAGCACAAAGTTGCTGAGCAAGCCAAACAAAGGGCTATGTCCATCGCAGCTGAAGCTTCCCTCCAGAGGAAACACGTATTGGCTTTTCAAGAACATGAACGAAAACAGCAACAAGAGCAGAGTAACAATAGCTCCTCGGCAACAACTGTGGATGCTTCCCCACAGCGAGGAGCACCTTGCCTCCCGGTATTATCTGGAACGGACATTCTCACCCCCACCCCGGTGGCTCCGACCTGTTCGGCGACAGCAGGAAGTAGCAATACATCCGCAAGTCCTGCTTGTGGTCAGTCCAACTCGAGCAAATCATCCAGCAATTTGTTGAATGATTGTAATGTCAAAAACTCTACTCCAGCCCCTGACAGAAGCAGCACAGCCAACGATAAGATGGACCCCGCCACGTTCAAGTCGTTGGGGAACTTGAGCATCAAGGAGTTTGAAGGAGACACAATGGATCCATTTGAGATTGCCAGCCTCCAGGCCATCAATGACATGGAGGAACTACAGAGTGTGTTGCAATCGACACCTGTAGCCGCTGGAACCAGTTCCATCCTAGCTGGATCTTCCTCTGCCGCTAGCACTTTGGTCCAAGCGGGAGTTGTGTCAACTCCGCAGTTAACTTCCCACTGTTCTCCCATCTCTTCCTCATCTCCATCCTTTCATGCGGCTGCTGCACTGTCAGCGCCGCCCTTGCCCGTAGCTGTTGTGTTTCCGGTCACCTCTCACTCAGTTATGCCTGCATTCACTAGCACCATCACCACCGGCACCAACAGCACTGGTGTTTGTAGTGATGGTGGTTCAACTATTGGAGCCTCCATGCTGAGCAGCAAATCCTCCCCATTGCTAACAGATGCTGCAAAGCAGCCTCTGCTCACTAGTGGCAATAGTGCATCAGCGGACACCAACACCATTATCAGACGAAACGATAATCCTCCTCCTTCTACCAGCTCATCGCATCAGTTTCAACACCAACAACCTCATCAACAACAAGTCCCACATGCTGTGGTTCCCGGGAGCTCGTTTGTAGCCCACGGTAATCCTGCAGTGCCCAGCCAAGTTCCTGTAACAAGCGTCAATCCCTTCAATAATACTGCTCACTTTAGAACCAACCCATTCAGGAGTTCAATAGAGATTAAGCTAGCACAGAGTGGTAGCTACCCATTCATTCCTGTGTCAAGTAGTAGTAGCAGTCAGCAGCAGCGGCGGCAGAGTGATCTGGATGTTGCTACCCTCATTGATCTAGGTGGGACTGGCACTGACGACTCTCATCCCATCCCTGCACCTAGAGGTGCCCCTAAGAAGGTGAGGTTCTTATACACATGTATCCTTCCGAGCTAGTTGTTGCGTCGGCCTGCTGTGCATGCGCTTATCTAATACACATGTTTCTAATGCAACAACACACTATGTATGTGAAGATACTGGCCAGAAACACTCGGAGAAAGCTAGCTCTTGTGTTTAATGCTGTGCTCTCTGTTGTGTATATTAATGAGTTGTGTGTGTGTTTGCAGAAGAACAACTTACCTTCACATACCGGATCGACTGCAGAAGCTGAAGCTTTAATGGTAAGTCCGAGATGGAGTCGAGGACGGGTGGATGGGATCATGTTGTTTTGTTGCCTTCCATTCTCTGATCCAGCTGACCCCCGTGCCCAGGCCTCGCAGGAAGTCTTCTTCTTCTGTGGACATGCCTACGACCAGCAGCGGTGTAGTGTTGCCACCTCCAGTTCCTCAACCTAGCCCGGCTGTCGTACACGCTAGGTGAGACCTGAAACGGGCTATTGTGGAGCCACTTAGCGAGGTCAGTATAGCCACAAGCTTCCCTAGAACATCCCATGATTCCTGAGATACGTGGGATCATCCTAGGACATTCCTAGTGAGGTGACTGGCTACCTGGCAGAATGGATCCTGAAATCAAAGAAGTCTAGTATATTCCAGGGTTTTATCTCTTGGTATTATAGGCTAGGGTATTCAAGAGCTAGGGTGATTTTATAGCTAGTGTGTTCTAGGGTGATGGGTACACTAGATTTGAGGGCTGGGGTTTTTCTAGGATTGGGCTAGAGGACATCGGAGCACCATGCTCCACACTTGACTTATTCCTGACATATATTCATCTTAGTGCAGCCACGTTGATTTAGCCAGTCTTGGTCAGGCCTTAAGTTCCCAATAGGAGTTGACCATTGGTGGAGAGGATGGCAGGGTTTCATTTAGAAAATTGTCCAAGGGGGGGCAACTGGAGGAATCTGGATTTTAAGTAGGGGGGAGGGGGGGCAAAAAGGTTCCAAGGGTCCCCCCCCCCCCCCTAAATTAAACCCTGGATGGAACAGCATAGGCGTGAGCTAGACACATATTTCTCTTCTCACAATATGAGTTGCATTCCAAGAAGAAGTATTGTGAAATTGAAAATGTGATGAACATCTCCAGTTCCTCCATTGCACACATGGGGTACCAACCTGGCCGTCCTTCCTCCCACAATGACCCACAGACATCCTAGGGCTAATCTAGGGCAATGCAAAGAGCCTTTGTAGCTCGCCATCTCTTCACCATTAGGTGACTGCTAGTGTTATGAATCTCTGGCATGATATGCAGGGCTACCAGCAGTGCCAGTGTGCCATTCGCTACTCCGAGTCACGGCCGGTTTGGTGAGATTGGTGTAGCCGTTCTGCCGACCATAACTCCAAAACCGCATTCCCCATCACCTTCCACCACCCAGCCACCTCCACAACACCCTCCTCCTATGTACAAGAAGCATGCCTCCCCTTCTTCCTCACGCAAGGTCTCCCCACCTCCACCGTACTCCTCCCCCTCCACCAACCAGCGACAGCACCCTCAAGCAACACCCTCTCCTGCATCGCAGAGGCCACCCCAAGTGCCACGGAAACCATATTCGCTCCCAGACCCAGACGTAAGCCTGCTGCTGTATCGATTGTGCTGCGTGCATGTGTATATGTACTAATGTATGTAGTGTGTTATGTGTTCATGCGTGTATGTATATATGTATGTACTCTCATTCATATCAAGTGCCATATGCCGTAAAAGCTGGCTGTTAGGCAAGGCCCTTGTAGCATTCAGCAAGATAATGAGCGCTATTGCACAAGTGGCTACTGATTAAGAAGCTAGAAGCAATGGCCAGTGGTTGAACTGTTGCAGAGCAAAGCCTTGAGAGTGTCGAATGTGGACATCACATCTTGTTTAGTCCCCAGCAATGGAAGCAGCACGACTTTCAAGGAGGAGGAGACTGAGTCCCAATTTGACACTTAACAAATAGTGGCTAGCAAGCAACCTGCTTTTATGGTGTGTGTGTTTGTGTGTGTGTGTGTGTTTACTTTGAGTGTTTACTTTGAGAGAGTATGGATTGTGATGCATCATGACATACAGGCTAGTTTGACCATGGAGCAGAAGATACAGGTGAAGACCATAGCAGGCATGGGCTTCCCTCTGCAGAGAGTTGGCAGGGCAATGCTGAGGTTCGAGGATGACCAAACAAAGGTGCCATATAATAGACAGTTTATATTACACATGTTGTGTGTGTGTGTGTGCATAGCAATGGTCTTTGATATTGAGTTGAGGTGTACAACACTTGGGACTATTCCAGGATGTTTGCAGTGAAATCTCTTGTTATTTGTTGCGATGGTACTGGACATGTGATTACAGATCTCCCAATCACCTTTCCAGGGTTTCCCCCAGTGGGTCACCTGCCTTGTGGCATATGCATGACATCAGTGTATTCACGAGACTTGCAGTGTCGCAGGCAGTCTGGCTCCTGCGTAAAGTAGGACATTGTCAAACTACCTAAGAATCTCTATCATGACTTGAGTTAATTAGGTGCCATTTGGTTGTAATTGTTTAGTAGCTTTTCCTTTCTCTTTACGGCTTCTGTGAGTTTGTCCTGTAGCCTTCAATGCAACTCGGAGGGAGATCCAGGCATGTACTGTGCACACAGCTGCTTCTGCATATCTACAACAGAGCTCTGCGTCGACCACTATAGCTGTTTTGGTCGCCATCATGAGTAAGATGACAACTGTAGAAGGGGAAAAGAGAGAGAGAAATAAAAGCGACTTCTGAATCAGCAGGGCACAGAGATTGGTGAAGAGAAGATAATGAAAAGTTGGAGGAGGGGAGGGCAGGGAAGAGCTTGAGAGCACCATGCCAGAGGAAGGAGGATGAAGGAGGTTACACAGGAGAATTCTAGGAATTGATGTTACATTCACTCCCCTACTCTGATGTGGCATTCTAGGACTGCTGACGGTGATGGCAGCGAACTTGATACATAGTGAATAGGGGAGAGGGAGCTGGGCTAATCAGCAAGGAAGAAAGAACTAGCTGCATAGTCAATAGAGGAGAGAAAACTGACTGCATAGTCAGTAGAGGAGAGAGAACTGGCTGCATAGTCAGTATAGAGGAGAGAGAACTGGCTGCATAGTCGGTATAGAGGAGAGAGAACTGACTGCATAGTCAATAGAGGAGAGGGAACTGGCTGCATAGTCAGTATAGAGGAGAGAGAACTGGCTGCATAGTCAGTATAGAGGAGAGAGAACTGGCTGCATAGTCAGTATAGAGGAGAGAGAACTGGCTGCATAGTCAGTAGAGGAGAGAGAACTGACTGCATAGTCAATAGAGGAGAGGGAACTGGCTGCATAGTCAGTATAGAGGAGAGAGAACTGGCTGCATAGTCAGTATAGAGGAGAGAGAACTGGCTGCATAGTCGGTATAGAGGAGAGAGAACTGACTGCATAGTCAATAGAGGAGAGGGAACTGGCTGCATAGTCAGTATAGAGGAGAGAGAACTGGCTGCATAGTCAGTAGAGGAGAGAGAACTGACTGCATAGTCAGTAGAGGAGAGGGAACTGGCTGCATAGTCAGTATAGAGGAGAGAGAACTGGCTGCATAGTCAGTATAGAGGAGAGAACTGGCTGCATAGTCAGTAGAGGAGAGAGAACAGGCTGCATAGTCAATATAGAGGAGAGAGAACTGGCTGCATAGTCAGTATAGAGGAGAGAGAACTGACTGCATAGTCAGTAGAGGAGAGAGAACTGACTGCATAGTCAATAGAGGAGAGGGAACTAGAGGAGAGAGAACTGACTGCATAGTCAATAGAGGAGAGGGAACTGGCTGCATAGTCAGTATAGAGGAGAGAGAACTGGCTGCATAGTCAGTATAGAGGAGAGAGAACTGGCTGCATAGTCAGTATAGAGGAGAGAGAACTGGCTGCATAGTCAGTAGAGGAGAGAGAACTGACTGCATAGTCAATAGAGGAGAGGGAACTGGCTGCATAGTCAGTATAGAGGAGAGAGAACTGGCTGCATAGTCAGTATAGAGGAGAGAGAACTGGCTGCATAGTCGGTATAGAGGAGAGAGAACTGACTGCATAGTCAATAGAGGAGAGGGAACTGGCTGCATAGTCAGTATAGAGGAGAGAGAACTGGCTGCATAGTCAGTAGAGGAGAGAGAACTGACTGCATAGTCAATAGAGGAGAGGGAACTGGCTGCATAGTCAGTATAGAGGAGAGAGAACTGGCTGCATAGTCAGTATAGAGGAGAGAACTGGCTGCATAGTCAGTAGAGGAGAGAGAACAGGCTGCATAGTCAGTATAGAGGAGAGAGAACTGGCTGCATAGTCAGTATAGAGGAGAGAGAACTGACTGCATAGTCAGTAGAGGAGAGAGAACTGACTGCATAGTCAATAGAGGAGAGGGAACTGGCTGCATAGTCAGTATAGAGGAGAGAGAACTGGCTGCATAGTCAGTAGAGGAGAGAGAACTGGCTGCATAGTCAGTAGAGGAGAGAGAACTGACTGCATAGTCAGTATAGAGGAGAGAGAACTGGCTGCATAGTCAGTATAGAGGAGAGAGAACTGGCTGCATAGTCAGTATAGAGGAGAGAGAACTGGCTGCATAGTCAGTAGAGGAGAGAGAACTGGCTGCATAGTCAGTATAGAGGAGAGCGAACTGGCTGCATAGTCCGTATAGAGGAGAGAGAACTGGCTGCATAGTCAGTAGAGGAGAGAGAACTGGCTGCATAGTCAGTAGAGGAGAGAGAACTGACTGCATAGTCAGTATAGAGGAGAGAGAACTGGCTGCATAGTCAGTATAGAGGAGAGAGAACTGGCTGCATAGTCAGTAGAGGAGAGAGAACTGGCTGCATAGTCACTATAGAGGAGAGAGAACTGGCTGCATAATCAGTAGAGAAGAGCCATGTTGTTGATTGAGCTCAGACTGAACATATATACAGACCCATGCAGACTTGAGGTAAGTGTTGATACATTGCTAAAACCATTGCTCTGTTCATATATAATAAGTAATAGTTTGGGCTGTGCATTAGTGTGGACAGGCACACAAAATCAAATGTTATGTGTTATATTATGCATATTGTCCTCTGCACTGGATGCAATGTTATATTCTCAGTTGATTTTGTCACTTATGGTTCCTCAGTATAAACAATAATTTTTGGTTGACTGCTCAATAAAGAAAGGAAGCAAGACTTTACCCGTATAGACCACAGACAGTTACTTGACTATACCAATTAATTTTATAACTGGTCATTGATCTTAAATGGTAAAGGGTCATCTAACTTGTTTATAATTATGATATCTCACTGGTGACTTTCAAGAAGCAGCTGTAGAAGTTGTGTATCATGGTTTAGGAATCACTAAACTCCCTAGCAACATATATTTTCAGAATGAATAAAAGTGGAATATGAGAATGGTTGCCTAGCAACAAACTATAAAATGATTACAGGAGTATGAATATCATTATTGACACCTGGTGAAGAAATGCTCAAAGAGGATGTTATCAATACTTCCGCACTCGGAGATTTGCATGGATGCAGAGCCAGGCTCCAGAGGAATAAGAGGAATAACTGATATTAGTTCTATGACTGGTTAACCTACAACGCATGCACACACACACAACGTTGAGTTACTCAGCAAAGAATTGCTCTTAGCTCTCTTCTGCTAAATTCCAGATATAGATTATATTTACTGCTAGATAGTTCAGGCTTACCATGAACGGTCTGTCTCTTCATTCTCTCCTTCCTTCTCTATCTCTGTGCTGAAGCTGGCAATGTCGAGATAATCATCTTTCATGCTGATTCTATTTCTAAGGTCAGTGTCTTGACTTCAGCACGGTTCAAACCAGTATCCCACAAGCAAGCAGAGACTCTCAATGAACTCTCAGTTGACATAATATCTCAATAATCAACTTGAAATTGGGTAGATGCTCTAACCTTCATCAAGAGAGCCTACCCTCCTTTTTCATCGCTCAGTTCACCGTCTGATAGCCCAGAATCATCGTCAAAAGTACCATCAACGGTACACCTAGTAGATGCCATCAATTCAGCTGCATGCTCATTTCGTTTTAACTTGGTAACCTAACGATTACGGACTAGGGATTTTCCCAGCTAGAGCTATGATTTGGGCATGCTCTGCTCTATTAAGCTAGTGCTAAGTTCAAACATGGCCCGAGATGTGGCGTTTTTTTGGTAGCATTTTCACACCACCATATACAGCGGTGATTGGGTTAAATGGTAATGGGACATCCAAGTCGCTGTGGTCTACATGGACACGCTCCCGTTTCCTCTGACCAATCCAATAGAGTTTGTGTTTAGTATTTTTGTTCCATTTTGTTGTTGTGTTTGACTGAAGTGAGAAGCAGATAGTCGCTGTGTGTGGTGAGGTGGACAATTTGGAGTCTTAGGCTTTGTACTTGAGAGGATAGATGATAGATCCTTGAAAATTTCATGATGTTGTTGTTGTTGTTGTTTTGTTGTTTGGGCTTCTGGTGTAACATCTTAGTGAAAGGTTCCAGGCATGCTGGAAGTGTTGTGTTTAGGATGCGCTAGGAACCTGCCAAAGTGAGTTGGAGTTGAGATATGAGCTTTGCCAACATGTATGTGTGCGCGCACGTGCTTTTGGTGTCTGCTGGTTTGAGGGGTCCACACTTTCTACAGTTTTGAGGTCTGCTGGTTTGCGGGGTCCACACTTTCTACAGTTTTGGTGTCTGCTGGTTTGAGGGGTCCACACTTTCTACAGTTTTGAGGTCTGCTGGTTTGGGGGGTCCACACTTTCTACATTTTGGGGTCTGCTGGTTTGGGGGGTCTACACTTTCTACAAACATGCACACTGGAAGTCTTTTAATCTAAGTGGCTAAAAGCAAACATTTTAGGCAGTTAAGCAGTTGCTAATGTGAGTTTTAGTAGATGTTTTTTGGGGGGGGGGGTTGCCATATGCCATTTAAAAAAGTTGGTCAAACCAATTTAGGAAGTACTACTGCACTCTCTGATAATGAACACATAACAACAACAACAAATAATCTGTCCTTGTTGTTCCCTTTAATCGCATTCCTGTCTCAATGCTGGATGATGATATGTGTTGGTGATGATTATGTGTTGGTCCTGCTCCTCCATACTTGAGATTATACACATGAACACTGCATTTGCTTACACGGGGAACGACCCCCGAATACTCATCACCCTCAAGGGGGCGTGCTCTTGTTAAAAGGGGGGACTACACCTGAAAAACTTTGGATTTTTTGTTTTTGTTTTTTATTAGTTCAAACTGTTGCTGTACATATCTACTAGCCAATTCTAAAGTTTTAGATCTATTGGATGCTCCATTTCAAAGTTATGATGGTTTTTGTCCATGCAATTCTCATTGAAGAGAAACCAACAAGGAACACCAAAAGGGGGGACAGCAGCATTTTTTAAATTAAAACAAACAACAGACTTGAGGTTACCACTTTATAGCTCCGTAGATTCTGTAAACTTCATGGTATGGACTTGATATATAGCTCAAAAGATAGGTCTCTCTTTGTGCTCTCTGTTGATACTAAAATATTTTTCATGGGTATAGCTATAGCCTAGTTACTAGACCTAAAGTGAAAATGAATTTCGCGCTTGACCACGTACTTAGATTTTAACGCCTAATGAAAACACTCATTGAATAGAGTAGAGCTTCCTCTAGCCACTGGTGCTAATTTCAACTCTCTGGCACTTGGCAATCGGGAGATATTTATGCTGCCAGTTCAGGCATTCAGGTTTTTGAGGTTCCCTCCACTTGTAGCTCCTGTAACTTGGGTATAGTTATACCCGTGAAAAATATTTTAGTATCAACAGAGAGCACAAAGAGAGACCTATCTTTTGAGCTATATATCAAGTCCATACCATGAAGTTTACGGAATCTATGGAGTTATAAAGTGGTAACCGCAGGAAGAAAAAAGGGGGGAAATACATGTGGGTCACTCCCCCCCCAAAAATGCAACTGTCCCTCTTTCAACACATTGCCAGGAATTTTGAAAATCTATTTTGTTCTGATTTTGCGGCGAACATAACTTTGCCACACTTGACTCAATTTCAATATTTGAGGATTCATTTGAGAGCTCTTTTAGTGATCTGTGATATAACGGTTTCAATTCTTTTTTTACTTGAAGCATTGCCGAGTTATGGTGATTAGAAGAGGTGACTGTCACAGATTTTGCGTTTATTTTGTGTGGTTGGAAATGAAATGCCTTAGAACTAATGAACATGAGATGTGTTGAAAAATATGCCTCCGTTATATCACAGCTAAATGTCTTGGTAAGCTACAGACCAAATTTGGGCATCTGTAGACCAGGCACTTGGGAATTATCCTCGCCGCAGTTTGGGGGGTGCAATTTTTGGAGTGACCCTTGCCTTTTTGGATGTATCTTCTCTAAGAAAATGTGCCTATACAGACATAAAGCACACAGAATGAGCAACAAGTTGGTATCAAAAGTATCTTCACAGAAGAAAGGGAGGGAAAGTTATGATGGCTACAAAAATGCGTTCAAATTTTGGTGGTTTCAGGTGCTGCCGTTATATACCAAGCACACCTTCACAGGAACCAGATGTCAGGTTCCATCTCATCCATTCATGAGAATGTATTGTATTGTAAACTTATGCCTTGTTGCCTGAGGTGCCCCTCCCACTCAATGTGGATGACATGCCTGTTTGTCTACCTCTAGGTACTAGACTTTCTGTTTATGGTGGGCGAGCTGGAAGAGGCACAGTTCAATGGAGAAAGTGCTGAGACGGCACTCACTGTATGTAAAGATGATCTGGGAAAGGTAATGACATACTTGGGGTGTGGTGTTTTTTCCCCGACCATCATTAGGATAACATAACATTAATTTACTTTAATTTGATGTTTATGTGACATGAAAATGTGACATGAAAATAAAGTCCTTTTTGTTGTTTTTATATTCTAACTAATATGTGAAAATATAAACTAGGAGGAGTAAATTCCTCTTACAGTTAAGGTGATATTGTTAGCCATTGTTCTGTGTGCACACCAGCAGCAAAGGAAAAGAGCCAACTAAGGATCGACTGGTTCACTAAAGACTTTCAACTTTAGCTTCATTCAGGTTTGCTTCATCGCTTTCCTTCCATCATCTTCTCTTGACCTTGGTGGTAGAAAAGCATATTGCTGGGCACTTGTAATATACGTACACTACCTATATACGTACACTACCTAGTTTTTATTAGAAGGCTGGACGCTGGCTACATGGACCCTGGACACTTGCTCTCCCGTCTAATCAAGGATTCGGAGAGCTGGGATCTGGTTACACAGTAGATGCATCCAGCCTACTCATAGATTTAAAGTGCTGGGCCCTGGCTGCATGACGCATGTTCCCTGTGCAGTGTATAATTTGATGATAATAACTTTGTTACCAAGCACTATGTCATGTACAATAATATCTCGCTAATAACCTATTGCAGGCCAAGGAATATTTGCAAAAGCTCGAGGCTTACAAGGAGTTTGGCTTCCATGAAAAGGCGATCCATGAAGCATACACAAAGGCCAAAGCTGACTGGAATGAAGCTCTGGACATTCTGACAAGAGACAGATGATATATCACAATGTCTCTGTTTTTATTGTTATGTCGGATATGCATGTGTTATTCCATTCAACTATTTGTGTGCATACACTTGTGTGTATGTGTGTATACACTGGTGTGCATGTGTGCATACACTGGTGTGCATGTGTGTATACACTGGTGTGCATGTGTGCATACACTGGTGTGCATGTGTGTATACACTGGTGTGCATGTGTGTATACACTGGTGTGCATGTGTGTATACACTGGTGTGCATGTGTGTATACACTGGTGTGCGTGTGTGCATACACTGGTGTGCATGTGTGTATACACTGGTGTGCATGTGGTGTATACACTGGTGTGCGTGTGTGTATACACTGGTGTGCATGTGGTGTATACACTGGTGTGCGTGTGTGTATACACTGTGCATGTGTGTGTATACACTGGTGTGTATGTGTGCATGTGTGTATACACTGGTGTGCATGTGTGTATACACTGGTGTGCATGTGTGCATACACTGGTGTGCATGTGTGCATACACTGGTGTGCGTGTGTGCATACACTGGTGTGCGTGTGTGCATACACTGGTGTGCATGTGTGTATACACTGGTGTGCATGTGGTGTATACACTGGTGTGTATGTGTGCATGTGTGTATACACTGGTGTGCATGTGTGTATACACTGGTGTGCATGTGTGCATACACTGGTGTGCATGTGTGCATACACTGGTGTGCGTGTGTGCATACACTGGTGTGCGTGTGTGCATACACTGGTGTGCATGTGTGTATACACTGGTGTGCATGTGTGCATACACTGGTGTGCATGTGTGCGTACACTGGTGTGCGTGTGTGCATACACTGGTGTGCGTGTGTGTATACACTGGTGTGCGTGTGTGCATACACTGGTGTGCATGTGTGTATACACTGGTGTGCGTGTGTGCATACACTGGTGTGCATGTGTGCATACACTGGTGTGCGTGTGTGCATACACTGGTGTGCGTGTGTGCATACACTGGTGTGCATGTGTGCATACACTGGCATGCATGTGTGTATACACTGGTGTGCGTGTGTGCATACACTGGCATGCATGTGTGTGTACACTGGTGTGCGTGTGTGCATACACTGGTGTGCATGTGTGTATACACTGGTGTGCATGTGTGTATACACTGGTGTGCATGTGTGCATACACTGGTGTGCGTGTGTGCGTACACTGGTGTGCATGTGTGTATACACTGGTGTGCATGTGTGTATACACTGGTGTGCATGTGTGTATACACTGGTGTGCATGTGTGTATACACTGGTGTGCATGTGTGTATACACTGGTGTGCATGTGTGCATACACTGGTGTGCGTGTGTGCGTACACTGGTGTGCATGTGTGTATACACTGGTGTGCATGTGTGTATACACTGGTGTGCGTGTGTGCATACACTGGTGTGCATGTGTGTATACACTGGTGTGCATGTGTGTATACACTGGTGTGCATGTGTGTATACACTGGTGTGCGTGTGTGTATACACTGGTGTGCGTGTGTGCGTACACTGGTGTGCATGTGTGTATACACTGGTGTGCATGTGTGCATACACTGGTGTGCGTGTGTGTATACACTGGTGTGCATGTGTGTATACACTGGTGTGCATGTGTGTATACACTGGTGTGCATGTGTGTATACACTGGTGTGCATGTGTGTATACACTGGTGTGCATGTGTGCATGTGTGTATACACTGGTGTGCATGTGTGTATACACTGGTGTGTATGTGTGTATACACTGGTGTGCATGTGTGCATACACTGGTGTGCGTGTGTGCATACACTGGTGTGCATGTGTGCATACACTGGCATGCATGTGTGTATACACTGGTGTGCATGTGTGCATACACTGGTGTGCGTGTGTGCATACACTGGCATGCATGTGTGTGTACACTGGTGTGCGTGTGTGCATACACTGGTGTGCATGTGTGTATACACTGGTGTGCATGTGTGTATACACTGGTGTGCGTGTGTGTATACACTGGTGTGCGTGTGTGCGTACACTGGTGTGCGTGTGTGCATACACTGGTGTGCATGTGTGTATACACTGGTGTGCATGTGTGCATACACTGGTGTGCGTGTGTGCGTACACTGGTGTGCATGTGTGTATACACTGGTGTGCATGTGTGTATACACTGGTGTGCGTGTGTGCATACACTGGTGTGCATGTGTGTATACACTGGTGTGCATGTGTGTATACACTGGTGTGCGTGTGTGCGTACACTGGTGTGCATGTGTGTATACACTGGTGTGCATGTGTGTATACACTGGTGTGCATGTGTGTATACACTGGTGTGCATGTGTGCATACACTGGTGTGCATGTGTGCATACACTGGTGTGCATGTGTGTATACACTGGTGTGCATGTGTGCATACACTGGTGTGCATGTGTGCATACCTGCTAGTATTCGTGATTAGCACTTCAGTGCAATACAATTATGTAAATAATGCTGAATTTC
The DNA here is from genome assembly GCA_028752905.1 of Cladorhizidae sp. MBARI D1340-BT2. Lineage (NCBI taxonomy): Eukaryota > Metazoa > Porifera > Demospongiae > Poecilosclerida > Cladorhizidae > Cladorhizidae sp. MBARI D1340-BT2. The sequence continues at coordinate 8,336,549 of JAQNBH010000009.1, forward strand.
AGAATTTCTAGAGGTACATGTCATGCCTGCGTGGTGGTATAAATCCCATAATCGTAATTGTGCTAAAATAGATAATTATTAGTGATCTCTATATAAGGTGGGCATTTGGTCAGTACGAGACGATGCAGGCAGAGGAAGTCGAAACTAACTGGGTAAATGTTGGGTAAATGTTGGCAATAAAAACTGAGAAATCTACACTATGTATTGGATCGTGTCAGCTGAAAGTTACATCTTGTGTATGTATAGGCTGTATAGGCTATATAAGTAGGAAGAAAGTTGGTTGCTAGATACAGGGTTATTTATAGGCCCCATTCATTATGATCCAAAACTGAATCAAACGGTCACTCCACTGCATGGTCCTGGGATAAAGGAGGAAATGACTGATTTACTAATCCAAAATACCTCTTATCTTCATTAGAGTGAATTAACAGAGGGAAGTGGTTGCCGTTACTAAAATTGCATGCTTGGGAAGAATAAGATGTAGGTTGTAGAAGATCGGTCTTGTAAAGCTGCCCACTTGCCTATATACCAGGTTATCTATGGCCAAGCTAAGTGAAATGGCTAAGTTTGTATATATAATTATGTACCATTAGACATGTGGGCTAATTTACACGCTGACTTGTAAAAAAAAATTAATTGATTGTCACCTTTTTGACAAATTGTGCGATAAATGTATTAGTTATTGCTCTAAATTGTGATTATTAAAGTGAAATAGAACAGTATGTGGAAGATGACATAAATTTTCCGACAGAAAAGGAAAGAAAAATTAACAAATGTCTTGCCCATGATTTGATAGGGTTATTGTCTTGTGTACATAACATAAAGAGCTACTTTCACAGGCCCAGAAGTATATAAGCAAGCATAAGATTAAATAAATTATAATAGAGTGGCAAACTCCTTGTGTGGGATGCCAACCTGGAGAGTGAGGCAGGTGCCATCACAGACCTCTGCACCACCCCTACCTGGAGAGTTCTGCACGTGAGGCAGCTCAAGGTGAAGGTTACAAGGTTAAGTGGTGTAATCTAAGTCAGTCTTGCTCATAGAGACCACAGGTGTGTTTGGCCCAGAAACAGCAGCTGGGCCACCACCTCCAGCAGGTGACAGGTGATCACACCTCCACCTCCAGCAAGTGACAGGTAATCACCCACCACCTCCAGCATGTGACAGGTGATCACACCACCACCTCCAGCATGTGACAGGTGATCACACCACCACCTCCAGCAAGTGACAGGTGATCACACCACCACCTCCAGCATGTGACAGGTGATCACACCACCACCTCCAGCAAGTGACAGGTGATCACACCACCACCTCCAGCATGTGACAGGTGATCACACCACCACCTCCAGCATGTGACAGGTGATCACACCTCCAGCAAGTGACAGGTGATCACACCACCACCTCCAGCATGTGACAGGTGATCACACCACCACCGCCAGCATGTGACAGGTGATCACACCACCACCTCCAGCATGTGACGGGTGATCACACCACCACCAGACACACTAGGCTTTTTGTAGTAATAATAGTAGTAGTAGTAGTAGCAATAAAAAATTCTATTCTTTTATTACTTGGACTTATCTCTTGCTAGTCAATAGAGACACAAGTTGTCACCGACTAATAAATTTAGCACTTCAAGGGTTCACCTTTAAAAATTTGTGCATCAGAATATGCAACCAAGTTCTTGAAGTGATACCAGTTATACAAGTTTTTGCCTTGAAGTTCAACAGATCCATCATAAACAACACCAGTGGACAAACTGTTGCCCCCCCTCCCCCCAAAAAAACCCCAAAAAACAGTCCTCCATAAATAGCCCGCCCATGTGGGTTATACCTATTTGACATTTATTTGACATTTATTTATCTTATGGACATAAATATATATATATATATACATATACACAAAAATTGAAAAGGTAGTCACATCAGATGGCATCCAAAATACCTTATCATTACACACACACACACACACAATCAGATCAGTGTCCAATAGTGTCCTGCAAAGCCTTGTAGGCCACCACTGTGGCCACCAACTCATGAGGCTGGCAGAGCAAGGGAAGACAGATCTGCTTCTGCAGCAACACTATGCTCCTCCACACCTTACTCAGCAGTGAGGTCACACCCACCAGCACACAAGATCGAAACCCACCCCCAAACCTGTCGGTAGAGGGCAACAAAACCATGCTTGCCCCTTGCTCGAACAAGTGCCTGACTTCCGCTACCACCCTCTCCAAGTTGGTGGAGTTTGTAGGCATCGTGGTGGCGTCGACGATTACAGACACCCCCATGCAGCCGCGGGAGTGGCACTCGTTACTCACTTCCCTCAAGGACAAATGCTTGCTTCGCTCAATGTAAGCGTAGGGCTGGTAAAACACGGCAGCCACCCGGTTACTACGCAAGGCCATCTTCAGCATATCTCGATCCATGGGGTAAGTGGCGTCCCCAAGATTCCAGTTATAGGAACTCGTCAGACCTGTGCAGCTCTTGACGGGACCAAGTTCTGAGCCCGAGATCTGTGCATGGGCACAGCAGGCATCGTGAAGAACAGCGAGCGGAGAAGAGGAGTTTGGAGAGACCTGACTGCTCACACTGAGGGGATCCAGACATATCATGCTGGCAAAGACAGCAATGGAATATGCAGAAGCACAAGAAGGTGAGATGACTACGCTGTATTCGGTCCCCAGCGAGAGGATCTGCCGCATAATGGCATCGGAGGCCTCGCAACAGCTTGCTATGTCTGCCGTTTCCTTCATCCCCATGTGCACCGCCTCTATCTACAAATCACAAACAGAGAGAGAGAGAGAGAGAGTGAAGTACATGCACATATGGACAACTTGCTTCTGCTTCTAAAACCAATCTTGCCACCCTCCCGCGATAGACATAGTACATTTATACATACTTCAGCTGGGCTAACTAAAACTTCTAAAACCAAGCCTACCACCCTCCCGCGATAGACATACATTTATACATACTTCAGCTGGGCTCCACTTAAAGTGGGCCCTAGGTACTTGGCAGCTGGCTGGAGCCTTACCTAGGTGCCTAGGACCACGGCTATAGGCAGACAATGCCTGTAAGAATTCGAAGCCAAATGTGGCATCAATTAATATGCCAAGACATAATGAGAGATGTTTGCAAGCTGCTTCAGTCTCTTTGTCTATTATTCAACATGCACAGCCTGACATCTTCACAAATGTCTACACACTAGCACACATGTCGTCCCACTGCCAACCCTTCTCACCACTGAAGGGGAAATATTGCTCGACACTGAAGGGAGCTGGAAGAGCAACTGGTAGATGGTTGCTTCCTTTTCCACCACCTTCTCCCTAATATTCTCTGTGGCCAGCACTTTGAAATTAGACTTGCCCAAAGGAGACTCTTCACTATCTAGTAATGGAGAACTTTGTGCCTGCAGAGGAAGACAGATGATGCCAAAACATGACATGGATTAAAGTCAACAATATTTAATGTCGGCTTGCAGAGTACCCAGGGTTGTCGAGAGAGAGAGAGAGAGGTTCTTTCTTTTTGCGATAAAATTAAAATATACCACACCCCTTGTTTGACTACACCATTTGCGTTGCGTTTATCAAATCCTTTTCAGCTAAATTAAGAGTCACTGAAATATACCACACCCCTTGTTTGACTACACCATTTGCATTGCGTTTATCAAATCCTTTTCAGCTAAATTAAGGAGCCAACGTGATCTTCATGTTCCATGCCTGCACACTGTGGGAAGCATGTTCAGAGTCACTGACACCATCAAAATGATCGAAACTACATCTAGCAATTATCATCACTGCAGCCAGCCTTTCAACTGTGCAGCTCTTTCAACACTAACGTAATCAACACCGACATTAAGTAGCGCTGATGCAACACTAGGTACTTTGCACACACCAACAACTTCAATAGGCCCATCTTGGATACTGCTTCCTCTTCTCCCCAGAAATTTTTTTGAATCCATTTCAACACAAATAATGCTGCTCAGTCACACACAACCAGACGACCTCAAATTCTAAGGCAAGAGCCCCCCCCCCCCCCCAAAAAAAAAATTAGCACTGCATTAGCTCGCACAGTTGCACCTATTCAATGCATGATGTCATGCAGGAAGTGTTTTCTGTGTGTGTGTGCGTGCGTGCGTGCGTGCAAAAGAGGGATGTGATTTTTTTAAACACTCCCTGAACCTCCCCTCCTTAATATGGCATAGTTTCTACCACATACCCGATCAGAGCCATTGTCATCATCAATGGTCGTAAAAATCTGTTCAAAGTTGAGAGCAGATTCTAGTGAGTCGTTGCCAGATGCTGCATTATCATCTCTCCCATCTCTCCTCAACTGAAGTGCAGGGTGGCTCAGCTTTTTTCGTCCTCCACTCTCCGTCTCGCACTCGGAAAGCAAGCACTCTGACAATAAGTTAACTGCCTCCTCCTCCTCCACTGTTGTCTTTCCCAGGCAATGGTCGGGCTGAAGTTGCTCCACCCACTCCTCATCGACCGTTGCCCGAGATCCAATCACAGTCGGCAAGACCAGTTCTCCGGACAATGGCATGCCAGTTGAAAAATTCGTGCTGCCATGCAGAATGTTATCATAGTTGTTCCTTTCTGTGTTGGAGCCATTAGTGCCCGTGCTGGCATTGGCCTTGGATTTGGGAGTTTTTTCAACTTTTGCCTTTTTCTTCTTTGGTGGTCCTCCATGAGGTATGTCTCTCTTCTGAGCAGGAGGCTTTGATTTACGCTTCGCTCCCAGTCCAATGCTGCACACCTCACAGGAGGCAATCTAGAAAAATGGTTAGGCATAGCACTAGAAAACCACAGTCATATATTAGTGAGAAAGTAATCATTTTGTAGCCAGATTATTAAAAATAATTCTTTAAATAAAAATTTAAAAAATGACAAAGAATTTAATGGCAGAGGTCATACTTATGAAGACCAAAAATAAGAACTGTAAGTAGAAAAACTTGGAGGAACAGATCAAGGTGATGATCGTCAAGTAGTTAAGCATATCAAAATGAAACAACACAAGGTGGCCCACCTGGCTACCTTTGCTAGCTGTTTGAGTTTCCACCTCTCTTCACAATGGTTGTAGCCTCTCCTTTTGCATGCCACAGAGAGAGTGAGTCAATACTAATGCAGTGCAAGGGAAGCAGAGCACTTGGGACAGTTAGGGTACCAGCATTATCATTTGAGGATAATACCACCCGAGCCAAACTTCCCTAATGACATACTACTACTACTACTACTACTACTACTATACTACTACTATACTACTAACTATTACTACTATGACTATACTAACTATTACTAACACTACTACTACTACTAACTATTACTACTACCAACTATTACTACAACCACTACTACACGTACTACTATTGCTACTACCACTACTACTACTACTACTACTAACCATTACTACTACTAACTACATACTACTACTAACTACATACTACTACTAGCAAGTACCCGTAGAAACTCTGCGAGGAGAGTGCCTCTCTCCTCATCCCTTGCACTCCGCTTTATAAAGTGTCATTTGTTCTCTGAAGTAGACGATGCCCTCTCTGTGTCTGTATTGCTATCATGTTCTCCACTCCCTTCGTCCTTCCCTCTTAACTTTTCCCATAATTTATTGCGGAATTTCACTTGCTGCATCCTTTCTTCTTCTCTGCCTCAGCTCTCCTGGTTATGTTACACCCTGTTAGTTGTTTCCCTTCTAAACTGTTCAGCTCGCAGAGCAGCCATTCTGCAGTCACTTTTTCCAGAGGATTCCACAGTCAAGGACAAGCTCGCAGAGCAGCCATTTGCAGTCACTTTCTCCAGAGGATTCCACAGTTGCGCAATGTGGGCGATTATTTCTCACTATCATCATCATAATAATAATAGCAATAACACTCACGATAAACGAGGATTAAGCTTACAACCAAAACATGTTTATTTGATATAGCATGTCTAAGCTGTCCATGCCTCAGAAGATGGGCCACAAAGCTAATAAGCAGGTCTCTTACCCAATAGTCAGTGGAAGTCAATCTTTTGAAATTTAACAAACCTGCTAAAATGGTACGAAAAAGTGTGCTTCTTAGAACATGATTGACGACACACACTTAAAATATATATTTCCTTGAATGGTTACTGCAGGTACAAAAAACCCTCTGCTTGTCGTAATGGAGCTAAAACTAAGCGACTGGATGGCATACACAATTGACTAGCTGGCTTGGACTAGGAATATGCCAGCACGTGTGCCAGCACATTGTCTCCTCCCATCTCTAGCTCAAACTCTACAAACACATGTACAGAAAAGATTGTATGAAGTTCAGGGCCAGAACTAAATATAAACAAAGATTGCTAGTCCTCATCTGCTAGAAATTTGTGGGTTTCCAGTTCATCTTCCTCATAGTTGTCGTCAAGGTTACAAAAAAGGGGGTTGCTAGAATTGTCCAAGTTTGTAGTTCGGAGACAGCCCATGCAATTTCTAGTAGTACTTCAGCCTGCCACCTCTGCCAGCTTCAACAGCGAGTGTCGCCATTGCTATCAATCACCATTGAGATACCACAGAACTCGAGTAGTTTTGTGATTATCTCTACTCGACTATAATATTTGTATGTATGCAGTGTGAATGCTTAGCACAAACACAGAGAGAGAACATTGTTTTATTCAAACCTCAAAATGAGTGAACACTATTTGTTGGCATATTGAAGGGCAGTACCCATTCAAGGAACCCATTCAAGGAAATAGGATGCATATTCACTTTATAAATAAATTTACTGTCTAGTTAATTTTTATAATGCACTATTGGGGGGGAAATTAAAATTATAATAATAAAAAAATCTTGGCCAAGTGTCAGTGAAGGCATGGACCACATTTAATTTGAATAAAATTAAGTGCACTAATTTTAACAGACAGTCCTCTTAACTGTCATCAACAACAATTATCACACAATCTCTCATTATCTTCCTTTATTGACTTTCACATTATTTCCAGTTCTTCTCATGCAACTTGTGAACAATATATTTTGAATGACTAATTACCCAAAGAAAGATTGTCACACTACCCCAGTGCTGACGACAAGACTTGTCATAGCATACATTACCTCACACTGGCCAGTGCTGACAAGACTTGTCATAGCATACATTACCAGCAAGTACTTACACATTGACAGATATCTCTCCTTTGTCCCTTCCAGTAGTACTTAGATCCCACTAACTCCAACATCTTGTCTCTGCGGTTATGCAGAGTGACATCACCAGTCTCTAAATGGATACTTCTGCAGACCTTAATACGCTCTGCATAACTCCGTATTACCACCACACGTATCAACTTAGAACTGTCCTTTGTCAGCTTGGAGTAATGCATAGTCCCATCTTGACCGATGGAAAAATTCGCTGCAGCTTTTGAGATACTTTTATTAACGTGTCTATTGACCGTCTTGTCTAGAAGTAAGTAGCTGTGCATTTGGTCGTAAAATTCTTCCCAGCGATTCACCTCCGCTCGGAATTTCTCTTCGTCGGTCAAGCTGCTGGGGGGATACTGTAGCACCAGAGACAATCGAATTGTATTACTCGGCGGTTGTGCAGGTGCAGAATGAACTGCTGCTTCGTGCCCACGCAAAGATTCGTCTTTCCCGCCACAGGCAAGAACTGTAATCGGACTAGGGGCAACTTCAGTTTTGATGGTGGCGGACGGCAGAGAGTGTGTTACTGACTTGTCCGGCGAGGTAGTAACACTAACACGGGCGAGTACAGGCACAATACCGGTCTTCACTTGCCCCGTTCCTTCCATAACAAATTCGGTCAAGATGGCGTCGCGAAAAGAAGACCATTGATCTGTCCCGTAAATCTGGTGACCTGTAAAAAGTGTTATACCTTTCTCAAGAAAATATTTCTTGGGGCAATTCTTTCCTCCTTAATGTCCTGAAAGAGGTATCTTCTCAGACTCTTCCAGGACAACGTCGAGTCCTTGTCCGATTTTGAAGGTCAACGTGAACAACTAGGTAGTGATCGTCAATTACATAACTGGCAGGCTATAATAAATAATGGGTAGGTTATTCGTTATTCGTGGTCACTGTCTGCAAACACAGTTCTCTGTCCCTGAAATGTCACCGAGTTCAACAGTTTCTTCCTTTTACTGGCTTCCCACGAAGGGTGCAATGCTGATTCGTTATCACCTTCTTTAGATGCTAGTCGAGTCTTGGTTTGGTGAGCTTTTGGCCTCCCGATTTCTTTGGATCCACCTGCACAAGATATACCAGGAAAAAGTGACATGCACAATACATGTCAAGATGCTGCAAGCATGAGTGCCACAATGACATAATTATTTGTGCTTACAAGTAAAACTTGAGGGAGGAAGAGGAGCAAGGTGAAGTGGGTTAAAGTGTATCGAGAACGACTATCATACAACTGTTTTTGTGGTGTGTGCGTGTGCTGGACTAATATTTCATTTCTGTCAAGCTACACCCATTTTTGTGGGTCCATCTGCTGCTTTGGACTGCATGTTAATAATGGAGTCGACAGCTCATGGAACTGAGTCAGTGCCAACTATGGCAGAAGCAGGTTTGACAAGAATGCATCGATGGGACACATGCACAACTTACCTTCCATCACAGGATGCCAATTTCATTTAAGGGAAACATGCTTGGGCTATACTACAATATAAGAGCACCTACAATGTCCTCTTCATGACTGGCCCTACCAAATTGCCATGCCGTTGCAGAAGACCAGGATTTGAAAAGCTCCCCATGGTCATACACGCGTACCCTAAAACCACCACACCAGCATCTGTGTGATGGCTGACGCTGCAGTAGAGATGATGTGTGAACACATGGTCAACCTCAACCATAGCTGCAGGCTGGTTGCAGTGAGGAGTGACCTTGGGGGACTGCTGATCTGGTGACAACTGCCCACCTTCCCTCCCAGACACATTTTACATCAACTAAGGCCAGAAACTTCACTATACGTAGTGCTCCACATCCCAGCACGTAATAAGTACAGCAATGAGACCTACTATTTTTGCAAATCGAAGATCCATCTTTTAATCAGCAGCTCAAATTGGTTTATGTGCCAACGTTCCAACCGAACTACTCCGGTCTTTATCACAGGGCGAATGGAGACTGAAGTTGTTGGGTTGAAATGTTCGCAGGCTGGTGGTTAAAAGATAAATTTTCAAAATTTTGAATTTTATGATGCCAGCTAAAAGAGTTAACATTCTGGAAGGCTACCTTGCTTAGCAGCAGAGTTTTTCCTCTTCAAGTGATGAGCCTTTCCTTGGTAGAGCAACTCCCATTGCCTGGACAAAACAACATTGTGTTGAACACTCATCGGCCCAAACCTCAGAGAACATTGTGCCTTACCTTCTTCTTGCATTCTGGCCAATCCGGTTCTTCTTGCGTATCTATTATTCATTAATATTAGAGGTCAATAATGTTAACACGAACCTCATTAGGAAACAAATCGACCCAAGCCTGGAATGCTCCGTATTTAAAATAGTTTGTAGGAAATAATTTCTTGTGTAAAAAAATTAATAAATTAAATTATTGTTATTACTAGTGGTGGTATATACCAATAGGGCTAGGGCTAGGAAGTGTGGCCTGGACGACAAAAAAAGGGAAGTGCTGCGAGCATTGATCACAGATGCATTATTGTTATAGCTACTAGTGTGCATGTGCATGCATGTGCATGTGTGTGTGTGTTCATTTATGCCTCGGGAACCCCATGGGCTGATCCATACCAAACTTTGCGTGGCCATTAGCCCAAGCATGGTTTCAAGTCAAGCAATGCTTTTTGAAGCGAGTTCTACATAAACAAAATGGCCAACAACTGCAAGCATCTTTTAAATGAGCTACTTCGTCCAGCTTTGTTGTTGTTGATGTTGTTGTTGTTTGGGAGGTCCCTAAAGGACACTTGGACTTTGTCTGGTTCTGCCCATGGTGTCCCTGATTTATAGGCTAACAAGACAAGCAAACCTTATATATATATAGATTGTTAATGTTATCAAATATTTATTTATTTATTTATTGCGGTACATTTTGGCCGCAGACCATTCCGACGTCAGATTCGGAGTTCAACGGTGAAACAAAGAAACAAACAAACAAAATGAGTCCGAGATGGCTCTGCCAGTTCACACTTCTCAATGCTAACTCTTCCCTCCATATGAACGAACAGTAGCTCACTCTACAATTCATAAATGACAAAAGAACTCTACACAGACTTATTGGGCATACCGATTAGAGAGAAATAGTACTAATTTTCGAAATATTTTTGAATGTACGAAAATCGAAACTTTGAAAAATAATTAATGGACTCTTAGTGATTGTTAGGTCAGGCCATGCAAGACTAAGCTAGAGAGATTCAATAAGCAGACCCTTTTCCAACAAGCAGACCCTTCCCCAATAAGCAGACCCTTTCCCAATAAGCAGACCTTTCCAATAAGCAGACCCTTCCCCAATAAGCAGACCCTTCACCAATAAGCAGACCCTTTCCCAATAAGCAGACCCTTTCCCAATAAGCAGACCTTTCCCCAATAAGTAGAGCCTTTTCGAGCAGACCCTTTCCCAATAAGCAGACCTTTACCCAATAAGCACCCTTTCCCAATAAGCAGACCCTTCCCCAATAAGCAGACCCTTTCCCAATAAGCAGACCCTTTCCCAATAAGCAGACCTTTCCCCAAAAAGCAGACCCTTTCCCAATAAGCAGACCCTTTCCCAATAAGCAGACCCTTCCCCAATAAGCAGACCCTTCTCCAATAAGCAGACCCTTTCCCAACAAGGAAACCTTTCTCCACTGAGCAGACCTTTCCCAAAAGCAGACCCCACTTTAGTGAGCTCCCACAAACATCTGGCCAGTTTTTTCACTCCTTTGCCAGAAGACATTAATTATGTTCTACTGCAACAACAAACGGCTTGAAAGTTAACCAGAAATGATCCAGAACACTTCACACAGTGCATAGCAGTGTCTTTCTTTGGTTGCCACATGTGACCAAGCAACCAAGGACACCATTTGGTTGCCACATATGACCAAGCAACCAAGGACACCATTTGGTTGCTACACGTGACTAAGCAACCAAGGACACCATTTGGTTGCTACACGTGACTAAGCAACCAAGGACACCATTTGGTTGCTACACGTGACTAAGCAACCAAGGACACCATTTGGTTGCTACACGTGACTAAGCAACCAAGGACACCATTTGGTTGCTACATGTGACTAAGCAACCAAGGACACCATTTGGTTGCTACACGTGACTAAGCAACCAAGGACACCATTTGGTTGCCACATGTGACCAAGCAACCAAGGACACCATTTGGTTGCCACATGTGACTAAGCAACCAAGGACACCATTTGGTTGCTACACGTGACTAAGCAACCAAGGACACCATTTGGTTGCCACACGTGACTAAGCAACCAAGGACATCATTTGGTTGCTACACGTGACTAAGCAACCAAGGACACCATTTGGTTGCTACACGTGACTAAGCAACCAAGGACACCATTTGGTTGCTACACGTGACTAAGCAACCAAGGACACCATTAGTTGCCACACGTGACTAAGCAACCAAGGACATCATTTGGTTGCTACACGTGACTAAGCAACCAAGGACATCATTTGGTTGCTACAAGTGATTAAGCAACCAAGTACACCATTTGGTTGCTACATGTGATTAAGCAACCAAGGACACCATTTGGTTGCTACACATGACTAAGCAACCAAGGACACCATTAGTTGCCACATGTTATTAAGCAACCAAGGACACCATTTGGTTGCTACACGTGACTAAGCAACCAAGGACACCATTTGGTTGCTACAAGTGATTAAGCAACCAAGGACACCATTTGGTTGCTACAAGTGATTAAGCAGCCAAGGACACCATTTGGTTGCTACAAGTGATTAAGCAACCAAGGACACCATTTGGTTGCTACACGTGACTAAGCAACCAAGGACACCATTTGGTTGCCACATGTGACTAAGCAACCAAGGACACCATTTGGTTGCTACACGTGACTAAGCAACCAAGGACATCATTTGGTTGCTACACGTGACTAAGCAACCAAGGACACCATTTGGTTGCTACACGTGACTAAGCAACCAAGGACATCATTTGGTTGCTACACGTGACTAAGCAACCAAGGACACCATTTGGTTGCTACACGTGACTAAGCAACCAAGGACACCATTTGGTTGCTACACGTGACTAAGCAACCAAGGACACCATTTGGTTGCCACATGTGACTAAGCAACCAAGGACACCATTTGGTTGCCACATGTGACTAAGCAACCAAGGACACCATTTGGTGTGACTAAGCAACCAAGGACACCATTTGGTTGCTACACGTGACTAAGCAACCAAGGACACCATTTGGTTGCTACATGTGACTAAGCAACCAAGGATACCATTTGGTTGCCACATGTGACTAAGCAACCAAGGACACCATTTGGTTACCACATGTGACTAAGCAACCAAGGACACCATTTGGTTGCCACATGTGACTAAGCAACCAAGGACACCATTTGGTTGCTACACGTGACTAAGCAACCAAGGACACCATTTGGTTGCTACATGTGACTAAGCAACCAAGGACACCATTTGGTTGCTACATGTGACTAAGCAACCAAGGACACCATTTGGTTGCTACAAGTGATTAAGCAACCAAGGACACCATTTGGTTGCTACACGTGACTAAGCAACCAAGGACACCATTAGTTGCCACATGTGACTAAGCAACCAAGCACACCATTTGGTTGCCACATGTGATTAAGCAACCAAGGACATCATTTGGTTGCTACACGTGACTAAGCAACCAAGGACAACATTTGGTTGCCACATGTGACTAAGCAACCAAGGACACCATTTGGTTGCTACACGTGACTAAGCAACTAAGGACACCATTTGGTTGCTACATGTGACTAAGCAACCAAGGACACCATTTGGTTGCTACTCGTGACTAAGCAACCAAGGACACCATTTGGTTGCTACACGTGACTAAGCAACCAAGGACACCATTTGGTTGCTATACGTGACTAAGCAACCAAGGACACCATTTGGTTGCCACATGTGACTAAGCAACCAAGGACACCATTTGGTTGCTACAAGTGATTAAGCAACCAAGGACACCATTAGTTGCCACATGTGATTAAGCAACCAAGGACACCATTTGGTTGCTACACGTGACTAAGCAACCAAGGACACCATTTGGTTGCTACACGTGACTAAGCAACCAAGGACACCATTTGGTTGCTACATGTGACTAAGCAACCAAGGACACCATTTGGTTGCTACACGTGACTAAGCAACCAAGGACACCATTTGGTTGCCACATGTGACCAAGCAACCAAGGACACCATTTGGTTGCCACATGTGACTAAGCAACCAAGGACACCATTTGGTTGCTACATGTGACTAAGCAACCAAGGATACCATTTGGTTGCCACATGTGATTAAGCAACCAAGGACACCATTTGGTTGCTACACGTGACTAAGCAACCAAGCACACCATTTGGTTGCCACATGTGACTAAGCAACCAAGGACACCATTTGGTTGCTACATGTGACTAAGCAACCAAGGACATCATTTGGTTGCTACAAGTGATTAAGCAACCAAGGACACCATTAGTTGCTACAAGTGATTAAGCAACCAAGGACACCATTTGGTTGCTACACGTGACTAAGCAACCAAGGACACCATTTGGTTGCTACATGTGACTAAGCAACACTTCCCATTGATTGTGCATGTTGTTTTGTAGTCAGTCATTATAAGAGTGCACTAAACAACACCACTCACTGCTAAATCTATCCCTGATCCAATCATGTAATAAAGGTCATAACAAAACGTGTATGGTAAGCATATAACTGGTAGTGTATGTACATATATATATACACAACTGTCGTGTATGAACATATATCATATATATATATACACATATAATATATATACATATAAATAACTATTATAAACTAGACTGTAGCCAACCAGTTAGGTGACCCTTACCCATAAAAATAATATCCCACCAATCATGCATATTATTAAGTGTACATACACACATGCACATGTATGCACAGATACATACATGTATGCATATATACCCACATGTATGCACAGATACACGCATGTATGTACATACAGATACATGGATTAAATATAGATGGCTTTGTTGAAGGTCCATGCTGTCCTCTATTGCCACATGAGTAAGCTTCTCGGTAAACCAACTCATCACTTCCCAGCTTCTGGGTTATGCTCAATGTTGCATACACAGAGCGTGTCTATTCTATTGATTTCCTTTACCAATTTTCATGAATCAATTGGTTGCTTAGTCAAATGTGGCAACCAAAATAAGTTGTTGCATTGCATTGGACAATTTGGAGTATTCCGATAGATAAAGAAGAGAGCATGGAGTTAAAATTAGAAGAAACACTGATGAACTGTTAAGACAAATTTTAAGTTATTAACGTGTTTTTTTGTTCAGTTTACAACTACCTTAGCGAAGCCACGACAGTGTTTTTGGAGCTAAAATCTCTGTTTAGGAATCACCGTTTAGGAATCTCCGTTTAGGAATCTCCATTTAGGAATCACTGTTTAGAATCACCATTTAGGAAGGAATCACAGTTTAGGAATCACCGTTTAGGAATCATCATTTAGAAATCTCCATTTAGGAATCACCGTTTAGGAATCACCGTTTAGGAATCATCATTTAGAAATCTCCATTTAGGAATCACCGTTTAGGAATCACCATTTAAGAATCACCGTTTAGGAATCACCGTTTAAGAATCTCCGTTTAGGAATCACCGTTTAGGAATCATCATTTAGAAATCTCCATTTATGAATCTCCATTTAGGAATCACCGTTTAGGAATCACCATTTAGGAATCTCCGTTTAGGAATCTCCGTTTGGGAATCGCCGTTTAGGAATCATCATTTAGAAATCTCCATTTAGGAATCACCGTTTAGGAATCACAGTTTAAAAATCTCCATTTAGGAATCACCGTTTAGGAATCATCATTTAGAAATCTCCATTTAGGAATCACCGTTTAGAAATCTCCGTTCAGGAATCACCGTTTAGGAATCACCATTTAGAAATCGCCGTTTAGAAATCTCCGTTTAGGAATCACCATTTAGGAATCTCCATTTAGGAATCACCATTTAGGAATCATAATTTAGGAATCTCCGTTTAGGAATCTCCATTTAGGAGTCACCGTTTAGGAATCTCCGTTTAGGAATCACCGTAGAATCACAGTTTGGGAATCTCCATTTAGGAATCACCATTAATTTTAGGAATCACCGTTTAGGAATCACAGTTTGGGAATCTCTGTTTAGGAATCACCATTTAGGAATCACCATTTAGGAATCACCGTTTAGGAATCTCTGTTTAGGAATCACAATTTAGGAATCTCTATTTAGGGATCTCCGTTTAGGAATCACCATTTAGGAATCACAGTTTGGGAATCTCCGTTTAGGAATCACCATCACCATTTAGGAATCACCGTTTAGGAATCACTGTTTAGGAATCTCCATTTAGGAATCACCGTTTCGGAATCACAATTTAGGAATCTCCGTTTAGGAATCGCCGTTTCAGAATCACCATTAAGGAATCTCCGTTTAGGAATCTCCATTTAGGAATCACCGTTTAGGAATCTAGGAATCTCCGTTTAGGAATCTCCATTTAGGAATCACCGTTTCGGAATCACAATTTAGGAATCTCCGTTTAGGAATCACCGTTTCGGAATCACCATTAAGGAATCTCCGTTTCGGAATCACCATTAAGGAATCTCCATTTAGGAATCTACGTTTAGGAATTACCGTTTAGGAAACACAGTTTAGAAATCATCATTTAGAAATCTCCATTTAGGGATCTCCATTTAGGAATCACCATTTAGGAATCTCCATTTAGGAATCACCACTTAGGAATCACAATTTAGGAATCTCCGTTTAGGAATCTCCATTTAGGAATCACTGTTTAGGAATCACCATTTAGGAATCACAATTTAGGAATCTCTGTTTAGGAATCTCCATTTAGGAATCACCGTTTAGGAATCACCATTTAGGAATCACCGTTTAGAAATCACCGTTTAGAAATCTCCGTTCAGGAATCACCGTTTAGGAATCACCGTTTAGGAATCGCCATTTAGGAATCGCCATTTAGGAATCACCATTTAGAAATCACCGTTTAGAAATCACCATTTAGGTATCACAATTTAGGAATCTCCGTTTAGGAAACTCCATTTAGGAATCACCGTTTAGGAATCTCCGTTTAGGAATCACCGTTTAGAAATCACAGTTTGGGAATCTCCGTTTAGGAATCACCGTTTAGGAATCTCCATTTAGGAATCTCCGTTTAGGAATCACCATTTACGAATCTCCATTTAGGAATCTCCGTTTAGGAATCTCTGTTTAGGAATCACAATTTAGGCATCTCCGTTTAGGAATCTCCATTTAGGAGTCACCGTTTAGGAATCTCCGTTTAGGAATCTCCATTTAGGGATCTCCGTTTAGGAATCACCATTTAGGAATCACCGTAGAATCACAGTTTAGGAATCACAGTTTGGGAATCTCCGTTTAGGAATCACCATTTAGGAATCACCGTTTAGGAATCAGTTTGGGAATCTCCGTTTAGGAATCACCATTTAGGAATCACCGTTTAGGAATCACCGTTTAGGAATCTCTGTTTAGGAATCACAATTTAGGAATCTCCATTTAGGGATCTCCGTTTAGGAATCACCATTTAGGAATCACAGTTTGGGAATCTCCATTTAGGAATCACCATTTAGGAATCACCGTTTAAGAATCACTGTTTAGGAATCTCCGTTTAGGAATCACCGTTTCGGAATCACAATTTAGGAATCTCCGTTTAGGAATCACCGTTTCGGAATCACCATTAAGGAATCTCCGTTTAGGAATCACCATTTAGGAATCACCATTTAGGAATCACCGTTTAGGAATCTCCGTTTAGGAATCACCGTTTCGGAATAACAATTTAGGAATCTCCATTTAGGAATCACCGTTTCGGAATCACCATTAAGGAATCTCCGTTTAGGAATCACCATTTAGGAATCACCGTTTAGGAATCACCGTTTAGGAATCACTGTTTAGGAATCTCCGTTTAGGAATCACCGTTTAGGAATCACAATTTAGGAATCTCCGTTTAGGAATCACCGTTTCGGAATCACCATTAAGGAATCTCCGTTTAGGAATCACCATTTAGGAATCACAATTTAAGAATCACCGTTTAGAAATCACCATTTAGAAATCTGCATTTAGGAATCACCATTTAGGAATCACCGTTTAGGAATCACCGTTTAGGAATCACCGTTTAGGAATCACCGTTTAGAAATCTGCGTTTAAGAATCACCATTTAGGAATCACCGTTTAGGAATCTCTGGAATCTCAGTTAAAAATGCTTTTTTTTGGCATCCACCATTTTTAAACCAATATAGGGAGGGAGCGCTTCTGCACTCCCAATATAGACACAACAATGGCAGAAAGCAGAGATGATCAGCTAAAAAGACTTGAGTCTTGCAAAAGGTGTACACTAGAAGGAAGAGAAGGGCAAGAGGAATATATCTTGTAACTTTAAATTGACCAAATACCACAATCTTATTGGTCAGTTTAACAAATGGCCCTGGAGGGAGGCTACTATTTGAGGAAGGCTACTGAAGGGGTCTAGTAATTTTAGTAGGTTACTACTCAAAAGTGGCTATTACATATTAGTAAGAGGCAATTTGAGGTAGGCTGCACTGCATTAGCAAGGTACTATCTGTGGAAAGCTACAATATATTAATAGGAGGCTACTTTTTTAGGCAGGCTACTGAGGGGGTCTAGTGATGGTTACTATTCAAGAGTGGGTGGCTAAGTACTACATATTAGTAAGAGGCAATTTGAGGTAGGCTATTGTATTAGCAAGGTACTATCTGTGGGAAGCTACAATATATTAATAGGTTACTATTTGAGGGAGGCATTATTCATTGCAGGGAGACATCTAGTCTGCTGTAGGATTTCAATACTGAAAAATACACAAAAATCTAGCAAGTCGTCCAATATTTTTAGCATAATATGTCACAATCCATGAACAGCATTTGTACACCTAAATAAGCTTCTAGATTATGTAGGCTTTATCATACCACCTTTTGTCTAGTGCTCTTTGAAGACCCGGACAATTTTGACAGGGAATCCACAAAAAAAGAATCAAAATTCTTTGCTATTGGAGTTCTAGCTGATGTTTGCCTGGCCTTTGAACGTCCACCACCAACGTCCTGGCATTGTTTGACTCGCTTCAACAATTTCCCATCAGCTGGAGGGGTTTGACCTACCTTATCCTGAAAGGGTTGATAGATTAATGGTCACAACAATACAAGGTTTAGATTTAAAATGTCACCTTAGTTGTCCTTCCCATAGACTTTACAATTTCTCAGTGGGTCACATTCGTGGCGCTGATAACCCTTTACCTACATTCGAAGAGGTAGGTAAAGTATCGCCATTACTAATTGCTCCAGACTCTTAGGATTGCTTGCCGATCCTTACTTCCCCAGGGTCACGACCTGTCATTTTGAACTGTTTTATTTTAACCTGCAAGCGTAATCTAGAGAGCATGCACTCACAATACTAATAATAGTGACACATAAAGAGGGTGAAGTGAGTGAAGTGTGTGCAGTTAAGATGATGCATGCCTTCTGGTTTCCATGTTACTAGTCGAAAATAATTCACATATGATATAATCTTTCACAAGATGTTCATGAATAATTCTTATGATTTGCCAAGAAGCTGTCTCTTAAGAGTATTGCTATTCTTTATTTTCATCTTGTTCTGACTTCGGTTGTATGCTTTCTCTAACTCTGGTGGTATATTTTTGTAAGACTTAACAGAATCCAAACAGGTCCACAGCCATGATGGATAATCATCGTTTGCTCTAATTGGAGGGTCTTCCCCAGTCTTGTAGTAATTCAGACCAGCACAAACGCTATTCAGATCAACTTCTTCTTTTTGAGATTCCTCTTCTTCCTGCACTTCCTTTTTCTTTCCAGCAGCACCTATAAAGTGTATAGTAGCAACAACGAAGAAGGGGGGTAAAAAACGGGGGTGGGGGGGTTCTCACCTTTAGCTCCCCTAAAATGAATATTTGGGGGTATTACTACTACAGCAGGAGAAGACCAGTAGGAAATATTTTTTACTGAAAGGCATTGAAACTTCAGGGATCTCAGAGCTATCTGGGGATATCTCACAAGGTACGAAACACACTTCTGCATGACAAATTCTTCTTAGGGCAATAAAAAATAGGTAAAGGGTTTACCGGCTGATGTTTGCTGACTTAGCAACTCAGTGCAGCGAGTGTATTTGACAAACTCTTCTCTCATTCTACACTTCCTTCCTGAAGGAGCGTAGAAAACTCGTCGTTTTGTTGGGTAAGAGATGGATGTAGTTCACTGTATAGCGCAAGTGTGGGGAAACAACGTCCTTCTAAATATAATATATGTATCTCTATATGAGAACTGGTATCTGAGTCCTACTCCATAGATATGTAGATTGTGATGAAGAAAAACAATTTCACCATTCATTTTTGCACAAGGAATTATGTTTGTTTGGTGTTTTTTGGTGTCCAGTGGTAGTATTTCTACAATTCCTATTGCTAAGCCAAATCCTAGCAGTAATTTTATTACAAAACATGACAATAACTGAGGCCGTTTGTTACCCGGAATTCTTTGGGGGGGAACAAAATGGGTGTGGTTTCCCGTGGTTTCCTTAGAACATCAAAAGTGTAGTTTGGGAAATGAGAACTCTATAATTGTGGAACTCGAAGTCTAGTGGGTACAATTATCACGCTCGGAAGGAGTTATATTCTCCCACGTACTGAAGCTGGAGGCTGGAGATGTTTGAAAGGAGCCGATGTGTTTGTGGTTGGGGCATGTCAATATGAGAACTGGTTTACTTCAGATATTCTTCAGTCTTGGCATGAGATATTGTAGCCTGCGAGGGAAGCAACGATGATAGGCCTTTACAAGAAGCTCTGACAGTGACAGCTCATGGAAAATCAGAGAAGTAACAGCTACAGCTTGCTGACATGCACCCGGTGTGGGCCTACCAGTTCTTTCCTATTTATTTTCCCCCCTTAAATATTTCACGGGCTATATTTTCACGGTTGACTTGACCCATAAAAAGTATAAAACAATCTCAAACTGGTGTGTTCCCAGCGAAGGAGGTGTCATTAATGAGGTTACATCCATTTTGCCTCATGTCAAGAGTATTACTTTCATATTTTTAGCTTTCACAGTTGGAATCCAATCCAAGAAGAGCAGAGTGGGTGTGCTTCCCTTTATTCCCTATTCAATTTATGAATATCTCCCCACCCCGATAATACTTCTGCTGTTAGTCAGACCTATGAATATTTAACTCCTCAAAAATACTCGCTATATATATATACAGCATTCTTCATGAGTTTGTTTTTTTGGAGTTTTTTTCTTTTTGCAGATTAACTTTTTCAGGGAAATCTTTGTGGATTAGAAGCCCTACCATATGCTGTGCTGATCTTCTACCACAACCTTTACTATATATCAATATTTGTGGTGGTTTGGATTATAATCAAGGCCACGAGCATTAAACCCCCTATAAAGTTGCCCTCATCTGTTCAACATCTATTAAGTGGAGGGGTGGGGGGAAGAGAAACCTCTCGCTAGCCAAATGTGAGGAGGAGGAAAGGAAGGAAAAATTTTGCTCGTAAACTTTTAAACCAAATTTGGCGGGAGAGTTAAGACTACCAAATAGTGCGGAGGGAGCGAGTGACTAAACTTACAAAAGCACACTGAAATTGACAAATTTGGTAATGTCATGATGATCATTACCTAATCCAGCTCCTACTTCAGAGACAGATGGTGGTATCAACATTTGGACATTCAGTCTCGCAAAGCCCAGGCTAAAGTGCAAAAACAGTTCTGCTGACTAAAACAAAACAAAAAGGGGGCTGTTGTCGTAACCATATCATGTGACTAACCATAATTCATATGACTACTGCAACACAAGAAGATACGTGTTCCCCCACGTCGAGTACAGTGACAAAAGAAGATCAGAGTGAATTCCGGTTCCCCCACGCCACTTGTTCTTGTAATGTCGTGATGATCATTACCTAATCCAGATCCTACTTCAGAGACAGATGGTGGTATCAACATTTGGACATTCAGTCTCGCAAAGCCCAGGCTAAAGTGCAAAAATAGTTCTGCTGACTAAAACAAAACAAAAAGGGGGCTGTTGTCGTACCATATCATGTGACTAACCATATCATATGACTACTGCAACACAAGAAGATACGTGTTCCCCCACGTTGAGTACAGCGACACAAGAAGATCAGAGTGAATTCCGGTTCCCCCACGCCACTTGTTCTTGTTTATGCTGCAGCACTGTTAGTAGCACCGTGCAAATGTTAGTGGCACTGTGCATATGTGAAATTAACTGAATTTCCCATCATCTATTACGCTTGTGTTTGCCCAGTGCCACAAAACATTGAACTCTCGACTGAGCACGTCAATTGTCATCATGCCATTGCTGAACGCATCCTAGTCCTTGTGGCATTTCGCTTGCCATCATAAAAGTTATCTAAACCCCATTGCAATTCAGCCAGATATTGCAGACTGCCCCATGGCGATTTCATATATAACTATGTAAGATTATGACTCTTCTACTTCAATCAATACATACAGTTTGTGATACGTGCTGAGCATGCTCAAACATGATAGTTCCAGCCAGTGTTCAGTACATCTGTGCCAAGCAAGCAAAGGAATATTGACACAGCGTGAGAGCATCTCGTTCATCCTTGACTGCGTTTTATTTTCTGTTTTTTCCCCCTCCTGTCTGACAAGTGTTTGCTGACCACTGTTTGTTGTCGGGCTACTAATCAGGCATCAGTCTGTTGCCATTAAAACTTGCTTGGGAAAGATGCCTAGTCAATGTTGAGGGTCGGAGAAGTGGCGGAAGAGACAAGAGGAGGGTTTAGTTACCTGACCTGTTATTAAGCTCAAATTTGTGTGATCTCTCCACTGGGTGGGTGAGGGGGAATCCTCCAGTGCATTAAGACATTTTCATACCGGTGTGCATGCTGGCCATCTCTGCTCCACAATCATTGCTGCTAGGCTCCGCACTGTACTTCCCCACTCTGTGGCTTGCACCTCCTCCATATGCTTGCCCTTCATGTCCAATTTCATCCTGAATGACCTGCCGCAGAGGCAACAACTTTCTTAGCCCCAGATTGAGTGAGGCTCTGACGTATGCTGCTGCTGCTCTCCATGATCTGCCGCAGACGAACAACTTTCTTAGCTCCAGATTGAGTGAGGCTCTGACGTATGCTGCTGCTGCTCTCCATGACCTGCCGCAGATGCAACAACTTTCTTAGCCCCAGATTGAGACCCTGACATATGCTGCTGCTCTTCATGCGCCTGATTCCTAGTCGAGGATGACACCATTGCATGCACGTAGCTAGCTCTGTACTTCTCTGCAGCCTGGTGGGCTTCTCTTTGCTGATTTCTCTTTGGCTTGTGAACCTGTCCACATAAACCCATTATTGCCTTCTAAAGAGCCAGTTTCAGCCAGTGTGTATTTTTTAAATGTCCAAACCTCTTCAACCCCTTTTTCATGCACTTATGCTGGATCACCAGCTCTTCTGGCTCTATTACTTTTCCCATTACTTTTCCCACTACATCTCCTTGTGGCTCACCTAACAACCATTCCTCCTCTGACTCAGTGACTCCCTGCTTCTCTCTCTCTCTCTCTTCCCTTGCTCTGCTCCTCACTGCCTCCACCTGCTTCTTACTATGTCTCCTGCTTCTCCCTGTCTCCCCTGCTCCTTCTCTTCCCCATGCTCCTCTCTGACTCCCCTGCTCCTTCCTGTCTCCCCTGCTCCTTCCTGTCTCCCCTGCTCCTTCTCTTCCCCATGCTCCTCTTCTCTCCCTGTACTCCATACTCCCATCTCCCCCTGCTCCTTCCCTGGCTCCTCCTGCTCCTCCGTCTACCCTTGCTCCTCCTCTGGTTCCCCATGCTCCTTCCCTGGCTCCTCCTGCTCCTCTCTCTCTCCCTGTTCCTCACTGACTCCCCCTACTTTTCCAGTCTCTCCCTACTCCTCCTGTCTTGCCTTACTCCTCCCTGTCCCCCATGCTCCTCTCCCTGTTCCTCCCTGTCCCCCATGCTCCTCCCCCTGGTTCCCCCTGTTCCTCCTCATCTGCCTCACCCTCCAGCTGCTTCTCTGCTTTAGCCTCAAGTTTCTCTTCCACCATAGACTTGACAAGCACGTTATTCCCTCTTCACTTTCTCCTCACCTCCCTCTCTACTGCCAACTCCTCTTCCCTAGATCTTTCTTCCATGAATATCATTGCTAGCTCTCTAGCTAGATGTGGTGACCACTTTGTTTACTGTTCCTACATACCCCGTGGGTCTTGTCGAATCTTTCTTCCTCTCCACCAAATAAAACAGTGTCTGATAGTGCAGTAGGCACAGTGTCTGATAGTGCAGTAGGTACAGTGTCTGATAGTGTAGTAGGTACAGTGTCTGATAGTGTAGTAGGTACAGTGTCTGATAGTGTAGTAGGTACAGTGTCTGATAGTGTAGTAGGTACAGTGTCTGATAGTGTAGTAGGTACAGTGTCTGATAGTGTAGTAGGTACAGTGTCTGATAGTGTAGTAGGTACAGTGTCTGATAGTGTAGTAGGTACAGTGTCTGATAGTGTAGTAGGTACAGTGTCTGATAGTGTAGTAGGTACAGTGTCTGATAGTGTAGTAGGTACAGTGTCTGATAGTGTAGTAGGTACAGTGTCTGATAGTGTAGTAGGTACAGTGTCTGATAGTGTAGTAGGCACAGTGTCTGATAGTGCAGTAGGCACAGTGTCTGATAGTGTAGTAGGTACAGTGTCTGATAGTGTAGTAGGCACAGTGTCTGATAGTGTAGTAGGTACAGTGTCTGATAGTGTAGTAGGTACAGTGTCTGATAGTGTAGTAGGCACAGTGTCTGATAGTGTAGTAGGTACAGTGTCTGATAGTGTAGTAGGTACAGTGTCTGATAGTGCAGTAGGTACAGTGTCTGATAGTGTAGTAGGTACAGTGTCTGATAGTGTAGTAGGTACAGTGTCTGATAGTGTAGTAGGCACAGTGTCTGATAGTGTAGTAGGTACAGTGTCTGATAGTGTAGTAGGTACAGTGTCTGATAGTGTAGTAGGTACAGTGTCTGATAGTGTAGTAGGTACAGTGTCTGATAGTGTAGTAGGCACAGTGTCTGATAGTGTAGTAGGTACAGTGTCTGATAGTGTAGTAGGTACAGTGTCTGATAGTGTAGTAGGCACAGTGTCTGATAGTGTAGTAGGTACAGTGTCTGATAGTGCAGTAGGTACAGTGTCTGATAGTGTAGTAGGTACAGTGTCTGATAGTGTAGTAGGTACAGTGTCTGATAGTGTAGTAGGTACAGTGTCTGATAGTGTAGTAGGTACAGTGTCTGATAGTGTAGTAGGTACAGTGTCTGATAGTGTAGTAGGTACAGTGTCTGATAGTGCAGTAGGTACAGTGTCTGATAGTGTAGTAGGTACAGTGTCTGATAGTGTAGTAGGTACAGTGTCTGATAGTGTAGTAGGTAAGTGTCTGATAGTGTAGTAGGTACAGTGTCTGATAGTGTAGTAGGTACAGTGTCTGATAGTGTAGTAGGCACAGTGTCTGATAGTGTAGTAGGTACAGTGTCTGATAGTGCAGTAGGTACAGTGTCTGATAGTGTAGTAGGTACAGTGTCTGATAGTGTAGTAGGTACAGTGTCTGATAGTGTAGTAGGTACAGTGTCTGATAGTGCAGTAGGTACAGTGTCTGATAGTGTAGTAGGTACAGTGTCTGATAGTGTAGTAGGCACAGTGTCTGATAGTGTAGTAGGTACAGTGTCTGATAGTGCAGTAGGTACAGTGTCTGATAGTGTAGTAGGTACAGTGTCTGATAGTGTAGTAGGTACAGTGCCTGATAGTGTAGTAGGTACAGTGTCTGATAGTGTAGTAGGTACAGTGTCTGATAGTGTAGTAGGTACAGTGTCTGATAGTGTAGTAGGTACAGTGTCTGATAGTGTAGTAGGTACAGTGTCTGATAGTGTAGTAGGTACAGTGTCTGATAGTGTAGTAGGTAAGTGTCTGATAGTGTAGTAGGTACAGTGTCTGATAGTGTAGTAGGTACAGTGTCTGATAGTGTAGTAGGTACAGTGTCTGATAGTGCAGTAGGCACAGTGTCTGATAGTGTAGTAGGTACAGTGTCTGATAGTGTAGTAGGCACAGTGTCTGATAGTGTAGTAGGTAAGTGTCTGATAGTGTAGTAGGTACAGTGTCTGATAGTGTAGTAGGTACAGTGTCTGATAGTGTAGTAGGTACAGTGTCTGATAGTGTAGGAGGTACAGTGTCTGATAGTGTAGTAGGTACAGTGTCTGATAGTGTAGTAGGTACAGTGTCTGATAGTGCAGTAGGTACAGTGTCTGATAGTGTAGTAGGTACAGTGTCTGATAGTGCAGTAGGCACAGTGTCTGATAGTGTAGTAGGTACAGTGTCTGATAGTGTAGTAGGTACAGTGTCTGATAGTGTAGTAGGTACAGTGTCTGATAGTGTAGTAGGTACAGTGTCTGATAGTGTAGTAGGTACAGTGTCTGATAGTGCAGTAGGTACAGTGTCTGATAGTGTAGTAGGTACAGTGTCTGATAGTGTAGTAGGTACAGTGTCTGATAGTGTAGTAGGTACAGTGTCTGATAGTGTAGTAGGTACAGTGTCTGATAGTGTAGTAGGTACAGTGTCTGATAGTGTAGTAGGTACAGTGTCTGATAGTGTAGTAGGTACAGTGTCTGATAGTGCAGTAGGTACAGTGTCTGATAGTGTAGTAGGTACAGTGTCTGATAGTGTAGTAGGTACAGTGTCTGATAGTGTAGTAGGTAAGTGTCTGATAGTGTAGTAGGCACAGTGTCTGATAGTGTAGTAGGTACAGTGTCTGATAGTGTAGTAGGTACAGTGTCTGATAGTGTAGTAGGTACAGTGTCTGATAGTGTAGTAGGTACAGTGTCTGATAGTGTAGTAGGTACAGTGTCTGATAGTGCAGTAGGTACAGTGTCTGATAGTGCAGTAGGTACAGTGTCTGATAGTGTAGTAGGTACAGTGTCTGATAGTGTAGTAGGTACAGTGTCTGATAGTGTAGTAGGTACAGTGTCTGATAGTGTAGTAGGCACAGTGTCTGATAGTGTAGTAGGTACAGTGTCTGATAGTGTAGTAGGCACAGTGTCTGATAGTGTAGTAGGTACAGTGTCTGATAGTGTAGTAGGTACAGTGTCTGATAGTGTAGTAGGTACAGTGTCTGATAGTGTAGTAGGTACAGTGTCTGATAGTGTAGTAGGTACAGTGTCTGATAGTGTAGTAGGCACAGTGTCTGATAGTGTAGTAGGTACAGTGTCTGATAGTGTAGTAGGTACAGTGTCTGATAGTGCAGTAGGTACAGTGTCTGATAGTGTAGTAGGTACAGTGTCTGATAGTGTAGTAGGTACAGTGTCTGATAGTGTAGTAGGTAAGTGTCTGATAGTGTAGTAGGTACAGTGTCTGATAGTGTAGTAGGTAAGTATCTGATAGTGTAGTAGGTACAGTGTCTGATAGTGTAGTAGGTACAGTGTCTGATAGTGTAGTAGGCACAGTGTCTGATAGTGCAGTAGGTACAGTGTCTGATAGTGTAGTAGGTACAGTGTCTGATAGTGTAGTAGGCACAGTGTCTGATAGTGTAGTAGGTACAGTGTCTGATAGTGTAGTAGGTACAGTGTCTGATAGTGTAGTAGGTACAGTGTCTGATAGTGTAGTAGGCACAATGTCTGATAGTGTAGTAGGTACAGTGTCTGATAGTGTAGTAGGTACAGTGTCTGATAGTGTAGTAGGTACAGTGTCTGATAGTGTAGTAGGTACAGTGTCTGATAGTGCAGTAGGTACAGTGTCTGATAGTGTAGTAGGTACAGTGTCTGATAGTGTAGTAGGTACAGTGTCTGATAGTGTAGTAGGTAAGTGTCTGATAGTGTAGTAGGTACAGTGTCTGATAGTGCAGTAGGTACAGTGTCTGATAGTGTAGTAGGCACAGTGTCTGATAGTGTAGTAGGTACAGTGTCTGATAGTGTAGTAGGTAAGTGTCTGATAGTGTAGTAGGTACAGTGTCTGATAGTGTAGTAGGTACAGTGTCTGATAGTGTAGTAGGTACAGTGTCTGATAGTGTAGTAGGTACAGTGTCTGATAGTGTAGTAGGCACAGTGTCTGATAGTGTAGTAGGTACAGTGTCTGATAGTGTAGTAGGTACAGTGTCTGATAGTGTAGTAGGTAAGTGTCTGATAGTGTAGTAGGTACAGTGTCTGATAGTGCAGTAGGTACAGTGTCTGATAGTGTAGTAGGCACAGTGTCTGATAGTGTAGTAGGTACAGTGTCTGATAGTGTAGTAGGTACAGTGTCTGATAGTGTAGTAGGTACAGTGTCTGATAGTGTAGTAGGCACAGTGTCTGATAGTGTAGTAGGCACAGTGTCTGATAGTGTAGTAGGTAAGTGTCTGATAGTGTAGTAGGCACAGTGTCTGATAGTGTAGTAGGTACAGTGTCTGATAGTGCAGTAGGTACAGTGTCTGATAGTGTAGTAGGTACAGTGTCTGATAGTGTAGTAGGTACAGTGTCTGATAGTGTAGTAGGTACAGTGTCTGATAGTGTAGTAGGTACAGTGTCTGATAGTGCAGTAGGTACAGTGTCTGATAGTGCAGTAGGTACAGTGTCTGATAGTGTAGTAGGTACAGTGTCTGATAGTGTAGTAGGTACAGTGTCTGATAGTGCAGTAGGTACAGTGTCTGATAGTGTAGTAGGCACAGTGTCTGATAGTGTAGTAGGCACAGTGTCTGATAGTGTAGTAGGCACAGTGTCTGATAGTGTAGTAGGTAAGTGTCTGATAGTGTAGTAGGTACAGTGGCTGATAGTGTAGTAGGTACAGTGTCTGATAGTGTAGTAGGCACAGTGTCTGATAGTGTAGTAGGTAAGTGTCTGATAGTGTAGTAGGTACAGTGGCTGATAGTGTAGTAGGTACAGTGTCTGATAGTGCAGTAGGTACAGTGTCTGATAGTGCAGTAGGTACAGTGTCTGATAGTGTAGTAGGTACAGTGTCTGATAGTGTAGTAGGCACAGTGTCTGATAGTGTAGTAGGTACAGTGTCTGATAGTGCAGTAGGCACAGTGTCTGATAGTGTAGTAGGCACAGTGTCTGATAGTGTAGTAGGTACAGTGTCTGATAGTGTAGTAGGTACAGTGTCTGATAGTGTAGTAGGTACAGTGTCTGATAGTGTAGTAGGTACAGTGTCTGATAGTGTAGTAGGTACAGTGTCTGATAGTGTAGTAGGTACAGTGTCTGATAGTGTAGTAGGCACAGTGTCTGATAGTGCAGTAGGTACAGTGTCTGATAGTGTAGTAGGCACAGTGTCTGATAGTGTAGTAGGTACAGTGTCTGATAGTGTAGTAGGTACAGTGTCTGATAGTGTAGTAGGCACAGTGTCTGATAGTGTAGTAGGTACAGTGTCTGATAGTGTAGTAGGTACAGTGTCTGATAGTGTAGTAGGTACAGTGTCTGATAGTGCAGTAGGTAAGTGTCTGATAGTGTAGTAGGTACAGTGTCTGATAGTGCAGTAGGTACAGTGTCTGATAGTGTAGTAGGTACAGTGTATGATAGTGTAGTAGGTACAGTGTCTGATAGTGTAGTAGGTACAGTGTCTGATAGTGCAGTAGGTAAGTGTCTGATAGTGTAGTAGGTACAGTGTCTGATAGTGTAGTAGGTAAGTGTCTGATAGTGCAGTAGGTACAGTGTCTGATAGTGTAGTAGGTACAGTGTCTGATAGTGTAGTAGGTACAGTGTCTGATAGTGTAGTAGGTACAGTGTCTGATAGTGTAGTAGGTACAGTGTCTGATAGTGTAGTAGGTACAGTGTCTGATAGTGTAGTAGGTACAGTGTCTGATAGTGTAGTAGGTACAGTGTCTGATAGTGTAGTAGGTACAGTGTCTGATAGTGTAGTAGGTACAGTGTCTGATAGTGTAGTAGGTACAGTGTCTGATAGTGTAGTAGGTACAGTGTCTGATAGTGTAGTAGGTACAGTGTCTGATAGTGTAGTAGGTACAGTGTCTGATAGTGTAGTAGGTACAGTGTCTGATAGTGTAGTAGGTACAGTGTCTGATAGTGTAGTAGGTACAGTGTCTGATAGTGTAGTAGGTACAGTGTCTGATAGTGTAGTAGGTACAGTGTCTGATAGTGTAGTAGGTACAGTGTCTGATAGTGCAGTAGGTACAGTGTCTGATAGTGTAGTAGGTACAGTGTCTGATAGTGCAGTAGGTAAGTGTCTGATAGTGTAGTAGGTACAGTGTCTGATAGTGCAGTAGGTACAGTGTCTGATAGTGTAGTAGGTACAGTGTATGATAGTGTAGTAGGTACAGTGTCTGATAGTGTAGTAGGTACAGTGTCTGATAGTGCAGTAGGTAAGTGTCTGATAGTGTAGTAGGTACAGTGTCTGATAGTGTAGTAGGTAAGTGTCTGATAGTGCAGTAGGTACAGTGTCTGATAGTGTAGTAGGTACAGTGTCTGATAGTGTAGTAGGTACAGTGTCTGATAGTGTAGTAGGTACAGTGTCTGATAGTGTAGTAGGTACAGTGTCTGATAGTGCAGTAGGTACAGTGTCTGATAGTGTAGTAGGTACAGTGTCTGATAGTGTAGTAGGTACAGTGTCTGATAGTGTAGTAGGTACAGTGTCTGATAGTGTAGTAGGCACAGTGTCTGATAGTGTAGTAGGTAAGTGTCTGATAGTGCAGTAGGCACAGTGTCTGATAGTGCAGTAGGCACAGTGTCTGATAGTGTAGTAGGTACAGTGTCTGATAGTGTAGTAGGTAAGTGTCTGATAGTGTAGTAGGCACAGTGTCTGATAGTGTAGTAGGTACAGTGTCTGATAGTGCAGTAGGTACAGTGTCTGATAGTGTAGTAGGTACAGTGTCTGATAGTGTAGTAGGTACAGTGTCTGATAGTGTAGTAGGTACAGTGTCTGATAGTGTAGTAGGCACAGTGTCTGATAGTGTAGTAGGTACAGTGTCTGATAGTGTAGTAGGTACAGTGTCTGATAGTGTAGTAGGTACAGTGTCTGATAGTGTAGTAGGTACAGTGTCTGATAGTGTAGTAGGTAC
Source organism: Cladorhizidae sp. MBARI D1340-BT2 (assembly GCA_028752905.1). Classification (NCBI taxonomy): domain Eukaryota; kingdom Metazoa; phylum Porifera; class Demospongiae; order Poecilosclerida; family Cladorhizidae; species Cladorhizidae sp. MBARI D1340-BT2. Next base: position 8,366,709 of record JAQNBH010000009.1, read on the forward strand.
AGTGTCTGATAGTGTAGTAGGTACAGTGTCTGATAGTGTAGTAGGTAAGTGTCTGATAGTGTAGTAGGTACAGTGTCTGATAGTGCAGTAGGTACAGTGTCTGATAGTGTAGTAGGTACAGTGTCTGATAGTGCAGTAGGTAAGTGTCTGATAGTGCAGTAGGTACAGTGTCTGATAGTGTAGTAGGTACAGTGTCTGATAGTGTAGTAGGTACAGTGTCTGATAGTGTAGTAGGTACAGTGTCTGATAGTGTAGTAGGTACAGTGTCTGATAGTGTAGTAGGTACAGTGTCTGATAGTGCAGTAGGTAAGTGTCTGATAGTGCAGTAGGTACAGTGTCTGATAGTGTAGTAGGTACAGTGTCTGATAGTGTAGTAGGTACAGTGTCTGATAGTGTAGTAGGTACAGTGTCTGATAGTGTAGTAGGTACAGTGTCTGATAGTGCAGTAGGTAAGTGTCTGATAGTGTAGTAGGTAAGTGTCTGATAGTGCAGTAGGTACAGTGTCTGATAGTGTAGTAGGTAAGTATCTGATAGTGTAGTAGGTACAGTGTCTGATAGTGTAGTAGGTACAGTGTCTGATAGTGTAGTAGGCACAGTGTCTGATAGTGCAGTAGGTACAGTGTCTGATAGTGTAGTAGGCACAGTGTCTGATAGTGCAGTAGGTAAGTGTCTGATAGTGTAGTAGGTACAGTGGCTGATAGTGTAGTAGGTACAGTGTCTGATAGTGTAGTAGGTACAGTGTCTGATAGTGTAGTAGGTACAGTGTCTGATAGTGTAGTAGGTACAGTGTCTGATAGTGTAGTAGGCACAGTGTCTGATAGTGTAGTAGGTACAGTGTCTGATAGTGTAGTAGGTACAGTGTCTGATAGTGCAGTAGGTAAGTGTCTGATAGTGTAGTAGGTAAGTGTCTGATAGTGTAGTAGGTACAGTGTCTGATAGTGTAGTAGGTACAGTGTCTGATAGTGCAGTAGGTACAGTGTCTGATAGTGTAGTAGGTACAGTGTCTGATAGTGTAGTAGGTACAGTGTCTGATAGTGTAGTAGGCACAGTGTCTGATAGTGTAGTAGGTACAGTGTCTGATAGTGTAGTAGGTACAGTGTCTGATAGTGTAGTAGGTACAGTGTCTGATAGTGTAGTAGGTACAGTGTCTGATAGTGTAGTAGGTACAGTGTCTGATAGTGTAGTAGGTACAGTGTCTGATAGTGTAGTAGGTACAGTGTCTGATAGTGTAGTAGGCACAGTGTCTGATAGTGTAGTAGGTACAGTGTCTGATAGTGTAGTAGGCACAGTGTCTGATAGTGCAGTAGGCACAGTGTCTGATAGTGTAGTAGGTACAGTGTCTGATAGTGTAGTAGGTACAGTGTCTGATAGTGTAGTAGGCACAGTGTCTGATAGTGCAGTAGGCACAGTGTCTGATAGTGTAGTAGGTACAGTGTCTGATAGTGCAGTAGGCACAGTGTCTGATAGTGTAGTAGGTACAGTGTCTGACAGTGTAGTAGGCACAGTGTCTGATAGTGATAGCCTGTTCCTGCATCACATTTTCTTTTGAGGAAGATTGTGAGGAAGAAGGTGTCAGAGAATAAGACAAAGAGTCCGAAATATCGAATTTTTCTACTCACTCCAACAACAAGCAAACAATTCAGACATTGTCAAAGCCCCAGCCAGTACTTGACTGGAAGCATATCAGAACAACTACTCAGAACAGTCCTCTTGTGAGACATACGTAATATGCTCGACATTGAATTTTCATCGCCATGTGAGATTTGATACAAAGCTCAGCATAAATAAATAGTGAGGTGGTGTAGAGGAGCTGGGGGAGGGGAACAGGTTTGCAGGTGGGAATTAGCACTTTTTTTCAACATTTGGTCAAGGTAGTCAGACCATGGAAGGAAATTGAGCACTTCCTTCCTAAGATTGCTTGATAATTAGTGATGATTGGCAGCGAAGAGAACCACACACTGGGAGATGAGTGGGAGTTTGTATGGCCATGCATGGCCGCATGTAAACCTATTGTGCATGTGTCACCGAGCCTAAACTTGAGCAGGCCACCGGTCCTAAGTTTGCAAGGGCCACCTGTCCTAAGTTTGAACAGGCCACTGGTCCTAAGTTTGAACAGGCCACTGGTCCTAAGTTTGAACAGGTCACTGTCCTAAATTTGAACAGGCCACTGGTCCTAAGTTTGAAAGGGCCACCGGTCCTAAGTTTGAAAGGGCCACCGGTCCTAAGTTTGAAAGGGCCACCAGTCCTAAGTTTGAACAGGCCACTGGTCCTAAGTTTGAACAGGCCACTGGTCCTAAGTTTGAACAGGCCACTGGTCCTAAGTTTGAACAGGTCACTGTCCTAAGTTTGAAAGGGCCACCGGTCCTAAGTTTGAAAGGGCCATCGGTCCTAAATTTGAAAGGGCCACTGGTCCTAAGTTTGAACAGGTCACTGTCCTAAGTTTGAACAGGCCACTGGTCCTAAGTTTGAACAGGTCACTGTCCTAAATTTGAACAGGCCACTGGTCCTAAGTTTGAAAGGGCCACCGGTCCTAAGTTTGAAAGGGCCACCAGTCCTAAGTTTGAACAGGCCACTGGTCCTAAGTTTGAACAGGCCACTGGTCCTAAGTTTGAACAGGCCACTGGTCCTAAGTTTGAACAGGTCACTGTCCTAAATTTGAACAGGTCACTGTCCTAAATTTGAACAGGCCACTGGTCCTAAGTTTGAAAGGGCCACCGGTCCTAAGTTTGAAAGGGCCACCAGTCCTAAGTTTGAACAGGCCACTGGTCCTAAGTTTGAACAGGCCACTGGTCCTAAGTTTGAACAGGCCACTGGTCCTAAGTTTGAACAGGTCACTGTCCTAAGTTTGAAAGGGCCACCGGTCCTAAGTTTGAAAGGGCCATCGGTCCTAAATTTGAAAGGGCCACTGGTCCTAAGTTTGAAAGGGCCACTGGTCCTAAGTTTGAAAGGGCCACCGGTCCTAAGTTTGAACAGGCCACCGGTCCTAAGTTTGAACAGGCCACCGGTCCTAAGTTTGAACAGGTCACTGTCCTAAGTTTGAAAGGGCCACTGGTCCTAAGTTTGAAAGGGCCACTGGTCCTAAGTTTGAAAGGGCCACTGGTCCTAAGTTTGAAAGGGCCACCGGTCCTAAGTTTGAACAGGCCACTGGTCCTAAGTTTGAACAGGTCACTGTCCTAAGTTTGAAAGGGCCACCGGTCCTAAGTTTGAAAGGGCCATCGGTCCTAAATTTGAAAGGGCCACCGGTCCCAAGTTTGAAAGGGCCACCGGTCCTAAGTTTGAAAGGGCCACCGGTCCTAAGTTTGAAAGGGCCATCGGTCCTAAATTTGAAAGGGCCACTGGTCCTAAGTTTGAAAGGGCCACTGGTCCTAAGTTTGAAAGGGCCACTGGTCCTAAGTTTGAAAGGGCCACCGGTCCTACTGTAAGTTTGAACAGGCCACTGGTCCTAAGTTTGAACAGGTCACTGTCCTAAGTTTGAAAGGGCCACCGGTCCTAAGTTTGAACAGGCCACTGGTCCTAAGTTTGAACAGGTCACTGTCCTAAGTTTGAAAGGGCCACCGGTCCTAAGTTTGAAAGGGCCACTGGTCCTAAGTTTGAAAGGGCCACTGGTCCTAAGTTTGAAAGGGCCACCGGTCCTACTGTAAGTTTGAACAGGCCACTGGTCCTAAGTTTGAAAGGGCCATCGGTCCTAAATTTGAAAGGGCCACCGGTCCTAAGTTTGAAAGGGCCACCGGTCCTAAGTTTGAAATGGCCACTGGTCCTAAGTTTAAAAGGGCCATCGGTCTTAAATTTGAAATGAAAGGGCTACCAGTCTTAAAGTTTTGAATGGGCCAACCAAGAGCACTAAGTTTGAATGAACCACTGGTCAGAATCTCCCCTCCCCCTCCTTTCTAACTGTCTAATACACCTTTAGGTTTTCAACTAGATTTGTTCACTTCAGAATAAAACAGTGTGAAATCCAGCCTCTGACCTTGTTTGGGGCATTTCGCACCAGCTTTTTCTGTACGGGTGAGTAGCCACACGAGGGATGGCTCCATAGACCAGGCTTCGTCATTTGCAACCCCCTTTTCAAAATCTGACACTGCACATACACATACATGCGCACACACATGTATACGCATGCACATACACACACATGCACACGCACATTGCACACACACATTGCACATGCACACACACACACACACACATGCATGCATGTAAGCACTACATGCATACACAAGGGGGAAGTGGGCGTGGTGCCACAATGAACAATCAGCTCAGTACTATTCATTTATCACATCATCTCTACTATCATATGTGAATGGCCTTAGCTCCACTGTATTTGGTATAGTAGGAGTGGTGTGTGTGCACCTCTTCTTTTCATGTTGTTGAGTGTTGAAAAGGCTTGGAAAAAATGCTGATAGGAGTCTTTTGTTCCCAGAAAGAAGTTCTCTTCCCCCGTCACCCCCTTACCTAATGAATCAACACTACCAGATGTTTTCAGTTGCCTCATCTCCCCTCAAGTCAAGATCTTTTTGCAATTCCCCCCGAATGACTGCATGGTTTCTAGCCTGCCTCCACTGGACTGTGTGGCACCAGAGCTTTCCTTCTTGGATTACTTTCTGTGCTTGTAAATTACTATCCAGTAATTATTTCACAACCTGACACTGATGGAGGGACACACACACACACGCACGCACACACACATGGTCCAGCATCACAACCTTTCTCATGAAGGCTCCCTTCTTCTATGTGATCCCTTAATCCTCTCAGCTAGCTGAAACTCCCACCTCCTAGGCATGAGCTTGTGACACGCAGTTTCTAGGCTTTTGTTTTATGATGCCACAGATTGGACTTGCTGTGATTCTCCCCAACAAGTGCATGTGTGTACAGTGCCTGCAGTGAGCACATGCAGCTTTGCCATGCACAGCACATGTGGTTGGCTGTCTACCCAGGGGCTGGCACCCACCTGTGATAAGTGTTAGTGGGCCATGCTGCAGGTGCATGGCAACCCCAACACCAGGCAGTTCTACAAGAGTGTTTTATTTGTTTATGTTTATGGTGGTTGAGTGTGCCTAGTGCTACACCTGCTGCTGCATCCACAAATAATTGCTTGCATGTGTTGGTTGGGAAATTCTAAAGTTGTTGTTGGAACTTATCAAACGTTGACATTGGTTAGTTGGTACAAGGGGAAGGGGGGTGGGGTTGGGGGGGGGAGGGGGGGGGGGGGGTTCTAGTGCACTTAATATTATATATAATTTAGCTTGAAATATTTTTTGTCTGGACCAAATCTGTGTACATGGCTGGGTGCTAATAGCTTTGGTCTGTGATGAAGAAAACCTTATTGAGAAAATGGCTGTGCTTACTTTGGGATGAGCACAATATATTCACCTCATTTTAGCTTATTAGTCGTGTCATTGTAATTTTCCCCCCCTTTGGTGTAATTAGCAACAATGAGCTAGCTGCGTTAGGTGGCCATGTCATAGGTTGAACAATAAAAGCCACAGAGCTAGCTGGATTCGGTGGTCAGGTTATGTAATATTTGGAGTGGCAGGTGGGGGGTTGATGGGAAGCCAACAGATCAACTTTGGATTAGCTTCAAAATTTTATTATTTTTCAATTAAGTATATACACATGAAGAGGATAGGCCAAAACCTGACCATCCTGACCAATAGCTCCAGCCCTGCACCTGACCATCCTGACCAATAGCTCCAGCCCTGCACCTGACCATCCTGACCGATAGCTCCAGCCCTGCACCTGACCATCCTGACCAATAGCTCCAGCCCTGCACCTGACCATCCTGACCAATAGCTCCAGCCCTGCACCTGACCATCCTGACCGATAGCTCCAGCCCTGCACCTGACCATCCTGACCGATAGCTCCAGCCCTGCACCTGACCATCCTGACCAATAGCTCCAGCCCTGCACCTGACCATCCTGACCGATAGCTCCAGCCCTGCACCTGACCATCCTGACCAATAGCTCCAGCCCTGCACCTGACCATCCTGACCAATAGCTCCAGCCCTGCACCATCGGCTCCACTGACAGTTGTGCTGCACTAGTGAGTCCCATATTTTCCTAGAGTAACGTCCCTACAACTAGCGCCTGCTGCTAGATGCTGGCCAAGACCACATCCATGTCTTACTTGTGGGATGGATTGTGATAGTCCAGATTTGTGTGGTATTTTCCCCTTTTATAATTTATGGTTTTGCAAGTCCAGCTATTATTTCATTCCTGAACTAGTTTGAGCGTGTTAAATCCAGCACGTTCCTGTCTACTCTCTAACCAGGGGTCACCTTTTATGGATGAGTCATCTCTATTTTTGGTCATAGCCTATTGTGGATTTCAGTTTGTGTGTGTTGTGGTTGGGGCAGGAATATTAGTGTGACCCCAGGTGGGGTCACTTATTCTGGTTGGACAAAGGCTGGGTTGCGTGGCCCCATGTGGGAGTCGCTTATTGTGGTTGGACAGAGAAGGTTGTGTGACCCCAGCGGGGGGCTCTTAATGTGGTTTGGAAGGAATGTTGTATGACCTCAGGAGGGTGTGTCAGACTGTTTTAATGTGCCGACTCTGCACATTTTTTCTTGTCTGTTGAGTTCCAGGTCGGGTTTGGTTTATGCACTTGTTGATTCCAAAGTTGTGATGTGGTAGGAGAATACAATGCTATCGAACAAGCCTAAACAAACCTGAAGACTGAAGCCAACTCTCTCCCTGAACTTTAGAAACCTGTTTTGAGAGTGCAACTATCTAAGCACTTTATTCCCTATTCTCAAGAGGTAATGAATAAACAGACCCCAAGGGGATCTTTTCGATCAGTTTTTTTCTCTCCTTCCCCTCATGGGTATGCTTTTGTGAACATGATGATCTCATTCATCTTTTGATTATGGCTGATCAGCGATGGTGCAGTATTGATCCAAGTGTGTTTCTGCATGTACATCGTGTGCTTGCTGCGACATTTCTATGCCACAGCTACAGAGAGAAGAATTCTAACACATCACTGCTGTCCTTAGAGATGCGTCTATGAGAGACCGGGCACAGGGTTTGTCAAAAGTAGTAAAACTTCTGAGATATTTCACGCGTGAAAGCGTGTGTGTGCGTGTGTATGTGTGTGGGAGTGATATAGCTGTGCCTAGTAGTAGAGTAGTAGATCTCGTATCATAAAGTGAATGTGGTCCAAGTGGCATATGTATTTAGTCTGCCAACCTATAAAAGGAAGTCTGGTGGATTTGGCGTATCTTTTCAAGAAGGCCAGATTGGCTTGATTAAAATCCAAAGATTGGCTTGATTAAAATCTGCACATTGCAGCTATGTAGTACACTCCCTTGCTTATCTGATTTTGGACTTTACCTTGCATCTACTTGGCTGCTTACTTTGTGCTTAGTTGCTTGGTGCTCTTACAGGAGTGCTCCTGGCAGCACTTACTGCCCCGCCCTGCCTCTACACCCCTGCATCTAGGAATAATCGTTAGCTTACGTACTCCCCCCCCCCCCCTACCCCCTCCTCCTTCCCTTCCTCTCTGCATAAGAATATCTATGTTCAACTATTCAAATTAGTACAGGGAAAAGGTTAAAGACTGGCGCACATTTGTTCTGATGGTGTTATGTGTCCTACTAGCTAATGATCAGGACAGTGGAGTGGAATATTCAGGTCAGAGGTCGCACTGTGCATGAGCTATACTATGGCATCTGTCTTGGTTATTAACTGAAGAGGTTCGGGTAACTGAGAAGCTATTGTAAGGCTTTTGGTTTTAACACCATAACAACTGTAAGGGCTGAAACTTTTGAGGAATTTGTATTTTCGAGTGTGCGTGTGTGAATCTTTCCAATGCATGAAATTTAACCCCTGTGTTAAACTGTGCTCTGAGCATGTGCTAATGGAAATGGAATCTGTGAGATAGCCACACAGTTTGCAGGATAGCAAAACTTTCCACACAGCGATGATAGCCATCATGGTTTGCAGGGTAGCAAAACTTTCCACACAGCGATGATAGCCATCACGGTAGCAAAACTTTCCACACAGCGATGATAGCCATCATGCAGTTTGCAGGGTAGTTGTCAATAAAAAAAACTTTCTACACAGTTATTTACAGAGAAGACTTCACCCATGGCACACATTGGTGAGACCACACCTGCTTTGATGACTGCGCGTGGTACCTTTTAGCAACCACATAGCCCTCCAGTTTGGGTGATAGGTTGTTTTTTCCCCCTGAAAGCATGGAATTATTAGCCCTCTCACTCTGGGTTGGTCGATGTAAATATTAGGAGAATTGGATCACATGTGCTAATAAGATGGAGTAGTTCATGTTCTATTGCCTGGATCACATGTACCAACCTTTCAGCATATAATATATATTGCAAAGCAAAATGTGCTACTACTACTACTACTAATACTAATAATAATAATAGTAGTAGTAGTGGTAGTAGTAGTGGTGGTGGTGGTCGTAGTGGTAATAATAATAATAATAATAATAATAATAATAATAATAATAATAATAATAATAATAATAATAATAATAATAATAATAATAATAATAATAATAATATAAATAAACAAAAACAAACAAGGAAAAACAACAACAAATAATCTCTGGAACATCTCAATGTAGAAACCAAGGAGGTGGGTAGATGTGGATCCAAGAAATAGGTAGATGTGGATCCAAGAAATAGGTACATTACATTGATCTTCTGAATAATCAACTTGAGTCTTCATCAGAAGGCTGGAGCATCTGGTCGAAACATCGAGAGAGTGAAAATTCAAAATTCATTATTGAGAAGGTCATTGTAATTTCATTATGTCAACTGATGTTCATCGAGAATTGGTAGTACATGTATGACCCAAGAAATAGGTAGATGTAGACCCAAGAAATAGGTAGATGTGGACCCAAGAAATAGGTAGATGTGGACCCAAGAAATGGGTAGATGTAGACTCAAGAAATAGGTAGATGTGGACCCAAGAAATAGGTAGATGTAGACTCAAGGAATAGGTAGATGTGGACCCAAGAAATAGGTAGATGTGGACCCAAGAAATAGGCAGATGTAGACCCAAGAAATAGGTAGATGTGGACCCAAGAAATGGGTAGATGTAGACGCAAGGAATAGGCAGATGTGGACCCAAGGAATAGGTAGATGTAGACCCAAGAAATAGGTAGATGTGGACCCAAGAAATAGGTAGATGTGGACCCAAGAAATAGGCAGATGTAGACCCAAGAAATAGGTAGATGTGGACCCAAGAAATAGGTAGATGTGGACCCAAGAAATAGGCAGATGTAGACCCAAGAAATAGGTAGATGTGGACCCAAGAAATAGGTAGATGTGGACCCAAGAAATAGGCAGATGTGGACCCAAGAAATAGGTAGATGTGGACCCAAGAAATAGGTAGATGTGGACCCAAGAAATAGGCAGATGTAGACCCAAGAAATAGGTAGATGTGGACCCAAGAAATGGGTAGATGTAGACGCAAGGAATAGGCAGATGTGGACCCAAGGAATAGGTAGATGTAGACCCAAGAAATAGGTAGATGTGGACCCAAGAAATAGGTAGATGTGGACCCAAGAAATAGGCAGATGTAGACCCAAGAAATAGGTAGATGTGGACCCAAGAAATAGGTAGATGTGGACCCAAGAAATAGGCAGATGTAGACCCAAGAAATAGGTAGATGTGGACCCAAGAAATAGGTAGATGTGGACCCAAGAAATAGGCAGATGTGGACCCAAGAAATAGGTAGATGTGGACCCAAGAAATAGGTAGATGTAGACCCAAGAAATAGGCAGATGTGGACCCAAGAAATAGGTAGATGTGGACCCAAGAAATAGGTAGATGTGGACCCAAGAAATAGTTAGATTTGGACTCAAGAAATAGGTAGATGTGGACCCAAGAAATAGCCAAGAAATAGGTAGATGTGGACCCAAGAAATAGGTAGATATAAACCCAAGAAATAAGTTGATGTGGACCCAAGAAACAGGTAGGTGTAGATATGGACCCAAGAAATAGGTAGATGTAGGTGTGGACCCAAGAAATAGGTAGATG